>SJYX01008465.1:193948-231772 GCA_006410675.1 Oreotragus oreotragus | reverse complement strand
TCCCCGCCCCGGGACCCTAATTTGCATCTGCACTGTGTTGCCACTCTTTTAGACACCTTGGTACGATGAAATGGAGACATTCTATTGTATCCATTTCTGTTCACGGGTATCAACAGTTTTGATAGAGTCTCTGCTGCATTCAAGTGTGTGTGGGGAGTGGAAGAATCTATATCTGTATGAGCAGTCACCGTCTCAGCCTATGTTGCTTGCCCCGACAAGCCGGGGTTTTGTGTGTGTGTGCGGTGAAAGTCGCATAATATAAAACACACTATTTTAACCATATTTAACTATACAGTTCAGTGGCACTAAGTACATTCATATTGTTTTGCAACTCTCACATTATCCATCTCCCAGATTTTTCACCTTCCTAAACTGAAACTCCGTCCCCGTTAAACACTAAGACTCCATTCCCCCTCCCACCACCACCACCCCTGGCATCCATCAACGTACTTCCTGACTCCATGAGTTTTACTGTTTTAGGTACCTCCTAGGCTTTTCCCAGTGGGTCAGCGGTAGAGAATCTGCCTGTAATGCAGGAGCCACAGGAGACATGGGTTGGATCCCTGGGTCAGGAAGATCCTCTGCAGGAGGGCATGGCAACCCACTCCAGTATTCTTGCCTGGAGAATCCCCTTGGACAGAGGAACCTGGTGGGCTACAGTCCATGGGGCCGCAAAGAGCCATACACGACTGAAGCGACTAGGCACACACAGACAAGGGTACCTCATATGTGTGGGGTCAGACAGTATTTGTCTGTACCATACACACTGCGTGTGTGCTCGGACACTTCAGACTCTTTGAGACCCCATGGACTGTTAGCCCATCAGGCTCCTCTGTCCATGGGGATTCACCAGACAAGAATACTGGAGTGGGTTGCCATGCTCTCCTCCAGGAGATCTTCCTGACCCAGGGATAGGACCGGTGTCTCCTGCATTACGGGCTGATTATTTATCACTGAGCCACCCGGGAAGCCCCACACCATGGACTTCCCTGGCAGTACAGTGGTAAAGAATCTGTCTGCCAATGCAAGAGACACAGGTTCGCTCCCTGGGTTGAGAAGATCCCCTGGAGAAGGGAATGGTTAGCCAGTCTGGTGTTCTTCCAGAAGATCCCTTGGACAGAGGGGCCTGGCAGGCTACAGCCCGTGAGGTTGCAAGAGTCGGGCATGACTGAGCAGAGTTGAGCATGACTTAGCAAACAATAACAACAAATGAGAGCCTAAGGAGCTGGGTTTTAAAGATGCATTCATGCATGTATGTGTGTGTTCACACATGTGCCCCCGTGTGTGTAGTTATAAACTCATGCGTGCTCCCAGAAAGAAGTTGAGAACGGGCTCAAGGAAAAGCTGATCTGCTGAGCACCTCTTTGGGAACCACTGCCCAGAGCCCTTCTTGGCTCTTTGCTCTCCCATTTTCTCTACAACCCTAGGCCGTAGGCCACAGGGGCACTCTTGTGGTCACCTTGCTTCTTGAGAACCTCAGGGCTACTTTCAAATTCAGCCAGTCTCCAGACAGAGGAATTAGTCAACAAGAAGGCTGCACGGCAAAACCCTGGACAGAGGCTTCTACGGATTGCCTTGTCGTTTGTACCTTTGGGTGTGCAGAGAGGGGGCCAAGGTCAGCAGGGGGGATGGGCCCCAGGAGGAATGGACAGATGCCTGCCTTCCTGGAGCAGCCTGGAGCAAGCTGTGGTCTCGGGCACCTGGTCTACCCGGATCGACCTGGCATACCCCAAAGGAAGGGCGCCCCCTTCTGGCCCCGCCCAGAACCACAGGAGCTCCGACAGCCAAGAAGATGCCCACGTGGACAACGGAAGCAGCTGCCTTTGTACTGCCCCCTTCCTTCTCTAGCTGTGCTTCTGGAAGAATGAGGACCAGTTCCAAGTGAAGTCAAAGGTTTGCCTTGACATTTGGAGAACCTGTTTCGGAGGAAGAGCAGGAAGCAGCGTCCGGTTCACGCCTAGGGCTGAGCCTGGCACATGGCGCATGCTCAGAAAAACATTCCTGCTGAAACTGACCTGATACTGCACCGCCTCAACCCCGGGCTGTGGACCGCTCCTGTGTGTCCCTGCTCCTCCCTGAGTTTAGTTTCCTTCTGTAAAATGGGATGTTGATGGTAATACTCACCTCACAGAGCTGATCCCAGAATGAAATGAGGTCACTACAGGAATAATAAGGCCAACCCTAAAAGGTGGCACAAATCTCAGGAATGGCAAAGTTGAGTACTGTATATCGAACATGCTCCAGGATTAAGGTTATAGTGGCTAAAACTCAGCTCTGATTTATTCACTGACACTCATATTCATTGAGTAAGAAATCTATAAGAATCTCCTGCCTCCCCACCCCCACCCCACCAATGGAACTCAATGGAACTATTTTCTTTTCGGGTAGAAAACCACTTTTTAAAATAAATTAGGCTGTGTGCTGAATAAAGACAGCCTATCACCACCTCAGACAGCCCTAGCTATACAAAATGTGCACAGCGTCCTCCCAGCACCGAGGCTTGCTCTTATTTACACTTATTTACATATCGAGCCAGATCTCCATGGCTGCCTGCCCGGAAGCCCTATTTTTAATTGTTTGACGCCCTAGCCACCCCTCTGACCCTTCCTGGCACTTTTCTGAGGATTTCCGGCCACTGCTGGCTTGTGAGGGAAGGCACCCAACCAAACCAGAGGCCCCCAGATTCAGCATCTCTAAGCCTGTTTCCAAGGCCCCCTATGGCGTGGAGGGGGTTTGGAGTGAGGAGACCGGGCAGCTACATCCCCTGTGGACAAAACGACAGAGGAGGGAAGCATCTGCCTGTGGATTCTCCAGCTTTCTTCTCTAGCTGTGCTTCTGGAAGAATCAGAAATAGCTCCAGGTGAAGAAGGCAAAGGGCTTGCTCTGAAATTAAGATTGGGCTGCCGGTGTTCCCCGCCCCCCTTTTTTCTTAAAAACAGCACTTCCTAGACAGAGCAATAAAATATATAATTATAAATATTTTCCAAGAGTGCCCTCTAGTGGAAATCTGAAGGCACCGGCAAGTTTGACAAATGGAAGTGACTTGGCTACCAAACTTCGGAATAAAAATAAAGCACCTTTCCCCCAGACCGTCTTCACACGTGACTTGAAAACAGATCCTGTTTCTTCCAAGAGGCCATAAAAATGTCACATGGCCCTGACTGGAAATGAAGGCTGCCTTAAGTCTTTAAAAGGAAATAGTGCTGGAAATCACAGAGGTTGTTTTAAGAACTTTCGGGGCAGGGAAGTGTGTGGAAGGGAACAAGAGGAGCGAGCCATGGGTTGTACTCCTAGGCTGCGCCTGGCTTGCTGGCCGACGGCTTTTATTTTGGCTGCGAAGTGAGCCAAGGCTGCAATAACGTTCAGCCCCAAAGGCCACACACACTGCTGGGTTTTTACCTTGGAGGATGTGGGACAATGAGTCATTTGTGCCTCTTCCTGGTTCTTCCTGGCCAAGGTCAGCTTTCCCACTGGAACCGAGCAGCCTGGCGCACAGCCCGGGCCGTCTGGAGCCTTCCCCTGGTGCCGAGCCCAGGAGAGGGTGTGGCCCCGCCGGCTCCCCCAGAGGCCCCGGTTCAGGCTCCGAGGCAGCCCTTTGTCCGCGTCGGAAAGCCACTCGCGCGGCTCAGTTTAGCAGGAAGGGCCCCCTGGCGGAGGCCCTAGGAATCGCCGGCCCTAAAGAAAGCTTCTCACGCAGAATTCTGTGAGGAGGAAACTCAACCTGCTTCTGACCTTTCACTCTTTCTGGTCAGAGCCAAATAACTTCTCAGTTTGGATGGATTCCGATTCATCTTGCAACCACTCCTATCACGAATAGTAATAAAATAGCTGCCTCCCCTTCCTTTCTCCAGTGTGTGTGTGTGTGTGTGTTGGTCGCTCAGTCGTGTCTGACTCTGCGACCCCATGGACTGTAACCCACCAGGCTCCTCCGTCCATGCAATTATCCAGGCAAGAATACTGGAATGGGTTACCATTCCCTTCGCCAGAGGATCTTCCCAACCCAAGGATCGAACCCAGGTCTCCTTCATTTCAGGTAGATTCTTTACCATCTAAGCCACGAGGAAAGCCCCCTTTCCCCACTAGACAAATGTATTTGAGCACCCACTTTGCACCAGGCACTAGATTTTGATCATCCAGACAGACCAGGTCCGCATCTCATGGAAACTGCAATCTAATTCCGAGATAAATGGTAACACAAGCAGATTTATCATTTTGAAGCTCTGAAGGAAACCAAGAGAGTGTAATGAATAACTTGGGGAGTCCTGAGAGGAGGTGTTTGGGCAGAATGATCTGAGAAGGTTACATTTAAGCATCTATTATGTGCCAGTTGTTTACTGTGTTAGAGGTTAATGATACAAAGATAAAAAGACAATGCTTGGAGTAGGAAATGGCAACCCATTCCAGTATTCTTGCCTGGGAAATCCCTTGGACAGAGGAGCCTGGAGGCTACAGTCCGTGGGGTCACGAAGAGTTGTACACGACTGAGTGAGCACAAACTAACAAGCCAGGGCCCACCTTAAATCCAGGATGATCTCATCTCAAAATCCACAATTACATGTGCAAAGACCATTTTTCCACATAGTCACCTTTGCAGGTTCTGGAGGTTACAACTTGGACATATCTTTGGGGCCTACCATTAAAGAAAAAAAAATAATGCTGTCTAAACCTTCAAAGAGCTCAGAGCCCAATGTTGGAATAATAATTGCATAGGATTCAAAAAATAGAGGATTTCTTAATAGCCCTAAGATCTATTGCTCACGATAAACTGGCCCAGTAAATTGCATCATCCTCACTTTCTAAACATGACAACTGAGTCAAAAGACTTGCCAGAAGTTTTAGGGTTCATCAGTAGTGATGTCAAGTTTGAAATGGAGGCCCATCTTGCTTCCCAACATTGTCTTTTCCTACGCCTTGTTTCTTGGTGGAAACGGGGAGATAAACAATGCGATCCTAACCTCTCTTCCAGCCCAGACGTTTCACAGGGGCATCATGCACGGTCTGGAGTGGGCTCACAGTAACGCTACTCTCTCGCAGCATCTGCTGAGGGACTCTCGGGAATCAGCGGAAGGCCCACACACTGCTCCAGAGTGTCGCGTCTGCAGCCCTTGTCAGTGGCACAACAGTCTGGCGGCTGAGGTCAGAGTCCCTTGGCTTCCATCCAGCAGACATGCTGCTGAGACGCTCCTCCACCAAACTAACTCAGATCCAAGTCCACACACAGGGCTCCTCCTTCGCTTCCCTTCGTGAGGATCCTCTCATCCAGCAGCCAAAGGGACAGGTCTCCTGACTCCAGGGAAAGGTCACCCAACACTTCTGTCAAACTCTTTAGGACCAGACCCTGAGCAGGAACAGTAAGGAAAGAAAAGGCCACCGGAAGTGATCCTTGACTCTTCCTCAGTTGCTGGTGGAGAAAGGTGATGGCCCATCGTGGGCTGCAAGCCAACGGTGGGGTGGCAGTTTGAGCCCCTTCTCTGAAAGCCGTGTGGTCACACCAGCACTCCCAGGAGAACAGAGGAAGACAACTGGAACAACTCCTTGGGTTGTAGAGTTGTTGATCTCATGTCCACAAAAGAACCCACATTTAGGGTGCAACATCTGTGTGTCTGCTTGCGCCGGGACAAGAGACAAACGTACCCCCGACAGCAGGGGGCTGGGAGGTACCACCTCTGCACAGGTGCCCTGAATGACCTACTTATATACAGCTGTAGTTATTAATTACTCAGTCGTGTCTGACTCTTTTGTGACTTTGTGGACTGTAGCCCACCAGACTCCTCTATCCATGGAATTTCTCAGGCAAGAATACTGGAGCAGGTCCTTCTCCAGGGGATCTTGCCAACCCAAGGATCGGACCCGCGCCTCCCTCATTGCAGGTGGATTCTTTATACTATGGAGCTACCAGCAAAACCCATACTTGTTTCTAGTACAGAAATGCCTCCTTTCACCCACTAGCCCTTTTTGTAGTAAATCTATATGCAACTTCTACTCTGTCAGGTGCTGTGCTAGATGCCAGAGGATAAGGCAGAAAATAAACACGCAAGAGTTTGTGGAGTTTCTGTCCATCAAAATCTAAGGCAGCAGTTCTCAGCCCTGGTGGCCCAATGGAGTCACCCAGAGTGCTTTAAACAATATGGGTGTGGACCCCCCCCCCCAAGAAGCCTGATTTAATTGGACTGAGACCGTGATGTCAGCGTTCACACCTGAAGGATTTGGGGCTAGGTGGGAGAGTCTCAGAGAAGCATAGTGCCTCCATTTGTGCAGTGAACCAGCCTCCCTCCTGGGTTCCTTGTTAAAGCTGGACCTTTTCCCTAGCGCCAGGCTGGGAACACACTCGGGCTGGATTTTCTGCTCCGGCATTTCACTACAGCTGTGTGTTGTACTGCTCTTTCCTCGTTTCCTGCATCAAGAGTCTTTTCTTCTGAAAGTAGGACCTTGCTGGTTCAGGTCCCGAAATCTGGATTCAGAGAGGCATAGCCTTCGCCTTCTGTCACCCTGGGCAGCAAATCAACTGCCTCTGACTTTTCCCCTTCTCGCTGACTTCCTTTTCTTTGTTGCTTGATTCCGAGCTCTTTTTGTCTCCACCTCTCAGATCCGGGAGCCTTCTCGGTTCGCTTTATGCCTCGGTTAGATAGCAGGGACTCAGGCCCGGGGCCGGAGGATCTCTTCCCCTCCTGAGGCTCTTTCCTCTTTAATCCCATGCAGTAGGTATCTCTCTCTTTTCCCTCCTCCTCACCAATTTCCACCTTTACATCTGCCCACCTCTCCTGCCCCAGCTTCTCTAAACATTTCTGTCCCCGCGGCAGAAGTCCTGCAGGAGACAGGAGAAGAGATGGCAGCTGGAGGTGGGAATCAGACACTGCGAAACTCTCACCACCTTCCCCATGCCTGGAGGACACCAGCCCTGGGAAGCACCCCCGCCGCTAGCATTCAAGAGAGAGAACGAAATATATTTGTTTATTTGTTTAATATCAAGAAGTCTTTGGTTTTCGACCCCAGAGGGCCTGAGTAAATAGAAACTCAGCTTAATCAGAGGGCTCAGGCTTACATCATGCCCTACAAATAATAATAATCATAACATAATAGTACTAATGCTTGTGCTACATTTGGAACCCGAAATGATCAGTGACATTTCCCCTGATGAGGTTAAACAGCCGGGCTCCCGGGGCCGCACATTTGCATAATAAAGATCAGAAGTCAGCCGCCATCTACAGCTCTGTCGGCTCAAGCCTGGCGTCCTTGATTCAGGGACAGCACAGCCCCATCTTAATGTACTCTCACATGCAGTCCTGTGCCTTGATGCTAATCTTTGGCTTGCAAGTGAAATGTCAGCTTTTTTTTTTTTCATCTGCGATAACAACAAATTATGTTTCTAAATGAGAAGACGCCGTCTGTAATGGATAAGACAATCTGAAAATGCAGAGGCAACATCTGTGACCCGTGATGCTAACCTGGCAAGCTGTAGTCTCTTTTTCTAGCCTGTCGGTTGATAGGAAAATATCACTTTATATATAATAATTAATCATTATCCAAGTGGATATCCCCATTGGTTCCTTGCCTCTCAGACAACCCTGCCTAGCCTGACTATAAATCAGGAAAATACATTCTTTAATATCTAGTGGAATGCATTTCCAGGCAGCTTCTTTCCTCCACGAAGTAACTAACAGAACACTTGGCAGAAACCGTCTCTCTCAGGCTGATGGGGGAAGATTGTCCCCAGGTCCTATTTGAAGGGCAGAAAATGCAGATCCCAGAGGAAGGGAGGAAGGCAGTTCAAGATGGTGGTTGTAAATTAAAGCTACACCTGACACTCGTGGCTCCTGGGTGGGTAGTGGGCCAGCACACCCCCATCTGGGTCTATTGGTCCTTTCTCCTGGAGCACGTCTCGCCCCTCGGCCCGCTGCCGGGCCCTGTCACAGGCCATGCCTTGGCCTGGCCCATCACAGTGGCCAGTCTCCAAAGTCCCGTCATCCTACTGGTTCTAACGGCAACTGTAGATAAATCTTTCTAGGCCATTTTTCTGTTTGATTCCAGGCTCTCTCTGGATCTATTGAAATATTTACAGCACCCAACATACTCCAAGAAGATAAATGATCTGCCAAGTGCGGTGGAAAGAGAAGTATGTTGGAAATTGGGACGGAAGGCAGGAGTCGAAGGACCACCTAGACCCTCCCTTATTTGTCTCTGATGGCGCGGAGGCCTGGCTGTCCTCATCTGCATGGAGGGGGTGTTGTTAATAGTTTCAGTCTCTGCTTCTTGGAGCCCTGAGCTTCTGAGGCAGTGCCCCAGGGTGAGGGAGGAGGAGCCGGGACGGGAGGAAAGGGAAATACGCACAGACTTCAGCTACAGCGTTCAGCTGTTATTGCTGTACCTAATAAAGGGAAAAATCTAAACCCAGTGAGTCAGATGATCTTTAAAGCCATTCCCGGTTTTTGCATCTTGTGGTCCTCTGTCCCAGTGCTGTCCCTGCCATCGCTGAGTGTGGGAATGGTTTCGGAGCAGCTGCTTCATCTTAGGGCCTGTCCCTGAAACTCTTAGTTGCTAGGCCAGTGGTTCTCAGGTGGGGACGACTCTACCCGCCCACCCCGACTCCACCCTGCACAGGGGACATCTGGCAATGTCTGGGAATGGTTTTGGTTGTCACTCTAGATAGAGGGTGCCACTGTCATCTAGAGGATACGAGACCAAAAAGTGAAAGTGAAATTCGCTCAGTCGCGGCCAACTCCTTGCCACCCCACTGCAGTCCTGTGCCTTGATGCTAATCTTTGGCTTGCAAGTGAAATGTCAGCTTTTTTTTTTTTCATCTGCGATAACAACAAATTATGTTTCTAAATGAGAAGACGCCGTCTGTAATGGATAAGACAATCTGAAAATGCAGAGGCAACATCTGTGACCCGTGATGCTAACCTGGCAAGCTGTAGTCTCTTTTTCTAGCCTGTCGGTTGATAGGAAAATATCACTTTATATATAATAATTAATCATTATCCAAGTGGATATCCCCATTGGTTCCTTGCCTCTCAGACAACCCTGCCTAGCCTGACTATAAATCAGGAAAATACATTCTTTAATATCTAGTGGAATGCATTTCCAGGCAGCTTCTTTCCTCCACGAAGTAACTAACAGAACACTTGGCAGAAACCGTCTCTCTCAGGCTGATGGGGGAAGATTGTCCCCAGGTCCTATTTGAAGGGCAGAAAATGCAGATCCCAGAGGAAGGGAGGAAGGCAGTTCAAGATGGTGGTTGTAAATTAAAGCTACACCTGACACTCGTGGCTCCTGGGTGGGTAGTGGGCCAGCACACCCCCATCTGGGTCTATTGGTCCTTTCTCCTGGAGCACGTCTCGCCCCTCGGCCCGCTGCCGGGCCCTGTCACAGGCCATGCCTTGGCCTGGCCCATCACAGTGGCCAGTCTCCAAAGTCCCGTCATCCTACTGGTTCTAACGGCAACTGTAGATAAATCTTTCTAGGCCATTTTTCTGTTTGATTCCAGGCTCTCTCTGGATCTATTGAAATATTTACAGCACCCAACATACTCCAAGAAGATAAATGATCTGCCAAGTGCGGTGGAAAGAGAAGTATGTTGGAAATTGGGACGGAAGGCAGGAGTCGAAGGACCACCTAGACCCTCCCTTATTTGTCTCTGATGGCGCGGAGGCCTGGCTGTCCTCATCTGCATGGAGGGGGTGTTGTTAATAGTTTCAGTCTCTGCTTCTTGGAGCCCTGAGCTTCTGAGGCAGTGCCCCAGGGTGAGGGAGGAGGAGCCGGGACGGGAGGAAAGGGAAATACGCACAGACTTCAGCTACAGCGTTCAGCTGTTATTGCTGTACCTAATAAAGGGAAAAATCTAAACCCAGTGAGTCAGATGATCTTTAAAGCCATTCCCGGTTTTTGCATCTTGTGGTCCTCTGTCCCAGTGCTGTCCCTGCCATCGCTGAGTGTGGGAATGGTTTCGGAGCAGCTGCTTCATCTTAGGGCCTGTCCCTGAAACTCTTAGTTGCTAGGCCAGTGGTTCTCAGGTGGGGACGACTCTACCCGCCCACCCCGACTCCACCCTGCACAGGGGACATCTGGCAATGTCTGGGAATGGTTTTGGTTGTCACTCTAGATAGAGGGTGCCACTGTCATCTAGAGGATACGAGACCAAAAAGTGAAAGTGAAATTCGCTCAGTCGCGGCCAACTCCTTGCCACCCCACGGAATGTACAGTCCATGGAATTCTCCAGGCCAGAATACTGGAGTGGGTAGCCTTTCCCTTCTCCAGGGGATCTTCCCAGCCCAGGAGCCGAACTGGGGTCTCCTGCGTTGCAAGCAGATTCTTTACCAGCTGAGGTACCAGGGAAGCCCTGTAAGAGACCAGGGATGCCGCTCAGTACCCTACAATGCATGGGACAGTCCCCCACAGCAAAGAATGATCCGACCCCCAATGCTGACGGCATGAAGGATGAGAAACCCCGGGCCAGACCACAGAGACTAAGTAAGTATGCTCACAGGTGAATCTGGAAAGCTGTTCAGCTTTCCTTCTGTTCAGCCCAGACGGAGAAGTCAAGTCCATTCTCAGCTCCTCCCTACCAAGAACTGCATGACCTGTGGATCTGAGACACAGAAGGTCCTCACCTGGGGACAGTGGCACCAGCTCTTAGTTCACCTTTGGAGAGAAATTCATGTTGCCTGACACTCAGGCAGCGGCAGTAGCCCAAGGTGCAGCGCATTCAAGTTCAGTCTAGGCCAGGCAGTGGTGGCGGTAATACAGACACTGAACTTTTCACTCCCTCATTATTTATTGATGACTTATGACAGACTGCGAACAATTCTAGGTGCTGGAGAAATAACAAGGAATAGAGCAGTTTTCGCTGCCTTTATAAAGCACCCTAGTTGAGGAGAGTCGGAAAACACAAGAATGAATGAAGGCATAGACTTGGGAGGTAAGAAGTGATGTCAGTATTAGGAAGCAGGGAGGGGCGCAGAGAGTGGGGAGGGGGACAGTGGTCACGAGACGACGTGGGAGCACGATTCTGAAGGCCGCAGATGTCTGGAGGGAACGGAGCTCCAGACAACAAGAGACACCAGGCCGAGGGAGTCGGATGGGGCTGTGCTGCATCCCTGGACCATTCTTGAAAACTCTAGGAATGTGCAAGAAGGTGGCCCAAGGACCAGGTCTCATAGTACCTGGCCAACGCAGTTCAGCTGTAGAGGTTTTATTCTGAATAAGATGGAGAGGCATTAGGGAATGCAGAGATAGTGCAGCAAAAAAGGATTTGTGTTTTAAAAGCGAAATGCAGAAACCAAAAAGCATTTCTCAGATTTCAGTTGCTTTGGCCACTCCACCCATCTGCTCGAAGAAGCAGTCTCAAAATGTTCATGTTTTCTTTTCGCATTTAAAGAAAGAAACAAAGGGACTTCCCTGGCGGTCCACTAGTTAAGACTCTGCACTTCCAACGCAGGGAGCGCAGGTTCCATCCCTGGTGGGGGGACTAAGATCCCGCATGCCACATGGTGTGGCCCCCAAAACAGAACAGAACAAACTCAAAAACATCAGCCTAATTGTTTTCATCATCAAGGCCTTCCTGACATTCTAAGTCAGAGATGATTATGGCTAGTTTTGCAAACCCCTAAAGGCCAGATGGAGCTGAGTTCTGAATAGCTCCCTGAAAGCAGGGAGAAATTCTCAAGCTTAATAAAGCAAATGGATGCAAGTTCATTTCACTTGAATAGGAGAAATTCCTTTTCCACACACCATTTTTAGAAGAGGGGAATAGTTTGGAGTGGTATGAAGTCAAATCACAGAGCCTGCATTCCAGAAAGACTGGGATCTCTTTTTAATACCGGAAGTCCAAGACTGGGAGAGGGTATGCTATCTATAATTTATTCATAAATTGCCAGCTCTTTTCAGACAACTTTTCAAATAAAACGTGACACTTGTTTAAATATTTACTGGCTTGTTGACCCATTTTTTTTGTTGTTGTTAATTAGAATTTTTCTAAAAAAGAAAACAAACATTGTAACAGCAAATTAATCCAGACAGCCTTGACAGCGAGCAAGCTCAGCCAGGCTACAGTTAAGCGTTAAGTTGTGATTTTCCAAAATCATTGTATCCAAGGGGAGAAATTAATCAGAGATATCAGAAATAGTCTGTGGATGTAAAAAGGTTAAGATCCACCCCTACTCCTGATCTGTGATTATGAAATTAGCAAAATAGATGTAAAACCATTTGTTTAAAATAGAGTTTTCAGCAATTGCTTTTCTGTTATTATCCCTGAAATGTGTGTTTAGCTCCAAACCTCCTTCTCCTCCAAGAAGTGGTTGGCTGAACAATTCTGTAGCTATTCCCACAAAACAAAAAAAAAGGCTATTTTTAAGATGCTGCATTGGAGTCCTCTGCCTAACTTTTCAGGGCTTGCTTTGTGCGCTAGTTACTGGCTTCAGGTTAAGTCAACACATCCTACTCGTTCCTCTCTAGAGTTTCTCTGAAGTCAGGCTTAGAGGACCTTCAAGATCACTGTGACAGAGGGGTTTTATGTGTTCTGACTTCAGGCCTGGAGACTCCAGCCACCTTTGCCAATAAGAGAGTTAGCTCAGAATGTCTCAGCAATAATGTCCGACCCTCACCCCCACCCCGCAGGGACTGTGGCCAGTGGCTGCAGTGGTACCACCATCGGCTGGGCTGGGGCAGTGGGGCCGCAGGGGGAGGAGTTGTCGTGGATCAGAATCACGGTTTGGGTGGTCACAGGATTTCTTCAAACGGACTAGGCTTAAAGATAGTGCTGCAGCCGCAGAATGACCTTAATAACAACAGCAAGTCGATTAGTTAGAGACTGCTAAGTACTTAACACGTGTTTAGTCTTCACCACAGCCAAAAGAGGTAAATTGTTCTGTGATCCATTGATCCCTGATGAGGAAGCAGAGGCTCCGAGGTCTGGCTGACTCTTGTGCACATTCACTCGTGTGCTTGACGTGGGGTTCCCAGACAGGGAAGAAGAGGTGCCTAAACCCTAGAGCCTGGGGAATTCCTGGCCATCCAGTGGTTAGGATTCTGCACTTTCACTGCAGTGGGCCTGGGTTCGATCCCTGCTCGGGAAACTAAGATCCTGCAAACCTCAAGGCACAGCCAAAAACCGAATCCTAAAACCTGGAGACTTCCCTTAGCCCCTTTGAGGCTTTGAAGGGAGGGTGACCCACGGCATCTCCTGGAGATGAGCAGACTGTCCTCCCGAGCCAGCCCTGTGGCAGGTCAGCAGTCTAACCACTGGTGCAGTGAGTTAAACACATCTTCAACTCCTTTTTTCACTTCTCCCTTTGAAAAGTGAAAATCTGTTGCCCTTCCCTTGGAAGAATGAGGGCTGTGGATCGCTGTGACCTACTGTGACCATCAGAACACGGCAGGAGTACAATCATGTTACTTCCCAGGCCAGGCCTTCCAAGAGCCCAGCTTCCGATTTCGTCAGCCTGGGACACGCCCTCTGGGAACCAGCCATCAGGCAGTAGGAAGCCACAAAACAGAGAAGCAAACTGTTTCCCACACTCATCAGTGGAGCCAGTGAGTGCCCAGCTGGCAGCCAGCACGAACTGCCAGCCCCCGCGTGAGTCACCTGGGATATTCCAGCCCATCAGACCACATGCCGAGCAGAAGAACTGCCCAGCTGAGCCCAGGCAACCCCAGCACCATGTGAGACCGTCAGCGGTAGGCACTGTTTCAAAGCACTGAGTTCACTTCACAGCAAGGGATAAGCAAAACAGCCTATTTCCACAGGATGATATGCTCTCGGATAGGAAAGATCTGGAAGGCAGTGTATATGTGATGCACCCGGCTCTGATGTGACGTGGCCAGATGGGAGCTCCCCACTAGTGAGATGGGAGCTCTCTGCCAGTGAAATGTCTTGTCTGAATCTTGGGGAGAAGGCATCTCTGGGGAGGGTGGGGTATGTGGGATGGATTTCTGTGGTCCCCATGGGTGTCTCTCTCCACAGCATTTCTAGAACATCTCCGTTTATGAACACAACCATCTAGGCCTCTTCCCTGGTGGCTCTGACAGTAAGGAATCTGCCTGCAATGCAGGAGACAAGGGTTCAGCTTCTGGGTTGGGAAGATCTTCTGGAGAAGGGAATGGCTATCCACCCTACTGTTCTGGCCTGGAGAATCCCATGGACAGAGGAGCCTGGCCAGCTACAGTCCATGGGGTCGCAAACAGTCAGACAGGACTGAGCAACTAAGCACACACACATGCCCCTAGGTCTCTGTGTGTCCGCTGAGGTACTTGCCTGAAGCCAAGGGACAAATGTGTCTACACTAGAATCTGGGAGGATAGAGTCGGAGCTGATGCCCAGTGAGCTAACAGTCTGGAAACACAGAAGCAGCCCTTTCCTACACACCTGATTTTTTTTCAAATGTTTTTGTTATTGAGTTGCAATGTCACGAACGTCTCTTTCTCTTTAGCAAATTTCTGAACTTCTTCCTCTTGAAGCTATTGTAGGAGCTCAATGTGAAAATATATGTACAGTTCTTGGCACAACCTACACAATTTAGCTACTCAATCAGGAAATATCATTTCCAAATTTATGGTGCTTCTGTTTCCACATTAAAACGGACCTTGACTCTGTAGTAGGCTTACCTCTGAAAAGGCAGCTAATTCTCATGTGTTATATTAGGTGACCATATTCAAGAGTTATAATCGAACCCATCTGGTATCCATGGAACTCTTGCTATATCAGAGTGATCTTCATAAAGTCACAATGGTCTCCGTCCATCATGCTTTCTTAGACTGATAAAGGCTCTTAAAACTGCGCTGATATTATCATTTATTTTTCAGCCTGACCTTTGGCAAAGGCAAGAAGTCTGTTAGTTGGTAGGATACTTAGTCTCTCATCAAGTGTAAATGGATGGGAGATCTCAGATCCATTTACACCTGAAGAGGTTTGCTTACCCCTCTCTCAAGTTTAAGGCCTCGTGCTGCCTGTATATTGCCCCACAGATGTGGCAATCAAACTCTCCAAAATCTTCCTTCCCTTTGACCAATTTCCATGGCAGATTTGCCACATGTCTGAGTTTCCTGGAAAGCAAAATACGTTTGCACTCACCCAGTCGACAACATCAGAGCCAACTTTGAACTCTAGTTTGGAAAAACAAGGCTTCTCTGGAGGGTAGCTTGGCGAGGCAAAGGGAGGGCTGAAAGAGACACAACTCCACCCTTACTACTTTTTTCAAAGAGTTAGAGGTGACGAGGCTGACAATGCTGAGGAGGGACAGGAGTTCTATTTCTGTGGGTTCCTTAAGGCAATGGAGGAAGCTCAGCGGCCACGGGAGTCTAGTTAATGAGCAGGTTATACAATATTCATTGTGTTGGGTTTAAGTCTTCAAACAGAACGTCTAATTGCGTGAACTAAAAAAAAGGCAGCTAAATTACAGATGTTAAGACAACAAAGCTGGGGAAGAATTCCCTCTGTTGCTGCTGCCGCTACTAACTGCTTCCTGACAGGGGTGGGGGGTGGGTGCACAGTGAATCGCTGTCCTCATCAACTCCTCTCAGTAGGTCTGTTCTGGCTGAGACTCTCTACAGGGTGCAAGGGGAACCCAGAGAGGCCTGGGACCACGATTTTCTCAGAGGACTGTTTTCTTGCTGCTCACAGAGGGAGCAATCCAGTTGCATTCCCCTTCGACCAAAACAAAACTATTGTCTCCAATTCTCCGGATGAACACGATCTCACCATTGTCACCTGTGGCGACCGCATCCCCGGCAGGCTCACAAAAGGACACTTCCATCTGCCTGCGGCAATACCGGGTGTGCAGGTAACGAAGGCCAACAACCACGGCCGAGCCCAGCACGGCCAAGAGGCAGAGCAGGATACCCAGCTGCGGGGTCCTGAGCTGGATCCCCCACGGGGCCCTGGCTCCATCCTGCTCGAGCTCAGGTGTTGGGTTGGGCTTCCTGGGGTCTCCCACCCTAGCTGCTCCACTGCCCTCCTCCACTCCGCGCTCCTTGTGCTTTGACCGAGGCAGGAAGCTGGCAGAGGGTCTCGATGCCTCTGACTGGCCATCAGCAGTGGTGGGCCTGGAGGTGGCAGAGGTGTGGAGGGCAGGAGTTGGGTGGGCTGCCCCGGCCCCATGTCCAGTGAGTGCCCCGGAGGACCAGAGGTGAGGATGGAGGAGACGGACAGTGTACAAAGGAGGCCTCATCACTGTCCTATTAGAGGCCTTCATCTTGTCCTAGGAAAGCAAAGGGAAAAAGAAAAATCAGAGGAGCGGGTCTCCCCCCCAGGCAGCTACTGAACTTCGCAACTATCCTAAGTTCCTTAAGGAACCCCAGGCAGCAGGTGAAAACCCAGCCTCATGCCTGCTCTTTAAAGAGCTCAGAGGAAAACACCCAAGCAGATAAATACGCACTTGTTATTGATGGGGACAAGGAGACTAATGGAAAACCCCCTCCCCCAAGACAGCATGGAGGCCAGTTACAAGAATAAACACAGGGTCCTATTAGAGGGTCCAGGACAATATGGGTGACCGACATCTCCAACGGCTGAAAGCTCCGAGTGTGTCTTTTGATGCTAAGATCCCTGCAAAAGGGACCATTGAAGCTTGCTGTAGGTTCCTATGAATTTGAGTAAGGATATTATATCATGTTTTATTTTGTGTTCCTTTTAAGACTTCAAAGGAATAGTAAATCATTGAGCATGTATATTTTATACTGCCCATTGATCTAACCTCTGGGACCATACATGGTATTTTGAGGCCAATGTTATAAAGGAGACGGTGGGGGGAGAGGAGAGAAGAATTATTAACCAAAGCTAAGTGGGAAAACATATCATGAAAACCACCAGTTTCTGTAATTGCCAATAACTTCAGAGACACGGTGGATAATGGAAAGGCTGGTATTGATTGAGAAAAAAAATACTGTGTATATATCACACCCTGGCCTCCTTCTCACCGATTTTGGTTACTAGTCTAATAGCTCTGATCACCCAGTGTGGAACTTCCCACTCTGGGATCAAAAATACCGTACTCACTGCTTGTGTACAACGTGGCTGTTACCTGTTCATCCCTATCCGAGGGCAGACAAGTTTCTAGTGAATCAAAGCTTGGATCATTCTGAGTCCTAAAAGGAAGAGAAAAAAAGCCGAGAGGGAGTCACTAAGTATTTGGGTTTTTTTCTTACCTTTTATTATAAAAATCTTCAGAATAAAAATGTAGAATAATACAATGAACCCCCAGATATGTGCCACCCACGTTCAAAAATTATCGCTTCATGACTAATCTTATTTTATCTCTCTTCCTGCCTACCTACTTTGCCTCCATGTTTTACTGTTTGTTTTTTCCTTTAGAAATGTATTTACTTAATTGTTTATTTTAATTTTTATTTTGTACTGGAATAGAGTTCATTAACAGGCTTCCCTGCTAACTCAGCCGGTAAAGAATCTGCCTGCAGTGCAGGAGACTCCGGCTCAGTTCCTGGAGAAGGGATAGGCTACCCGCTCCAGTATTCCTGGTGGCTCAGTCGGTAAAGAATCTACCTGCAGTGTGGGACACCTGGGTTCCATCTCTGGGTTGCGAAGATCCCCAGAAGAAGGCATGGCAACCCACTCCAGTACTCCTGCCTGGAGAATCCCCAGGAGCCTGGCAGGCTACAGTCCGTGGGGTCCCAAAGAGTTAGACACGACTGAGCAACTAAGCACAGCACAGCACACAGTCTATCAACAGCGTTGTGTTAGTTTCAGATGTGCAACAAAGTGATGCAGCTATACATCTATCTATTCCTTTTCAAAGTCTTTTCCCATGTAGATTATTACAAAATATTGAGTAGACTTCCCTGTGCTATGCAATAGGTCCTTGCTGCTTATCTGTTTTAAATACAGCAGTGTGTACATGTCAATCCCCAAATCCCAATCTGTCCCTCTCCTCATCCCTCACCCCTGGTAACCATAAATTCATTTTCTAAGTCTGTGAATTTGTTTCTGTTTTGTAAATAAGTTTGTTTATTTATACCACTTTTTTTAGATTCCACATATAAGCAACATCATATGATATTTGTCTTCCTCTGTCTGACTTAATTCACTTAGTAAGATAATCAAAAAGCTATGCTTCCTATCACAGTTGTGTATACAGATAACATTATATTTCTTGGAAACACTGGAGTTTGCAGTTGGGGGCTGGAGAGGGAATGGAGAGGGAGGTGAGTGAGGATGGCAGCAAAGACCCACTGAATCCTTTTATTGATTTATATACTTTATATTTATATATTATATACTTATAATTTTATGTATCTAAATAAGTAACCTACATTTATATTTTATTTACAGCAGCATCTCAGAGACCTCAGCCAAAACAGCACAGTTTCCCAAGATAATCTACCTACCCAGCCCTTCTACGATGAGTGCTTCTCATGTAGTTAAGGGTAAATACGGTTGAGATCTTCTTCTGTCTGATAGCAGGAAGGCTACATTTCCTTGGCACCCTTGTGTTTGGCTTCACCCCACCACCTGTCCCGAACGGCCTACCCCTTGATCAATCACCTGTGGCAGGTGCTGAAGCCGGAGGCGAAGCTCTCTGCGGAGAAGCCCCTGAGGGCCACAAGCCTCTCCAGACCCCGGACATCCAGGGATGGTTCCAGGGTTGGGCTGCTGTCCCTGCTGGGGTGATGGCCATCACTGGCTACCACAGCTGTGTGTGAAGATGCTTGGAATGGAGTCTCTGCAGCCCCGAGGAACTCTGTCACCCAAACACTGGTAGGAACAGGACCTAAGCTGCCCTCTTCTCCAGCTCCGGTTACAGCCACAGCAGAGACATCTGTGCGCTGCTGAAGAAGAGTGATGGAGAGACTGGGAGCCAAGTGGAGGCCCAGAGACGCTGAGAAGAAAGAGGGAGAAATCATCCTTGTGTCGATTAGCACACAGCTAGGACCATGGGCTGAATGTCAAAGTCTTTGAGGTGCCTGAGGACAGATTGTCAAGTGTGAACCACTCAAAAGCATCAACGAAAGATTGTCTGGAGCATCCCAGGTGGCCTTAGTGATCAAGAACCCGCCTGCCGATGCAGGAGACGTAAGAGATGGGGGTTCGATCCCTGGGTCAAGAAGGTCTCCTGGAGAAAGACATGGCGATCCACTCCAGTGTTCTTGCCTGGAGAATCCCATGGACAGAGGAGCCTGGCGGGCTACAGTCCAGGGTAAGAAAGAGTTGGACATGCCTGAGGCAAATCAGCACTCACAAAATGATCATCTGCTCAGTAATAGAAACCCCTGACTAAGCACCCAGCTTTCCTTATTTGTTTGTTTTTTTAAGAGTAAGCTCCTAGCCCTTCTGGGCTTGTGCATCCTTTTTTTTCTAAAAAAACAAAAAACAAAAAACATTTATTTATTGGACTGCTTCGGGCCTGAGTTGGAGCATTCAAACACTTAGTTGTGGCATGTGGGATCTAGTTCCCTGACCAGGGATCAAATCCAGACCCCCAATACTGGGAGCCTGGAGTCTTGGCCCCTAGACCACGGGGAAGCCCTTGGGCTTGTGCGTTCTTACGGTCACCAATCGGAGAAAACAGAAACCACGGGGACCACTCTGTTTTCTTACTTCTGCCCCAAACTGCTTCTTGCTAAGAAAAAAGGTGGGATCCTACAAAGACCAGATTTCCTTCTGAAGCTCAGGTCTTTCTTGCCGTGGGATTAATGCTAAAAGTTTCCCCCGTGATGATAGGGACTCCAGTCCCTGCTACGGGCAGAGGCGGGATCACTGCTGTCGCCTGTCTCCTCTCCCATCTGTGATGAGCGGACATGACGGCCCAGAGCATCAGAAACGGGGCAGCAAACGGCCAGGCACAGGTTTGGAGTCATCGTCCGGGTTCAGCTCTTTACTCTGCCAATTCCTGAATACCCTATTCAGGCTAAGGCCTCCAGAGTGTCAGTTTCTTCTTTTGCAAAATGAGACCAATAATAGTATGTGGGGTAGAACTGCTGACGGGGGAAAGTGCAATCACTGGCGTAGATGCGTGGAGCACAGGGCCTGGTTCATGCGTGGAGCACAGGGCCTGGTTCAGATGCAAAGTGCACTATGCGTTCACCACACGGTCAGCAGGGCAACCACGATGCTGTTCACAAAGCGAGTGCTGGCAGAAGTTTCTCTGGCCAGGTCTCTAACTGGGTTGAACTGAACAACGATCACAAAAAAACTGTGACACTTTGTTCTTATGCCTTTATTACTCAAAAATAGGGAGACCGAAGTGAAAGATAAAGAAAGCGTTCACAGACACACAGAACGTAGCAAAAATCATGACGCTTTCAACTCCTGCCTGAACTCTGAATGCATTCAGATGCTTCCTGCAGACCCACTGCGTGCTGGGCCTTGTTCCGGGAGCTGGGGATGCAGAAGGGATGAAGCAGGCTGCTGACTGTTGCTTCTGAACTCAAAACCTAGGAGGACAGACTCCTGCCTGCCCAACCTTAAAAATCACAGTGTGGTGGGAGCTTAATACCAGAACTAAAGAAAGCAATTACATTTGCCTACCAAGAAGCAAGGGGAAGGGTTCACAAAGGATCAAAGGAGACATTGGAACTGCCGCTTGGAAGGTAAACAGTTGATCACGAGGGGCAGTTCCGTTTAAGGAAATGTCAGGAGGCAAACATGGAGACATAAACGTAGGTCATGCCCAGTGGGGTCAGATAGGACCCGAAAGAGTCCCCAGGCTCTGTTGGAAAATAAGTTTGAGAAGTGCAGTATGCTCTCTTCTCGTGGGAAAACTCATTCCCATGGACCTACTGAAGGCCTTTTACAGGTAAAGCGATTCACTCCACTTTGTTAGATGACACCTCTCCCAATGCATGTGCGTGTACACACACACACACACACACACACACACACACGTTTTTCCTTTGGGAAGCACTGGGGTTTGTGTAGAGGAACGGGTTGGATAACAGGCAGGAGCAGAGGGAAGGAGTTTGAGCAACTTGATGAAGTGTTGACCCTGCAGCTGCTCAGACCTGCAGTCTGGCAGCCCCGGGGGACAAGGTGCCCAGCAGGGTCACCCACCAGAAAGACTTCCCAGAATCCACAGGACCCGTCTTCCGGAAGCCTCACTTTCACTCCTATTCATCTTCAAACAAACGTGCTAGTCACTCAGTCATGTCTGACTCTCTGTGACCCCAAGGACTGTAACCTGTCAAGCGCCTCTGTCCATGGAATTCTCCAGGTAAGAATACTGGAATGGGTAGCCATTCCCCTCTCCAGGGGATCTTCCTGACCCAGGGATTGAACCCAGGTCCCCTGCGTTGCAGGCAGATTCTTGACCATCTGAGCCACCAGGGATCCCCACCCATGCTTGGGATCCAAATGCAACATTTGCATGATTGATAACGTGATACAGGAGACTTCAAACCCATGTTGGGTTTGCAGGGTCTTCTTCAGGCCACCCTCTCAGACCCTGAGAGCTTTTCTCTGCTTTTAGGAGCATCTAGGTGGAGAGGCTGGAGGAGCTGTGCAGGGCAGTGGGGAGAAGACAGAGGTTTTGGTCATAGGCAGAGGGTGGCCCTGGGTTGGCTCTCATCCTGGATCTGCTGGATTAGCAAAGCCAGGGATTCAGATCATGTGCTGGCCTTATCATGTCAGCCTGGAATAAAAGAAAGAATATAGAAAGATGGGATCAAATGGTTTAAAGGTTGAATCTTCTGTACAAGTGATTGGATGCCTTTATGAAGGCACCTGTTCAGACTACTTAACTAGAAATAAATAATGAAAATAAGTTCCATTTCACCAGGAATCCTCAGGTAGGTCAGACATTCTCTAGCTGCTTAGGTGTTTTTGTTTGTTGTTTTTTTGTTTGTTTATTTTTGTTTTTTCAGAGTTCATAGGCCAATCGAATCTAAAGTCACGTGGTGAGCCTGGAAAAAAATCCATTGCCATTACAACAGCCTGATTCTGTTCTCCAACTCAAGCTGCAAAGAGCCATCTACCTACCTCAGAAAGTAACGATCAAAATTGGATGAGGTTTTATTTTAAAAAGAAAGGATTATTTCTGGTGCTCCCCATTTAGTCTCAGGGGTCCAGGAAAAATGGGTAAAGTGCTGCGGAAATTGATTAGGTCGGGTGGGAGGTGTTGGGAGGAGGTGTGTGGCAATTTTTTGATTTTGCAGCTCAAGTGCAGCGCTCCAGGGCCCAGCTTCATCTGTGAGGTTGAGCAGGACAAAGTGTGTTCATTGCAGTGAACCCTGAACTTGCAAGCAATCCCCTCAACCCTGACCCACAGCTGTGCGATCACGTCCCCAGGAACTGTTGACACCCTCAAGACAGCTGTCTATAACTTGTGCCCCCGGAACTGGAAACTGGCAGGAGTCACTTTTAAGTGAAAATAAGGCACAGTGAGAATAACGCTGCCAACCAGGCTGATGAGTGCAGCGGGAAGCAGTACCTGGGATGGTTCCTTCCACGTCCTCCAGCCTCTGCCCAGAGGCTGGCATCGGCGAGCCAGGCTCCACATGGCTGTCCGAATGGGCTATACTGTGTGTCTGTTGAGTCACGACAGATGATTCAATCTTCACCCAGTAAACGAAATATGACTGGACTACAGATAAACTGTAGAAAAAGAAAGCAGAGTGATTAGAGGATTTGGTCTTCCCTAAGTCATACCTCGGGCCATCCTAATAGAAAGGAGAGAACAAAGGAAAAGTTAAAGAATTACATGATCATGTTACTCCCTTGGGCGACTTCATTCTTTTTAGAAACAAAAGCTCAACAGCAGTAAATAATTAAAATAGGAGACAACAGGTAGAAATCAAATACTCTCCTGAATAAATATAATCATTAAGAATCATTTTGACTAAAAAGTATCTTCTAGAACTGCCCTTCCAGAACTTCTAGAATTTCGGTCTAGAACTGAAATTAAAAGACACGTGCTCCCTGGAAGAAAAGCTATGACAAACCTAGACAGCATATTAAAAAGCAGAGACATTATTTTTCCAACCAGGTCCGTCTAGTCAAAGCTATGGTTTTTCCAGTGGTCACGTATGGATGTGAGAGTTGCACTATAAAGAAAACTGAGCACTGAAGAATTGATACTTTTGAACTGTGGTGTTGGAGAAGACTCTTGAGAGTCCCTTGGACTGCAAGGAGATCCAACCAGTCTATCCTAAAGGAAATCAGTCCTGAATATTCACTGGAAGGACTGATGTTGAAGCTGAAACTCCAATACTGTGGCCACCTGATGCAAAGAACTGACTCACTGGAAAAGATCCTGATGCTGGGAAAGACTGAAGGCAGGAGGAGAAGGGGATGACAGAGGATGATGAGATGGCTGGATGGCATCACTGACTCGACGGTCCACTGTCTGCCTGCCTCTGCCTCTGCCTCTGGGCTCTGCCACCTACAGCTCTTTTGCCTCCTAGGGAGAATTTTCTGGAGAGACTGGCCAAGGTACATCTGTGCCCAGGGCCAAGGGACATCACACACTCCTAGACCACGGATAATCACACAGAATGGAGTTGCAGGCAATTTTTCAGAAAACTCATCACCTGTATAGACTCTCCAGTAAGGGCAGTCCCAGTGACCCTGTCCTTATTATAAGGTGCGGGGCAGGGGGGTGGGGAGGCAGGAACCAAGGAAGTGTGTGACATCCCCTCCCTTCATAGTGGAAGTTCAGTTACCAAGACCCAGAACTTAACTCTCTTACAAGAACCTGATGTTCCCCACGGGCTGGGCAGGGGCCCGCCACTTGAACGACAGGTTTCTCTTCCGGGACTTGTCCGCGTGGGTGACTGTGTCAGCCTCTTCAAAGCAAGTTATCAGTTTGGAATGAGGAGGAACGAAGACAAAAGAGCCAGCTATCTGATGATCAGACACTCTTCGGGCCTGGAGTAGGAAGCCCATAAAATCACGACTGCTCCTCACGGCCACTGCAACAGAAAACGTCCGTCAAGGTCAACATCCTGGAAGGAGCAGGACTAGGTGACTTTATAGGAGTATTTTTCAAAACAAAAAGCTTAGGACCAGTCCAGTCCCCAGAAAGTAAACAATTCATTAGGGGGGAAAAAAGGTTGAAGTGCTATTTCACACCCCAAATAAATTCTGTTTGGAATAAAGACATGTAAAAACCAGACACAAAAGAACTAGAAACAATTGTTTGGCTTTTTACTGTTTTTTTGGGCTTTGCTTCTACTGTTGGAGTTAGGAGTGTCTCTCTGAGCAAACCTCAGTAGCCATAATGGGAAAAAAAAAATGATTTCTTAAAATTCTCAACATAGAAGAAATCAGAACACACGGGATAAACTGAGAAAGATATCTGCAAGATACAACAAGGCAAATATACAAAGAGTTATAGTGAATTAACAAAAAAGACGACCAAACTGAAAATTACGAACAAACAGAGACAGACAATAAAACAGGCTCAGTCACAATGGTTAAAACAATTATAAACGAGACACTACTTTATACCTGTCTTATTAACAAGTTTCAAAATGTGTAAGTATAACCAGTATTGATAACACAACAGAAAAACTAGGACACTCATTCAGAAGTGCTAGGACTGTAAACCATGCAACTCTTTGAGGGAGTACCCTGATAATATTTTATGTGTTCTTTTTGATCCCCACACTAACCAACAGAACAACGTGATTGGATAAAACCATAGAGAGAGAATCCATTTTATTTCCACTTATCACCTCTCATTCCCATCTAAAGAGAGTGGAGCCAACTGCACTGATGTGCTTGAGTTCCCTGTGGCTAAATAGTATCCTGTCTACACTGAGCTACCATCTTCAACATCAGTGACATGTTTTTTGCTGCTTTCTTCCAGCTGACACCTTGGGAGCTTGGCCCCAGGTAGGCAGGAGTGATTCTGAAGTGTGTGTCTGTGCGTTGGGAGGGGATGGGGTGGACGGTGGAAAGGGTACCCCTGGGGGACGATCCTCAATCACTGACTACCCTTCCTCCATCCTCCTGAGGGGCGAGTCAGAACTGTGTATCATGTGATTTCTCAAAGGGCCATCCCTGGAGATGGACCCCAGTGTGTTTCCCACAGCAGTAACCCACTCTATCTCACACCCTGTACTAGTGTTTCTTTCTTCCCTATCACCCTATTCTCTCTTTTTCATCAATGCTTCTTGGGCCATTCCCCAAATAAATCACCTGTACACAAGTCTCACTCTGCTTTTCTAGGCACCTGAACTAAAATAGCCGGAAATGCTCTTTTCACACCTCAAATAACTTAGTTTTAAATAAGAAGGAAAAAAGTCTGTTTCTCATACATATTTGATACAGGGTGTTTGTTCAGGGTAACTATATTTATATCTTACAATAAAGCCAAAAAATTTTATAAGGCCATTTGTACCCTCTTCTACTATAAAGATTAATATCAATATAAGATTAGTTATGTGATTTTAATGACGCAAGTGTATCATGTTTATGGCTGCAACTAGAGGCCATCACACTGAATAAGTGAACGTGAAAGTTGCTCAGTCGTGTCAGACTCTTTGTGACCCCACGGTCTATAGAGTCCATGGAATTCTTCAGGCCAGAACACTGGAGTGGGTAGCCTTTCCCTTCTCCAGGGGATGCTCCCAACCCAGGGATTGAACCCAGGTCTCCCACATTGCAGGTGGATTCTTTACCAGCTGACCCACAAGGGAAGCCCCAAAATACCAGAGTGGGCAGCCTATCCCTTCTCCAGGGGATGCTCCCAACCCAGGGATTGAACCCAGGTCTCCCACATTGCAGGCGGATTCTTTACCAGCTGACCCACAAGGGAAGCCCCAAAATACCAGAGTGGGCAGCCTATCCCTTCTCCAGGAGTAAGTCAGAAAGAGAAAGGGAAATAGCATGTGATATCACTTAGAATCTAAAAGAGGGCACAAACGAAACTGTCAAACAGACTCACAGACAGAGGTCAGACTTGTGCTTGCCAAGGGAGGGCGGGTAGGGGAGGGACGGGCTGGGAGTTGGGAGTCAGCAGACGCAAGCTAGTACATACAGAATGGATAAACAACCGGGTCCTGCCGTATAGCAGAGGGAACTGTATTCAGTAGCCTGAGATAAACCATAATGGAAAAGAATATTGAAAAGAATGTGTATTCACATAGAACTGAGTCACTTTACTGTACAGCATAAATTAATATCACATTGTAAATCAACCATACTTCAGTAAAAAAAAAAAAAAACTAAAAAAAAAAGACCATAAATATTTCATGCTTTCTTGGGTACATAATTTCTTCTTAGGATTAAACCACACTATAGCCCAGGAAACTCCTGCCTTGCACAAACACAACTTGGAATTCGTCACTAGGACCTTGGGGCTCCTGGTGGGAGTTGGGGGGTCTCTCAAAGCCTCCCCCACACCTACCTGAAACCGTGGCACCCGGTGAGTAGGAAGAGCTGCCGGTGAGGACGGTGATGTGATGGGTCCCGGGGCTCTGAGTCCGGGCTGGAATGTGCTTGGGTCGCATGTCCGCACAGGCCACCGCGCCAGCCCCGTGGGAAAAGGCAGAGGAGCTGGGCACCAGGCAGAGGGCGGCACAGGCCCAGCCTGTGAGGGCGGCGGGCACCCCCATCCTGCCCTCTCCCACGTCCCAAGGAACAGCAGCTTCAATCCAGATGCTATTTAGGAAAAGGAGGTGATGTCTTTCTGACTGTGCCTGACCTGACTGAATCCCACACTGCCTTTATCCCTGAAATACCTTTGGTGCCCCCTTCCCAGATGGCAAGTGCTCAAGATCAAAAAAAGATGTGCCACATTACCACACAGAAAATAGATGACCAACAAGGACCTACTACAGGGAATTGTACTCAACTTTTTGTAATAACCTATAAGGGAAAATAATCTGAATAAGAATACATATATATATCTGAATCACTCTGCTGTATACCCAAGACTGACACAACACTGTAAATCAATTATACTTCATTTTTTAAAAAAAAGAATATCGCTTTAAAATAGCATTTAAAAAAATCAGTGTGGAAATGACCAATAAATATAGTTAGAGCAACTTGTTAACTAAAAAAAAAAAAATCAACTAAATTAAAGTTTAAATGTGAAAAAAGGAAACTGCAAGAAAAAAGAAAAAAAAGATCTGCCAGACTATAGGAAGTGCTTCATTTCTAAACCCTTTTTTTAAACTCTCTTCTTGTAATTTTTTTGTAAGAATGCCTCTTTTTAAAGAGAGGCTATGCTAATTACATCAAAGAAATAAGACCAGAAAATGTTTGAATCCTAACGTGAACTCCTTACAAACTGCCTGATATCCAAAGACAACGTGAGCTGTAATATATTATAGCTGAAGTGAGACTCCCGATGTTCCAATATGGGCAGGCAGCCTGGCATATGGTGGCTTGGTTTAGCATCTTATCTCTCTAATTGCAAATTACAGAGTTAAATGCTACAAATCTTCTGCCAACTATCAATTATTTAGGGAGACTGTCAAATTTGCAATGTTTTGATAGCTCCTGTCTTTTCTCCTATTGACAAGTTTTAGATAGTTCACTCCTTTTTCACAGAGAAGATGAGCAGAAAAAGTTATACCCAAGCCCATCCATTTTATGCCTTGCTAAGTATAGTGAGGAAACACACACACACACACACAAAACTGGCTCAGGAGTAGAATTAAATATTTGGGCAAAAATAACATTTATAGAGTAAATATTTTTGTTTATACCACGAATGCCCATCAACAGAAAGAATTTAAAGGTGACTGTCAAAGAAGTTCACAGATGAATAAAGTGAGGAATAGCAAGTAAGACAGATGAAAAGCTCTCTGAATAAAGATTCAGGGCTAGCAGGCATTTTTAAAAATATAGCTGCTTGTTTTTATCATTCTATGCACATAAAAGTTCTTTTAATACTATGATCTAAAGAGCAATGCAAAGCAACAACAGTTCTTCATTTGAATAGGCTGGCTTTAAAAGGTAAAAATAAAATGTAAACATTTAGTGGAATTAGCTATGAAATCAGGAGACTAAAGAGGTAATCCAAACAACCAAATCATCAAGTGTCATCTACTACCATCCTTTCGGTAAACCATCAGCTTCACCATCCCTTACACTGACCAGACACAGGGGGTACAGAGTATGTCTATATAGAAGGTGACTTTCTTAGAGTTGTCCTAAGAGTCCATAAGACAATGCCTTTCTCTGCTAGGCTTATTCTCCATAAGNTTCCCTTCTCCAGGGGATGCTCCCAACCCAGGGATTGAACCCAGGTCTCCCACATTGCAGGCGGATTCTTTACCAGCTGACCCACAAGGGAAGCCCCAAAATACCAGAGTGGGCAGCCTATCCCTTCTCCAGGAGTAAGTCAGAAAGAGAAAGGGAAATAGCATGTGATATCACTTAGAATCTAAAAGAGGGCACAAACGAAACTGTCAAACAGACTCACAGACAGAGGTCAGACTTGTGCTTGCCAAGGGAGGGCGGGTAGGGGAGGGACGGGCTGGGAGTTGGGAGTCAGCAGACGCAAGCTAGTACATACAGAATGGATAAACAACCGGGTCCTGCCGTATAGCAGAGGGAACTGTATTCAGTAGCCTGAGATAAACCATAATGGAAAAGAATATTGAAAAGAATGTGTATTCACATAGAACTGAGTCACTTTACTGTACAGCATAAATTAATATCACATTGTAAATCAACCATACTTCAGTAAAAAAAAAAAAAAACTAAAAAAAAAAGACCATAAATATTTCATGCTTTCTTGGGTACATAATTTCTTCTTAGGATTAAACCACACTATAGCCCAGGAAACTCCTGCCTTGCACAAACACAACTTGGAATTCGTCACTAGGACCTTGGGGCTCCTGGTGGGAGTTGGGGGGTCTCTCAAAGCCTCCCCCACACCTACCTGAAACCGTGGCACCCGGTGAGTAGGAAGAGCTGCCGGTGAGGACGGTGATGTGATGGGTCCCGGGGCTCTGAGTCCGGGCTGGAATGTGCTTGGGTCGCATGTCCGCACAGGCCACCGCGCCAGCCCCGTGGGAAAAGGCAGAGGAGCTGGGCACCAGGCAGAGGGCGGCACAGGCCCAGCCTGTGAGGGCGGCGGGCACCCCCATCCTGCCCTCTCCCACGTCCCAAGGAACAGCAGCTTCAATCCAGATGCTATTTAGGAAAAGGAGGTGATGTCTTTCTGACTGTGCCTGACCTGACTGAATCCCACACTGCCTTTATCCCTGAAATACCTTTGGTGCCCCCTTCCCAGATGGCAAGTGCTCAAGATCAAAAAAAGATGTGCCACATTACCACACAGAAAATAGATGACCAACAAGGACCTACTACAGGGAATTGTACTCAACTTTTTGTAATAACCTATAAGGGAAAATAATCTGAATAAGAATACATATATATATCTGAATCACTCTGCTGTATACCCAAGACTGACACAACACTGTAAATCAATTATACTTCATTTTTTAAAAAAAAGAATATCGCTTTAAAATAGCATTTAAAAAAATCAGTGTGGAAATGACCAATAAATATAGTTAGAGCAACTTGTTAACTAAAAAAAAAAAAATCAACTAAATTAAAGTTTAAATGTGAAAAAAGGAAACTGCAAGAAAAAAGAAAAAAAAGATCTGCCAGACTATAGGAAGTGCTTCATTTCTAAACCCTTTTTTTAAACTCTCTTCTTGTAATTTTTTTGTAAGAATGCCTCTTTTTAAAGAGAGGCTATGCTAATTACATCAAAGAAATAAGACCAGAAAATGTTTGAATCCTAACGTGAACTCCTTACAAACTGCCTGATATCCAAAGACAACGTGAGCTGTAATATATTATAGCTGAAGTGAGACTCCCGATGTTCCAATATGGGCAGGCAGCCTGGCATATGGTGGCTTGGTTTAGCATCTTATCTCTCTAATTGCAAATTACAGAGTTAAATGCTACAAATCTTCTGCCAACTATCAATTATTTAGGGAGACTGTCAAATTTGCAATGTTTTGATAGCTCCTGTCTTTTCTCCTATTGACAAGTTTTAGATAGTTCACTCCTTTTTCACAGAGAAGATGAGCAGAAAAAGTTATACCCAAGCCCATCCATTTTATGCCTTGCTAAGTATAGTGAGGAAACACACACACACACACACAAAACTGGCTCAGGAGTAGAATTAAATATTTGGGCAAAAATAACATTTATAGAGTAAATATTTTTGTTTATACCACGAATGCCCATCAACAGAAAGAATTTAAAGGTGACTGTCAAAGAAGTTCACAGATGAATAAAGTGAGGAATAGCAAGTAAGACAGATGAAAAGCTCTCTGAATAAAGATTCAGGGCTAGCAGGCATTTTTAAAAATATAGCTGCTTGTTTTTATCATTCTATGCACATAAAAGTTCTTTTAATACTATGATCTAAAGAGCAATGCAAAGCAACAACAGTTCTTCATTTGAATAGGCTGGCTTTAAAAGGTAAAAATAAAATGTAAACATTTAGTGGAATTAGCTATGAAATCAGGAGACTAAAGAGGTAATCCAAACAACCAAATCATCAAGTGTCATCTACTACCATCCTTTCGGTAAACCATCAGCTTCACCATCCCTTACACTGACCAGACACAGGGGGTACAGAGTATGTCTATATAGAAGGTGACTTTCTTAGAGTTGTCCTAAGAGTCCATAAGACAATGCCTTTCTCTGCTAGGCTTATTCTCCATAAGAAAGTAAAAGTCAAAATCCCTGCACCACCGAGGGCCATTCCTACAGACTTCCAGACACATTAGAAGATGATGAACAAGGAGCTGTAAAAGTATCTTCTCAGCTGAGGGGACTCAGGGCCCTTCTGAAAGACAGCAAGCCTTTACACAGACACCCTAGGCGACTCTGTTGTTGGCAGAAGGTGGTCTCGTCCCCACAGAGGCAGACCAAACACAGATGTCTATGGAGGAGGCAGGGTGAGTACCAGGTCCCGCAGACCTGGTACTCATCCTTCTCCTCCTTTGACCTTAAAATGTCTTTCCCATCAGCACCTTGTCTGTCTGAACCACAAAAGCATCCACTTACCCAGGGACACATTTTCCTTGAGGCCTGATGGAACAGTTTCCCCTCCCAGAGCTGCACAGACACATCCTTTAAACAAGTTCATTCTTCTCCCTTCAGTTTCTCCTCGAATGGGCAGGACAACAGCTGTTACTGCTAATCCTCAGCGTCCTCAGGAACTGTCCCTTGGAGTCCAAATCCAGCCTTAATCGCATTGGTTTCCCCCTAAGGTCACATACGCATCCTCAGGTACAGTTTCCACGTCAACATTGCTCAAGCCTGTGTGAAGAGCTGGAAAGAGCTGGGGCTGGTTTTGCACTCAACTTCCTCTGGAATCCTCAGCAGGAGCCCCTTGCCTAGGGGAGAATGATCCAATCAAACAAACCTCAGAGATCTCTGCTTCTGAGTCAGCAGAGGCTGAAGAAGGTGTCCCGGGTGAAATGGGACTGAGGCCGTGGCCAGAGTGCAATGTTTGGGACCAAGAAGTCCCACATAGCATACTCCCTTCCCATCAATTGCACAAAGCTGGGATTCACCTGGGCACACGCAAACAAGAATCACCCACGACCCTTGATAATAGTGCAGAGCCGTGGATCAGTGGTTCTCATTGTGGGATTCCCAGAGCATCACCTGGGAGCCTGCTGGAAGTGTGGGTTCCTGGACCTCCCTCCAGACCCACTGGAAAAGCAGCTCTAGGGTGGAACTGAGAGATCTACGGCTGAAGTGGTTCTGACATGAGCACAGTTTGAGAAGCACCGATACAGATTCCCCAGGTTTCTTTCCAGGCCTGTGAAATCAGACTGTCCAAGAGGGAGTTCTGGAAACCTGTATTTTCATTACACACCCAGGAGGCAGGAGATTCTTGTGACCAGGCAAGTCCCGGGAACCCTGAGTTCTGGCTTGAAAAGTCACCACTAAGCCTCTTGGAGGACCCAGCCCACCCGGAAGTTTGTTAACGGAGTCAGGCTTCTGAAAGGGCTCTGGACTCACTAGGAGTGTCGTGAACATGGGTGTGTGAACGGCTCCTTTGTGTTAGGCACCTGGTGTGTGTGCGCACACTCAGGCGTGTCCAACTCTGTGACCCCGTGGACTGCAGCCCCCCAGGCTCCTCTGTCCATGGGATTCTCCAGGCAAGGACACTGGAGTGGGTTGCCATGCCCTCCTCCAGGGGACCTTTCCAACACAGGGATCAAACTCACATCTCCATACATTTATAGGCAAAAACAAAGACGGCTCAGACATGAATCCAGAGCAATAGATACAGCAAAATGGAGGAGACTCACAAGGCTGCAATGTTTGATTCTGTTCATATAACAGCCTGAAAAAGGCAAAATTAGAGAAGAGGAGTAGGTCAGTTGTTGCCAGAGGCTGGGGCTGTGGGGAGAAGTGACTCCTAAGGGCCGCACCAGAGAACCTTCTGGGGGATGGAAATACGTGAACCTGAACGGATCATGGTCATAGCTACACAACCATAGGAGCTGGTTTAAACCCACAGCCTGTGCACCAAAAAGTGCATTTTACTGTATATACATTAAAAAAGAGAATAAGCAAAAAGCGACGTGACTCACATACATAAGTAGTGACGTGTTACTCAGTCACGTCCGACTCTAGCCTGCCAGGCTCCACTGTGCATGGAATTCTCCAGACAATAGTACTGGAGTGGGCAGCCATTCCCTTCTCCAGGGCATCTTCACAACCCAGGGATCAAACCTGGGTCTCCTGCAGCGCGGGCAGAGTCTTTACATTGGAGCCACCAGGGAAGCCCAATACACGTAAGTAACTCTTAGGCAAATGACAAGTGGGATGCCATAAAGGAATTATGAGCTTCATTCTGTGGGAGCTCAGTATCTTTCTAGAGCTTACACGTCTCAGGTTCTTTATCACTAGCACCACCTGGGAAGCCCTCAATATCCTATAATAAACCATAATAGAAAAGAATATGAAAAAGAACACACACACACACACACACACACACACACACACACACACACGTATATGCATGCCTGTGTGCTCAGTCGTATCCGACTCCTTGCGACCTTATGGACTAGATGGACTCTATGGAGCCTACCAGGCTCCTCTGTCCACGGGATTTTTCCAGGCAAGAGTCTGGAGTGGGTTGCCATTTCCCTCTCCAGGGGATCTTCCCCACCCAGGAACTGAACCCTGGTCTCTGCACTGGCAGGCAGGTTCTTTACCACTGAGCTATCTATCTCCCTATCTATGTATCTATAGGAGCCCACTGCAGTGTGTTCTTGCCTGGAGAACATACAACTGAATCACTTTGTTGTACAGCAGAAAATCAGCTATACTGCAATATATAAATTCTACTTCAATAAAATTTTAATTAAAAAAATAAATGCAGGATGTCCTAGAGAGACTCTGAGCATGGACAGTGCAGGGCAGCATGGGGCGGGGGCTCCGGAGAGAGTAGCAGGTGGACCATGAGAGGCCTCATCTCCACTCCACCAGTCTGAATGAAATGAATGACTCCGTGGGCAAAGCATCAATTCAGAGACTGCAGGTCCAGCCCCATCATGTCGGTTTGGGGTCCAAGTTGTCAAATGGTCTCAGCAAATCTAAGTGAGACCCTCTGCTCTGCAGACAGCAGGGGAGGCTGGCTTCCTCGGCCAGGACTCCAGTGTTCCCCGTGCTGGGGAAACCACACTCGTTGAATCTGGCTCCTCCCAGCCTCCATCCCACCAGGAAGGAGGAAATCTCAATCTTCTGTTCAGTCAGAAAAGAATCTGAGGGGCCCAGAAAACTAGGGTGAGGGTCTCCCATCACCTTCATTATCCCAGTTTTCCAAGCTCACAAGGTCACCTGAGGGCTGTGGCTCAGGTGCTTTGGTGCAGAGAAAGTCTCAAGTCTCCAGCCAGGCTGGACCTGGACCTCCCCTGACACCCTGCGTGGCTTTTGCTCTTTGAAGTTCTCCCGGCTTCACCAGGTCCCACATGAGTGAGGCACAGATGTCTGATGCTAGGAGAGAGGGGGTGGTCACTCTCTTCCCCAGCCCTCTCTGCTCCCTTCCTAGTCTTGGGGACAACTGGCTCTCCCCTCTCCCCGCCACAGCCTCCCACCCCTGCACCCGCTTGGGTCGCCTGGCATAATCTACCCACCACAGAGAGAGGGGTCATGTGCCAACACTTCTGCTTTGGCCCCATAATGAAAACACCCCTGATGTATGATTGTCAAGAGACCACTGCCCCGGTTAGAGCTGCTGCTGCTGTTGCGTGTCCGACTCTGTGTGACCCCATAGACGGCAGCCCACCAGGCTCCCCCATCCCTGGGATTCTCCAGGCAGGAACAGTGGAGTGGGTTGCCATTTCCTTCTCCACCCTGGTTAGAGAAGGGGAGGGAAACAGCTGAAGAGCACACAGGTGGCTCCACAAATAATCCTGCTCTTCACCCAGGCTGATCCTGTTGTTGGAAACCAGGAGGCATGATCTTCCTTGCCTGCCACACCCACAGCCCCTGCTGAGCTGACGGCATTCCCTGTGCCACTCTGGACAGTCGGCAAATCAGTACTGAAGCCACCAGGAGCACCTTCTGTTTTCGCATTTTATCTTGGGAAACAGCTCGTGTGTCTAACTTGCTAAAGGTCCCAGAGCTTCCCAGCAGTGATAGAAGTGGTTTCTCCCCACAGCTCTGCACTGACTGCCTTTGTAGCCTCATTTAAATATGAGGACAGCTGTCATTTTTGTGACACCAGAGTGGCCCAGTGGTAAAGAATCCGCCTGCAGTGCAGGAGCTGCAGGAGACACGGGTTCAATCCCTGGGTTGGGAAGATTCCCTGGAGGAGGCAATCGCAACCCACTCCAGTATTCTTGCCTGGAGAGAGGAGCCTGGTGGGCTACAGTCCATAGGGTCACAAAGAGTCAGACTCGACTGAAGCAGCTTAGTACGCACATCATTCTTGCACCCGTATCGCCGTGTTCTTCTGAGGTTTCTTTTGCGGGGATGGCACCGAGTCTTCCTGGCGGCACGGAGGCTCTTCATTGCAGGCTTCTTTAGTTGCCGCCTTCGGGCTCACTAGTTGTGTCACGGGGACTTAGTTGTGATGTGAGGGATCTTAGTTTCCCGATCAGGGGTCGAACTGCATTGGGAGCTCAGAGTCTTATCCACTAGACTCTCAGGCAAGTCCTCTTGCAAGGTTTCAATGAGGTGATAGAGAGTAAGCGGGGTTAAACCCAAAGGAAGGGCTCAAAGCCTGTTTGGGAAAGGAGAAAGAGTGGGCTGAGCTACAGAGAGGACGGAGCTGGTTCACAGAGAGGGAGAGGGGAGATTTCGTGACAGGTGGCCCCGGGGTGGCGGAGGCTTAAGAGGGTGTGATTGCCAGGAAATATAAGAACCCAAGTGGAGGTGAGAAAGAGGGCATCGATCAGCCCAGGCTCCTGGGCATTCTAATCCCCATTTTGATCTGGGTGCTCAAGGAAACCGAGAAAACATTGCTTTTTGCTTGAATCTACAACTCAGCAGTGGCCACAGGACTGGAAAAGGTCAGTTTTCATTCCAATTCCAAAGAAAGTCAATGCAAAAGAATGCTCAAACTACCACACAATTGCACTCATCTCACATGCTAGTAAAGTAATGCTCAAAATTCTCCAACTAGCTTCAGCAATACGTGAACCGTGAACTTCCTGATGTTCAAGCTGGTTTTAGAAAAGGCAGAGGAACCAGAGATCAAATTGCCAACATCCACTGGATCATGGAAAAAGCAAGAGAGTTCCAGAAAAACATCCATTTCTGCTTTATTGACTATGCCAAAGCCTTTGACTGTGTGGATCACAATAAACTGGGGAAAATTCTGAAAGAGATGTGAATAACAGACCACCTGACCTGCCTCTTGAGAAATCTGTATGCAGGCCAGGAAGCAACCGTTAGAACTGGACATGGAACAACAGAGTGGTTCCAAATAGGAAAAGGAGTATGTCAGGCTGTATATTGTCACCCTGCTTATTTAACTTCTATGCAGAGTACATCATGAGAAACGCTGGGCTAGAAGAAACACAAGCTGGAATCAAGATTGCCAGGAGAAATATCAATAACCTCAGATATGCAGATGACACCACGCTTATGGCAGAAAGTGAAGAGGAACTAAAAAGCCTCTTGATGAAAGTAAAAGAGGAGAGCGAAAAAGTTGGCTTAAAACTCAACATTCAGAAAATGAAGATCATGGCATCCGGTCCCATCACTTCATGGGAAATAGATGGGGAAACAGTGGAAACAGTGTTAGACTTTATTTTGGGGGGCTCCAAAATCACTGCAGATGGTGACTGCAGCCATGAAATTAAAAGACGCTTACTCCTTGGAAGAAAAGTTATGACCAACCTAGATAGCATATTCAAAAGCAGAGACATTACTTTGCCGACTAAGGACCGTCTAGTCAAGGCTATGGTTTTTCCTGTGGTCATGAATGGATGCTTTTGAACTGTGGTGTTGGAGAAGACTCCTGAGACTCCTTGGACTGCAAGGAGATCCAACCAGTCCATTCTGAAGGAGATCAATCCTGAGATTTCTTTGGAAGGAATGATGCTGAAGCTGAAACTGCGGTACTTTGGCCACCTCATGCGAAGAGTTGACTCATTGGAAAAGACTCTGATGCTGGGAGGGATTGGGGGCAGGAGGAGAAGGGGACGACCGAGGATGAGATGGCTGGATGGCATCACGGACTCGATGGACGTGAGTCTGAGTGAACTCCAGGGAATGGTGATGAACAGGGAGGCCTGGCGTGCTGCGATTCATGGGGTCGCAAAGAGTCGGACACGACTGAGCGACTGAACTGAACTGAACTGAACTACTGGAGTCATTCACACTAGCAATTTGGCTGGACTTGATACAGTAAGTGACTAAATAGCTACCCTGACATCCCCCGACTCTCCAACTAGAACAGTCACATGAACGTTACACACAGGAAAAGTCTCTTTTGTGCGGGTTTTATGGTTTTAAATCAACAGCTCTGTGTCCTTTGGTAATTCACTTCACTTCTCTGAGTTGGCACCGGTGTAAAATAAAAGCCTTGAATTAAATGGTCCGTCAGATTTCTTCCAACTAGAAAATTATACATATGTTTAGCTTTATTTTAGCCATGAAGGCATAGAATGGGCTAGTTAGGATGACAAACATCTTAGGACAACGTGGACCAAGTCCGCCACGAGACGGTGGCCGCCGCCACACCACCTGCATCCCTCCAGGTCCTAGAGCAGCCTTGGAAGTGTTTCTCAACCCCCACGGAATCCTCAGAGAGGAAGGCCAGCCGAGTGCACCAGCCCAGTCCGTTCCGGGACATTTTCTTCATTCTTAGAGGTCTCTGAAAGGGAGATGTGGAGAATGTGCCTTTGGTAACTAATTAATAACTTCTCTCCCTTTTTAATGCCCTGGTCACAAATTTCAGTTGACATTGACTGGTGTTTGTAGGTAGGCATTGGCTATACTAAAATGGTTATTATAGTGAGCATTGTAATACTGCAGAGACAAACAATTTATTTAAAAATCTACAGAGTTCTGGGACAATCAGTATAAGGAAAGAGAACATTTTCACAATTTTCTTTGACTTCAACTTTAAATTTTAATTTTGAATTAATTAAATATTTTAAATTTTAATTTATTTTTAATTTTAATTAATTAAATATTTTATTAATTTTATTAAATTGATTTAAGTTTAAATTCAACTTTAAAACGGGACATTGATAGACATTTATGTACACGCAGCAGGCTTGCTGACCTGCTTCCTTCTCTCTGCTACCATGTACTCTGTACCATTAGAAAAACAGAATGCTTTGGTGCTTTTTTCCCTACCCAATTATACTTCCCTGTATTCTCCCATTAAAGAACAGTACAGAAAAACAGGACTTTAAAACAAACAGTTGAATGCTTACTAATAGCGGGGGGGGGGGGGGGTTGGTTTTGGAGAGTGGGGT
>SJYX01008465.1:176110-191066 GCA_006410675.1 Oreotragus oreotragus | reverse complement strand
ACCCCACCCTCCCTTGATGATGGAGAATACCAGAATCCTTGTACATGAAAGCCCTTCCTCAAGATTTAGACATTTTTTTATACTGATGAACCTATTTGCAGGGAAGACACAGAGATGGAGATGGAGAGAACGAACCTGTGGACAGAGGGGAGAGGAGAGGGCAGGAGTGACTGAGAATAGCATTGGCAGAAACGTGCCGCCACGTGTACCACAGACAGCCAGTGGGCAGGCACTGTGCAGCACAGGGAGCTCAGCTGTGATGGCCCAGAGGGACGGGACGCGGGCGGAGAAAAGCTCAAGAGGAAGGGACTATATGTATACACACAGCAGATCCATTTCGTTGTACAGCGGAAACTAAACACAACACTGTAAAGCAATTATCCTCAAATTAAAAACAAATAATGTCATTATGGCAATAAATGTTTCTAATAAATTTAAAACAAATTAGAGTTTTTTTTTTTCATGGCACCTACAAAGGCCAAAGGCCAAAGATGATTCTCCGGCTCACTTTTTATAGACCATTTTTGTAGAACAAATTCCTTCTTTTGCTTTGTGACCCTCAACTCCAGAGCTGGGCCCACACTCCTCCCAGATCCACAGAGTTCTGTCACAATCTGTTAAAACAGCCCTTTCTCCTAATAAACGGGCCCCTGAAACCGACAGGCCTTATCCACTGACTTCTGGTTACATCACAGGAGAAGTCAGCCTCTTGGGCAGTGCCCCTCACCCTGGAGTCTGGCCTAGCATTCCCACCAAAGTATTAAAGCCCTCAGCACACACCTGTAACATGTGAGGGGGCCCAGGTCTGTGTGAGTCTGAGGCATCTCAGAGAAATATATTCGTTTGCTTCCAACCAGGAAGCTAGAAAGAGGACTCCCAAGGCCAGTGTTTAATTGATTCTCCCTTCACATAAAAACATCACAGCGAAGGGGGCAGGATCCATGTGGCGAAAGCACCTTTAAACGTCTAATAAAAGGTCGATCAAAATGGGACTTCCCTGGTGGTTCGTTGGTTAAGGATCCACCTTGCAATGAATGCAGGGTATGTGGTTTCGATGCCTGGTCGGGGACCTAAGATCCCACACGCCACTGAGCAACGAAGCCCATGGCCAAAACTAGAACATCCACAGGCCTCAGGAAAGATCCCCCGTGAGACCTTTCACATGTGAGATCCCCCACAAAGATCCCGCGTGCCGCAACTAAGACCCCATGCAGCCAAATAAACAAATAAATGCTTTTTCAAAACTCCACCACAGGCTGAACCAAAATACCACTTTAACTCCATCATTTCACGAAAACTTCTGTTGGCGTCTGTGTTTATCTTCCATGGTAAGATGGTGCACCAGTACCAATTTCTCCACCAAAGCACCCCTGTCTTCCTCCCAAAGCCAAACGTACACCTGTGTTATTGAAGGATCTATAGTTAAGCAGAATATATTAATGATTTGAACATAGTTTTAGTTGAAACAAAATTCAAATATGGCAGGTGCCTAGTGTTTTGCTTTTCTGTGGCCATGTATACAGCGATAACCCAATGTGAAATATGCAAGATACAGAACAGTCCCAAGTAAAATTTACATAGCCAAAATTTCAAGTTACATATATTATAGAAATATATAATTCTTAAAAATTTTTATGGGCTTCCCTGGTGGCCCAGTGGTTAAGAATCCACCTGCCAATGCAGGGGACACGGGTTTGTTCCCTGTTCTGGGAAGACTCCACATGTCACGGGGCAGCTGAGTCCATGCACCATGACTACAGAAGCCTGAGTTCTAGACCTGGGAGCTGCAGCTACTGAAGCCTACAGGCCCTAGAGTCCACGTCCCACAGCAAGAGAAACCACCTTGCTGAGAAGCCTGTGCACAGCAGCAAAGATTCAGCTTAGCCAAAAATAAATAAATAAATAATGTTTAAGGTTTTTTTTTTTTTTTTTATAACCAGAACTCGCTTCCCAGTGCAGGAGATTTAAGAGAGAGATGCTGGTTCGATCCCTGGGTTGGGAAGATTCCCTGGAGTAGGAAATGGCAACCCACTCCAGTATTCTTGCCTGGAGAATCCTATGGATAGAGGAGACAGAGGGGTTACAGTTCATAGAGTCGCAAATAGTCAGACACAACTGAAGCGACCTACACAAACCCATTAAAAAGGGATGATCGGCCCAGGCCCTGAGCTTACTGGCAGCTAAGTAAGAAAGGTAAATACTGGTTTGGCAAAAAAGTTCATTTGGGTTTTTCCATAAGATCTTACTTCTCATTATCTTTATGAAACATAGGGAGGAAAATGGGCTAAGTATAACTAGAAGGATGATAAACTGGCTGAAGGATTCCCCCCAAAATGATGCTGATTATTAGCTCCTTCGTGTTGCCTGGCCAGGGGCTGCCTTCCCTCCGGGGCTACGGGAGGAAGGTGTGGAGGGTATGTGACTCTGGCCTGTGGGCAACCAGCGCTGGGAGGAGCAGGCAGACGGCTATATGGCAGAATAATGATGAAAAACAACCTTGACAGGCCGGAGCAATGAGCTGAATCTAACAAGATGAAATTAAACAAGGACAAATGTTAAGTGCTAACATTTTTTTTTCTGAGGTCAGAAAAACTTAATGGCAAAGACCCAGGATGGCAGAGAGATGGCTCACCAGCAGGCACAAAAACACAAAACAGACAACCGTGGGAGCTTTCAACTATAAGCATATCACTAAAAACAAAACTTTTCAGTGCCATTTTATCTTTTGAACAAGGGATACAATTGTTCTACCACATTCTGAGATTACTAGTTTGAATTTGGGATTGGATTCTGGGCAGTCTGCTTTGGAAGATGGGGCTACACTAACATTAAAAGCAACTTTGAAACAGAAATTAATTGCCAGTAAGCTCCTTCACCCGACACAGCTGTTTATATTGCTTGCATGTCATTTTTCATGTTGCATACTCACTTTAAAATGAGAATCCAGGAGAGTAAAATGAGAGTATCCAGGAGAAAATAAATAAAGCAGAATGAAAAAATCAAAGCATTAGTCGCTCAGTCATGTCCAACTCTGCAACCCCATGGACTGAAGCCTGCCAGGCTCCTCTGTCTGTGGGATTTCCCGAGCACGAATACTGGAGTGGGTAGCCATTCCCTTCTCCACGGGACCTTCCTGACCCATGGACTGAATCCAGGTCTCCGGCATTGGAGACAGATTCTTTACCATCAGTGGCACCAGGGAAGCAGAAGAAGCATGTAACGACTGGAGGGCATTTAGAAGAGAGTGGCTGGAGAGGCTTGTGGACTCTGAACCACGAGTTTCTGGAGAGCCGTGGGACAGCCTGGGGAGAGGGTTCATGAGAGCTATCTCCAAATAGCTGAGGTGTTGACAAGAAAAGATTAAGTTTGTCCAAAGTGAATTTAAGAATTATGAAGAAGAATAACATTTGTAAAATCTTGAGGTTTTAAAAGTGCCTTCTCTAGAATTAAAAAAAAAAAATTTGACTGTCACATTACATCTGGAAGGCATTATTGCTTTATTAGTAGTGTTATTTGTGTTTTTGCAGATTAGGATATTTTGGATTAAAGACATAAAATGAGATCATCTAGCCAGCATGTTGTAGTGCTGAGAGACAACTGATGTGCTCAAGTTTGAGACAAATTTAAATTCAGTATTAACATTATATCTACTACTGCGAGCAGGAATCCCTCAGAAGAAATGGAGTAGCCATCGTGGTCAACAAAAGAGTCCGAAATGCAGTACTTGGATGTAACCTCAAAAATGACAGAATGATCTCTGTTCATTTCCAAGGCAAACCATTCAATATCACAGTAATCCAAGTCTATGCCCGAACCAGTAATGCTGAGGAAGCTGAAGTTGAACGGTTCTATGAAGACCTACAAGACCTTTTAGAACTAACACCCAAAAAAGATGTTTTTTTCATTATAGGGAACTGGAATGCAAAAGTAGGAAGTCAAGAAACACCTGGAGTAATGCAAATTTGGCCTTGGAATGTGGAATGAAGCAGGGCAAAAACTAATAGAGTTTTGCCAAGAAAATGCACTGGTCAAAGCAAACACCCTCTTCCAACACAAGAGAAGACTCTACACATGGACATCACCAGATGGTCAACACCGAAATCAGACTGATTATATTCTCTGCAGCAAAAAATGGAGAAGCTCTATACAGTCAACAAAAACAAGACCAGGAGCTGACTGTGGCTCAGATCATGAACTCCTTATTACCAAATTCAGACTTAAATTGAAGAAAGCAGGGAAAACCGCTAGACCATTCAGGTATGACCTAAATCAAATCCCTTATGATTATACAGTGGAAGTGAGAAATAGATTTAAGGGNCCTCCTTGGAAGAAAAGTTATGACCAACCTAGATAGTATATTCAAAAGCAGAGACATTACTTTGCCAACAAAGGTCCGTCTAGTCAAGGCTATGGTTTTTCCAGTAGTTGTGTATGGATGTGAGAGTTAGACTGTGAAGAGGGCTGAGCGCCTAAGAATTGATGCTTCTGAACTGTGGCGTTGGAGAAGACTCTTGAGAATTCCTTGGACTGCAGGGAGATCCAACCAGTCCATTCTGAAGGAGATCAGCCTTGGGATTTCTTTGGAAGGAATGATGCTAAAGCTGAAACTCCAGTCCTTTGGCCACCTCATGCGAAGAACTGACTCACTGGAAAAGACTCCGATGCTGGGAGAGATTGGGGGCAGGAGGAGAAGGGGACGACAGAGGATGAGATGGCTGGATGGCATCACTGACTCGATGGATGTGAGTCTGAGTGAACTCTGGGAGTTGGTGATGGACAGGTAGGTCTGGCATGCTGTAATTCATGGGGTCGCAAAGAGTCAGACACGACTGAGTGACTGAACTGAACTCAACATCTATGGTAAATAATATTTACCAGTTTACTTAGTGATAATATATACTGAGTACCATTTAGCAAACACAATGCTCTATTAAGTTATAAAGACTCATAAATTAAGTATGTCTTTCTTAAGTTTTATTTAAATTTATATTAAATAGTCCATTTTATATACAGGGATATAAAACCAAGTCACCTAAAAAGGAATTAGAAAAACTCACTGAAGAGGTTTAGCAATTAACTCTGTGTCGTACTGTCATGATCAAAAACATATATATAAATCAATGGCATAGAACTGAGTTGAAAAGTAGCCCTTATATTTACGGTTCAGATAATTCTTCACAAGGGGCTAAGACAATTGAATGGAGAAAGAATAATCTTTTCAACAAATGGTACAGTAACTACTAGATATACACAAGCAAAAGAACAAATCCGGATCCCTACTTCACATGATATACAAAAAGCAACTAAAAATGATCAAAGATTTAAATGGAAGAACCAAACCTTTAAAACTCTTAGAAGGAAACAGATCTCAATCTTCATGAAAACTAGAACCACAATAACCACTTCACATTCATTAAGATGGCTATAATAATTTAAGAAAAAGCATAGCATATAAGAAGAAAATGCCACGAAACTGGAACTCTGATACATTTCTGGTAGGGATGCATTACGTGCATCTATCTGGAAAGGAAGTATGTCAAAAACTGAAACAGTTACCCTGAAGTGAAGTCGCTCAGTCACTTCTGACTCTTTTCGACACCATGGACTGTAGCCTACCAGGCTCCTCAGTCCATGGGATTTTCCAGGCAAGAGTACTGGAGTGGGTTGCCATTTCCTTCTCCCAGGGATCTTCCCAACCCAGGGATCGAACCTGGGTCTCCCTCACTGCAGGCAGACGCTTTACCATCTGAGCCACCAGGGAAGCCCTTACCTGAAACAGTAACCCTATGAGCCAGCAATTCTACAACAAAATGTGAATTTTCAGAGAACTGAAAATATATCACATAAAATCTTGTACACAAAAGGTTCATAGCTGCATTACTGACAACAAGCAAAAAGGGAAGGATAGTAATTCAAATGTCTACCTTCTCATACAGACAGAGAAGGAGAAATATCTGATGATAACCCTTATATGTGGACTCTAAAAAGAAATGATACAAATGAACTTACAAAAGAGAAAGAGATTCACAGACTTAGGAAATAAACTTATGGTTGCCAGGAGGAAGGGAGTTTCAGAAGGTCATGTACGGTTGCTATACTCAAAATGGATAACCAACAAGAAAAAAAGCACATGGAAGTCTATTCAATGTTATGTGCCAGCCTGGATAGGACGGGGGTATGGAGGTTTTTCCTGTGGTCATGTATGGATATGAAAGTTGGACTGTGAAGAAAGCTGAGCGCCGAACAATTGATGCTTTTGAACTGTGGTGTTGGAGAAGACCCTTGTGGGTCCCTTGGACTGCAAGGAGATACAACCAATCCATTCTGAAGGAGATCAACCCTGGGATTTCTTTAGAAGGAATGATGCTAAAGCTGAAACTCCAGTACTTTGGCCACCTCATGCGACGAGTTGACTCACTGGAAAAGACTCTGATGCTGGGAGGGATTGGGGGCAGGAGGAGAAGGGGACGACAGAGGATGAGATGGCTGGATGGCATCACTGACTCGATGGACGTGAGTCTGAGTGAACTCCGAGAGATGGTGATGAACAGGGAGGCCTGGCGTGCTGCGATTCATGGGGTCGCAAAGAGTCGGACACGACTGAGCGACTGAACTGAACTGATGGGGGTGAACGGATACACATATATGTATGGCTGAGTCCCTCTGTTATTCAACTGAAACTACCACAACATTGTTAATCACCTATAACCCAATACTAATAAAAAGTTTTGAAGTTTAGGGAAAAAAGATATTCCCCCCCGCTGCCAAAAAAGTGACTAATTCATTTCCTCATAATAAAATATCCATACAATGAGATTCAGCCATAAAAAGAAATAATAATACATGGTGCAACATGGATGAACCTTAAAAATATTACAGTAAACAAAAGAAGCCAGTCTGAAAGGCTACATATTATATGGTTCATTTACATTAAAATTACAAGATAAGCTTATCCAGAGAGACCAGAAAGCAGATGTAGTGACTACCAAGAGCTGGCAGAGGGGGATGGGTATGACTGATAACTGGTATGGGCTTTCTCTTTTGGATGGTGAAAATATACTGGAATTAGGTAGTGGTGACCACTATACAACTTTATGAATATAGTAAAAAAAAAAGCAATGAACCAAATACTTAAAATAGATGAATTTTCACGAAATGTGAACTATATCTAAGTAGTTTCAAAAAAATTAGTGACTTCCAGTTTTTAGTCAAGATGGAATAAGAACAACCAGATTTACTATCACATCTGAACAACCAAAAAACAGAAGAATATACATTCTTTTTAAGTACACATGACATATTTACCAATTCAGAAAACATTTACTTAGGGGACATAAAATAAGTCTCAATATATTTAAAAGACTTCAAGTTCCATGTAAATATGCTCTGTGTCCAAAATATAATTAAATTAGAAATCACTAACCCAAAGAAATATTTGAAAACTACAAAATAACAGACGGTCAAAAAAGAAATCACAGAATTATAAAATATTTTTAACTATTTTTTTTGCTTTTATTAAAGCAAAACATATCTCGATTTATGGATTGCAGGTAACACAGTGCTTAAAAGCAAATTTACAGCACAAAAACACCTATATTTGAAAGATAAAGGTACTATAACAATGACTTTCGCTTCCACTCTAAAAGCTATAACAAGGAGACCAATGAAATCAAAAGTCAAAAGACAGTTGGAAATAATGAATATAAGAGCAGAAATCAATGAAAAAGAAAACAGGAAAACACAGAAAACTGATAAAACCAGAAAGTGGTGCTTTGAAAAAACAAATAAAATTAATGCACCTCTACTCAGATTAATCAAGAAAAAGAAGGGGTGGAGGAACTTATTATCAATATCAAAAATGAGAGCTGCTGCTGCTAAGTCACTTCAGTCGTGTCCGACTCTGTGTGACCCCATAGACGGCAGCCCACCCGGCTCCCCCATCCCTGGGATTCTCCAGGCAAGAATACTGGAGTGGGTTGCCATTTCCTTCTCCAATGCATGAAAGAGAAAAGTGAAACTGAAGTCGCTCAGTCTATCCGACTGTCAGCGACCCCATGGACTGCAGCCCACCAGGCTACTCCGTCCATTGGATTTTCCAGGCAAGAGTACTGGGGTGGAGTGCCATTGCCTTCCCCGAAAAATGAGAGCAGTTAACACATAACATCATTATGAATACCTGAGCATGTAATATAATACTGTGAACAACTTTATACAATAAATTCAATGAGAGAGCTAACAAAAGCCTTGAAACATAAATACTAAAAAAACTTTACTCTAGACGTTTTCCATTTTTCTTCAATTGTGGTTAGAATTTTCACCAAAGAAAACTCCAGTCCCAGACTGCTCTACTGGTGAAATCTGCTGAATATTTATTTTAAATAATGAAAATTTTGTACCAATTCTTTCAAAAAATTAAAAAGAATAGTACACTTCCAAACTCACTGGCACAAGATGATGGATCAATATCCTTAATGTACACACAAAAATTCTAAGACAATTTTAGCAAACTGAATAAAACAGTGTAAGAAAATAGATAATACATCACAACTTAAGGAGATTTATTTCTGACGTGCAAGAACAGTTTGACACTCAAATCAATACAATCCATGATATTAACAAACGGAAACAGAAAATCATATGATCACTGCAATAAATGCAGAACAGACCTTGGAAAAATAACCAAGTAACAATTCACAATAAGAGCTCTAAGCAAAATTGAAAGGAACTTTCTTCAATCTGACAATGAATATTTATTAAAAAACAATCATACTAAATAATGAAAGCCTGGATGCTTTCCCTCTACGATTAGAATAAGAAAAGGAACTTGGCTCTCTCACCACTTTTGTTCAACACTGTCTAGAATTTTAGAGAGTACAATAAGATAAGAAAAAGAAATAAAAGGAAATCGTACAGAAAAGAGGTAAAATATATTCTCAGATGACATGACTGTTTATGTAGAATAATAAAGTTGGCTTAAAGCTCAACATTTGGAAAACAACGATCATGGCATCCAAACCCATCACTATATGGCAAACAGATGGAGAAACAGTGGAAACAATGGCAGACTTTATTTTCGAGGGCTCCAAAATCACTGTAGATGGTGACTGCAGCCATGAAATTAAAAAACACTCTGCTTTATTGACTATGCCAAAGCCTCTGACTGTGTGGATCACAATAAACTGTGGAAAATTCTGAGAGAGATAGCAATACCAGACCACCAGACCTGCCTCTTGAGAAATCTGTATGCAGGTCAGGAAGCAACAGTTAGAACTGGACATGGAACAACAGACTGGTTCCAAATAGGAAATGGAGTGCGTCAAGGCTGTATATTGTCACCCTGCTTATTTAACTTCTATGCAGAGTATACATCATGAGAAACGCTGGGCTGGAAGAAACACAAGCTGGAACCAAGATTGCTGGGAGAAATATCAATAACCTCAGATATGCAGATGACACCACCCTTATGGCAGAAAGTGAAGAGGAACTAAAAAGCCTCTTGATGAAAGTGAAAGTGGAGAGTGAAAAAGTCGGCTTAAAGCTCAACATTCAGAAAACGAAGATCATGGCATCTGGTCCCATCACTTCATGGGAAATAGGTGGGGCAACAGTGGAAACAGTGTCAGACTTTATTTTTGGGGGCTCCAAAATCACTGCAGATGGTGACTGTAGCCATGAAATTAAAAGATGCTTACTCCTTGGAAGAAAAGTTATGACCAACCTAGATAGTGTATTCAAAAGCAGAGACATTACTTTGCCGACTAAGGTCCGTTTAGTCAAGGCTATGGTTTTTCCAGTGGTCATGTATGGATGTGAGAGTTGGTCTGTGAAGAAGGCTGAGTGCTGAAAAATTGATGCTTTTGAACTGTGGTGTTGGAGAAGACTCTTGAGAGTCCCTTGGACTGCAAGNGAGGAACTAAAAAGCCTCTTAATGAAAGTGAAAGAGGAGAGCGAGAAAGTTGGCTTAAAGCTCAACAAAGATTATGGCATTCGGTCCCATCACTTCATGGGAAATAGATGGGGAAACATTGGAAACAGTGTCCGACTTTATTTTTTGGGGCTCCAAAATCACTGCAGATGGTGACTACAGCCATGAAATTAAAAGATGCTTACTCCTTGGAAGAAAAGTTATGACCAACCTAGATAGCATATTCAAAAGCAGAGACATTAGTTTGCCGACTAAGGTCTGTCTAGTCAAGGCTATGGTTTTTCCTGTGGTCATGTATGGATGTGAGAGTTGGACTGTGAAGAAGGCTGAGAGCCAAAGAATCGATGCTTTTGAACTGTGGTGCTGAAGAAGACTCTTGAGAGTCCCTTGGACTGCAAGGAGATCCAACCAGTCCATTCTGAAGGAGATCAACCCTGAGATTTCTTTGGAAGGAATGATGCTAAAGCTGAAACTCCAGTACTTTGGCCACCCCATTCAAAGAGTTGACTCATTGGAAAAGACTTTGATGCTGGGAAGGACTGGGGGCAGAAGAAGGGGACGACCGAGGATGAGATGGCTGGATGGCATCACTGACTCGATGGACGTTGAGTCTGAGTGAACTCCGGGAGTTGGTGATGGACAGGGAGGCCTGGCGTGCTGCAGTTCATGGGGTCGCAAAGAGTCGGACACAACTGAGCGACTGAACTGAACTGAACTGAACTGATTAACAGAAAAAAATCCGCATATGAGTCAGATCAGTACAAAGACAAAGTAGAAGTCTCAGATTTTCATGCAGACAGTGTCTTATTAATGAAGCAATGAAAGAAAGTTATTTAAGAATGGGCCATAGTAGTGGCTTTCAAAATTTTCAACCACAATCTATAGAAAATTTTATATATATATATACAAAACCATCCCCAAGAATAAGAAATGTAAAAAGACAAAATGGTTGTCTGAGGAGGCCTTACAAATAGCTGAAAAAAGAAGAGAAGCAAAAAGCAAAGGAGAAAAGGAAAGATACACCCATCTGAATGCAGAGTTCCAAAGAATAAGGAGAGACAAGAAAGCCTTCCTCAGCGATCAGTGCAAAAAAAAAAAAAATACAGAAGAAAACAATAGAATGTGAAAGACTAGAGATCTTCTCCAGACAATTAGAGACATCAAGGGAAAATTTTGTAAAAGATGAGCACAATAAAGGACAGAAATGGTATGGACTTAACAGAAGCAGAAGACATTAAGAAGAGGTGGCAAGAATACACTGAAGAACTATACAAAAAAGATCTTAATGACCCAGATAACCAAAATGGTGTGATCACTCACCTGGAGCCAAACATCTTGGAGTGTGAAGTCAAGTGGGCCTGAGGAAGCATCACTACAAACAAAGATAGTGGAGATGATGGAATTCCAGTTGAGCTATTTCAAATCCTAAAAGATGATGCTGTGAAAGTGCTGCACTCATTATGCCAGCAAATTTGGAAAACTCAGCAGTGGCCACAGAACTGGAAAAGGTTAGTTTTCATTTCAATTCCAAAGAAGGGCAATGGGAAAGAAGGTTCAAACTATCACTCAATTGCACGCATTTCACATGCTAGCAAAGTAATGCTCAAAATTCTCTAAGCCAAGCTTCAATAGTACGTGAACCAAGAACTTCCAGATGTTCAAGCTGGATATAGAAAAAGCAGAGGAACCAGAGATAAAATTGGCAACATCTGTTGGGTCATAGAAAAAGCAAGAGAATTCCAGAAAAACATCTACTGCTTCACTGACTATACTAAAGCCTTGGAATGTGTGGATCACAACAAACTGGAAAATTCTTCAAGTAATGGGAATACCAGACCACCTTACCTGTCTCTTGTATGCAGGTCAACAAACAGCAGTTAGAACCGGACATGGAACAACAGACTGGTTCAAAACTGGGAAAGGAATACAGCAAGGCTGTATATTGTCAACTTGTTTATTTAACTTATATGCAGTGTACATCATGCAAACGGGCGGGCTGGACGAAGCACAAACTGGAATCAAGATTGCCAGGAGAAATATCAATAATCTCAGCTATGCAGATAACACCACCCTAATGGCAGAAAGTGAAGAGGAACTGAAGAGCCTCTTGATGAAACTGAAAGACGAGAGTGAAAAGTTGGCTTAAAACTCAACATTCAAGAAACTAAGATCATGGCATCTGGTCCCATCACTTAATGACAAATAGATGGGGAAACAATGGAAACAGTAACAGACTTTATTTTCTTGGGCTCCAAAATCACTGCAGATGGTGACTGCAGCCATGAAATTAAAAGACGCTTGCTCCTTGAAAGGAAAGCTATGACCAACCTAGACAGCTTATTAAAAAGCAGAGACATTACTTTGCCGACAAAGGTCCATGCAGTCAAAGCTATGGTTTTTCCAGCAGTCATGTTCAGGTGTGAGAGCTGGACCATAAAGAAGGCCAAAAGCTGAAGAACTGATGGTTTCTAGTTGTGGTGCTGGAGAAGACTCTTGACAGTCCCTTGTACAGCAAGGAGATTAAGCCAGTCAATCCTAAACGAAATCAACCCTGAATATTCATTGGAAAGACTGATGCTGAAGCTCCAATACTTTGGCCACCTGATGTGAAGAGCCAACAAATTGGAAAAGACCTTGATGATGGGAAAGATTGAGGCCGGGAGGAGAAGGAGGTGACAGAGGATGAGATGGTTGGATGGCACCACTGACTCAATAGACATGAGTTTGAGCAAACTCTGGGAGATACTGAAGGACAAGGAAGCCGGGTGTGCTGCAGTCCATGGGGTTGCAATGAGTCAGATTAACTACTTAGCAACTAAACAACAACATATTATACTATTAATATATACATATACTATATAAATATATACACTTATATGTTATAAACAATTCTATTAATATAATGATATTAAATACAAGTATAAATAGTTATACTATATAAATACATATAGTACATTATACTAAATAGCGTGTCTCAGTCGTGTCGGATTCTTTGTGATCCTATGGACTGAGCCCTGCCAGCCTCTTCTGTCCACGGGATTTTTCAGGCAAGAATACTGGAGAAGGTAGCCATTTCCTCCTCTAGGCGATCTTCCTGACCCAGGAATTGAACCCACATCTCCTGCCTCTCCTGCATTGCAGGTGGATTCTTTACCGCTGAGCCACTGGAAAAGCCAATAGTATCGTATATAGTATGTATATTACACTGTATAATCATATATAGTATAATTATATAATATATTCTACATATAGTGTGTATATGTTCCCTGGTGGCTCAGAGGTTAAAGAGTGCGTGTATAGCCAATAGAAAATATATCGTATATCACCACCATACAGATGTAAATATGATTGAGAATAAAATGGAAACAAAAGTCTCACTACTACTGTTAATAATTGCTATAAATGGTGCACTTGGGTTTTGTTTTTACTTTTTTAAAATGATGGACTTTATCCACTAAATTGATTTCATCTCCAGTGCCATATCGTGAGGATGGAAAAACATTGGCCTAGAGAACTACTGAGTGGGACTGCTTGGATGAGCTAGAGAGCCAGAAAATCCTTCTCACAGTGAGATTCAGTTACTCGATAATGCAAACTGTGTTATGTAGCTTTAAAAAACCACCCAGTCCCTAACTGAAGTGCTTTTTGTTTCTAGTTTATTGCTTTCCTTCTCTCGCTCTAGATTATTGAGCTTTTCACTCGATTCTAATATTATCTGTCCCTGCTCTTATACTACATCTGAAAAATCTTTGATTCCTTTGAGTAACTGATGAAAATATGAAACTGTATATAGTAACAAGAACAGAAGGTTGCAACTCTTTTAAGTGTAGTTGCTCATCCAGCTGTTTATTTAGGTACAGTCTCTTTTCCAAGAATCAGCTACACATCCTCCATCCAATCATACCAACAACTCCTCTGTTTTATTTTTGTCCACAAAGTTGAGAAGTTTTGATCAGTGTGTTAAGACTGAGAGACCATGGAAAGACAAATACCATACGGTATCACTTACGTGAGGACTCTAAAATAGGGCACAAGTAAACCTATCTAGGAAACAGAAACAGATTCACAGACACAGAGAGAAGACTTATGGTTGCCAAGGGGGAGGGTGGGTTGGAAAGGGAAGGACTGGGAGTTTGGGTTTAGCAGATGCAAGTGTTATATATAGAATGCATAAGCAACAGGGTCCTGCTAGACAGCATATGGAACTATATTCAATACCCTATCAGTTCAGTTCAGTCGCTCAGTTGGGTCCAGCTCTTTGCGACCCTATGAATTGCAGCACGCCAGGCCTCCCTATCCATCACCAACTCCCGGAGTTCACTCAAACTCATGTCCATCGAGTCGGCGATGCCATCCAGCCACCTCAGCCTCTGTCGTCCCCTTCTCCTCCTGCCCCCAATCCCTCCCAGCATCAGGGTCTTTTCCAATAAGTCAACTCTTCACACGAGGTGGCCAAAGTATTGGAGTTTCAGCCTCAGCATCAGTCCTTCCAATGAATACCCAGGACTGGTCTCCTTTGGGATGGACTGGTTGGATCTCCTTGCAGTCCAAGGGACTCTCAAGAGTCTTCCCCAACACCACAGTTCAAAAGCATCAATTATTCGGCACTCAGCTTTCTTCACATTCATCCAACACTCACATCCATACATGACTACTGGAAAAACCATAGCCTTGACTAGACAGACCTTTGTTGGCAAAGTAATGTCTCTGCTTTTGAATATGCTATCTAGGTTGGTCATAACTTTCCTTCCAAGGAGGAAGTGTCTTTTAATTTCATGGCTGCGGTCACCATCTGCAGTGATTTTCGAGTCAAAAAAAATAAAGTCTGACACTGTTTCCACTGTTTCCCCATCTATTTCCCATGAAGTCACGGGACCAGATGCCATGATCTTCGTTTTCTGAATGTTAAGCTTTAAGCCAACTTTTTCACTCTCCTCTTTCACTTTCATCAAGAGGCTTTTTAGTTCTTCTTCACTTTCTGCCATAAGGGGTGGTGTCATCTGCATATCTGAGGTTATTGATATTTCTCCC
>SJYX01008465.1:157567-174361 GCA_006410675.1 Oreotragus oreotragus | reverse complement strand
GGCAATCTTGATTCCAGCTTGTGTTTCTTCCAGTCCAGCGTTTCTCATGATGTACTCTGCATAGAAGTTAAATAAGCAGGGTGACAATATACAGCCTTGACGTACTCCTTTTCCTATTTGGAACCAGTCTGTTGTTTCATGTCCAGTTCTAACTGTTGCTTCCTGACCTGCATATAGGTTTCTCAAGAGGCAGGTTAGGTGGTCTGGTATTCCCATCTCTTTCAGAATTTTCCACGGTTTATCGTGATCCACACAGTCAAAGGCTTTGGCATAGTCAATAAAGCAGAAATAGATGTTTTTCTGGAACTCCCTTGCTTTTTTGATGATCCAGCAGATGTTGGCAATTTGATCTCTGGTTCCTCTGCCTTTTCTAAAACCAGCTTGAACATCTGGAAGTTCACGGTTCATGTATTGCTGAAGCCTGGCTTGGAGAATACTGAGCATTACTTTATTAGCATGTGAGATGGGTGCAATTGTGTGGTAGTTTGAGCATTCTTTGACATTGCCTTTGGGATTGGAATGAAAAGTGACCTTTTCCAGTCCTGTGGCCACTGCTGAGTTTTCCAAATTTGCTGCCATATTGAGTGCAGTACTTTCACATCATCTTTCAGGATTTGAAATAGCTCAACTGGAATTCCATCACCTCCACTAGATTTGTCCGTAGTGATGCTTTCTAAGGCCCACTTGACTTCGCATTCCAGGATGTCTGGCTCTAGGTGAGTGATCACACCATCGTGATTATCTGGGTCATGAAGATATTTTTTGTACAGTTCTTTTGTGTATTCTTGCCACCTCTTCTTAATATCTCTGCTTCTGTTAGGTCCATACCATTTCTGTCATTAATCAAGCCCATCTTTGCACAAAATGTTCCCTTGGTATCTCTAATTTTCTTGAAGAGATCTCTAGTCTTTCCCATTCTATTGTTTTCCTCTATTTCTTTGCATTGATCGCTGAGGAAGGCGTTCTCATCTCTCCTTGCTATTCTTTGGAACTCTGCATTCAGATGCTTATATCTTTCCTTTTCTCCTTTGCTTTTTGCTTCTCTTCTTTTCTCAGCTATTTGTAAGGCCTCCCCAGACAGCCATTTTGCTTTTTTGCATTTCTTTTCCATGGGGATGGTCCTGATCCCTGTCTCCTGTACACTGTCACAAACTTCCATCCATAGTTCTTCAGGTACTCTATCAGATCTAGTTCCTTAAATCTATTTCTCACTTCCACTGTATAATCATAAGACATTTGACTTAGGCCATACCTGAATAATAACCTATAATAGAAAAGAATAGGAAAAAATGTGAATAAGTGTATATATATGTATATATATATACATATAACTGAGTAGATTTGCTGTATAGTAGAGATTAATACACTACGAAGCCTGGAATGCTGCAGTCCATGGGGTTGCAAAGAGTCGGATATAACTGAGTGACTGAAGTATAACAAAACAACTACACATCAGTAAAATATATATTAAGGAAAGAGAGAGAGAGACAACAGTTATGTCATAGGATGGTTGGTTCTGAGGATGACACGCGGTGCTGTAAGCCGAGTGCTCGAGCCAGCACCTGGCTGGATGACATTGGTGACAAGGGCGGTGGTGAGACAATGACCTTCCTCTAGAGCACCGTCTCAAAACCACACCCACTGAAACGGGACATGATCTTGACAGGTCTTCAAGCGAACCAAACCTGCCTTCTAGAAATCACTCCTTTTTTCCCAACTCTTTTTAAAGTTCTTCTGAGTATTTCAAGGTTTTGACCTCACGTCATGGATCTGTTGTTTTCCTAACCTTTTCTTCCTTTTTTCTGCCTCTCATTTTCCTGGATCTCAAGGGCTCCTAACGATGTTTCCTCAAGGGCTCCAGCAAGTTGTGCAGGGGATGTAATTCAGTGAGTTATGCTGGACAAGCTACAGAATTTTGGAGGATTCTGTTTCTCTCCTGGGAATGTTTTCAGCTTGGAGACTGTTTTTTTCTTAAAGAATGAAGAAAATTAAATGAGACCTGAGCAACCTGATCTTCTTGCCCCCTGGTAGCAACCCATTAACAAGTGGCCCATTCCTTGGTTGTTCATATTCAGAAAAGCCCCCATTCATGTGGGGTTTGGGCTTCTTGACATATTCACAGGGTGGTTTAGGGTCTTTGAAAATGAACTCCTGGGTGGAAATCCAACCCCTGCCACTTACTAGCTGGGTGATACCAAGTGAGCCCCCCTTTGTGATGCAACTTCTTTGTTTGCAAAAGGAAGAATAACTCCTATCTCATGGGATTGTCCTGAGGAGCTTAGACCAGTGATCAAGATGACATCAGCTGCTATTGGCATCCTTATTACGCGGAACTCTGAAGGCCAACCCTTCACCTCCTCTTCAGAGTTTCTGCACAGGAAGGAATTTTACATGTGTTTCTAATCTTCTGAAGTCTCTTCCCACAAGATGATGCTTTCTCTGAACTTTTGGGTATCTGCCTTCCTAAAGGCTGGGACACATGTCTGACCATATTCATGTTTATTTTAGTCAGTGGCACATATGCCAGGGAGACAAAGTCACTTTCCCCAATTCCCATCCCTTCTCTGTAGGTGAGTACTTCCTCCTCTGAGACCAGTATCAACCCTCCTTGGCCTATCTTCTATTTCTAAGCTTTGAAACTGTCAGCCGGGCAAGCCAAAAATGTGTCAGGCGGCCTCCTTGTAGTGGGATAAACTGTCAGCAGATGTTAGAAAGTCAGGGTCCCACGGCACTGTAACCTTCCTCCTTCCCATGTTTTCACACTTTCTAATAATAATAATGCGTCTGATGCTGAGAATAAGAGCAGGTCTATCTGGAAGCAAAAATGCTTGCCAATGACCCAGGTGAATTATTTAAGAGCATCAGGATGGTGTTTCTGTGTGGTTACTCATCATCAGGAAGACAGCAAATGAACATCAAAGAGCCAGACACCTTTCAGGCACTGGAAAGAAAAAGAAGTGTTAGTCGCTCAATCATACCCAGCTCTTTGCAACTTCATGGACTGTAGCCCACAAGGCTCCTCTGTCCCTGGAATTCTCCAGGCAAGTCTACTGGAGTGAGTTGGCATTCCCCTCTCCAGGGGACCTCCCCGACCCAGGGGTCGAACTCAGGTATCCTGCATTGCAGGCAGGTTCTTTACTGTCTGATCCACCAGGAAAGCCCAAACGCCAGGCACTGGAAATGCAAAGCCAAACACAACCCTACCTGCCAGGAGCCTCCAGTCAACGATGGCTCTAAAATCCATCTAGTCTCCTCATGTCTTCCATCCAAACTGGAGTGATGGGTCTCTCATGAACGCGGACACTCCAGAGAGGAACTTCTTTCTCCATGTTTTGTTAAATTCCTTTAGGACCAATGTGACTTTGGCACATCTCCTCCACCCCCACACAAAAAACTCAAGGGTTAGCTTGTTCCAATGATCAGAAATTGACATGACATTCAAAAGGGCAACTTTAAAAAAAATTGCTTTTAACTTTTTATTTTGTATTGGGGTATAGGTGATTAACAGTGTTGTGATAGTTTCAGGTGAACAGCAAAGAGACTCAGCCAAACATATAAATGTACCCATTCTCCCCCAAAACCCCCTCCCAATCCAGGCTGCCACATAACAGGGAGCAGAGCTCCATGCGCTACACAGTAGGTCCCTATTGGTTATCCACTGTAAACATGCGTATGCACCGTGGGGGTGTGTACTTGTCCATTCCAAACTCCCTAACTATACCCTCCCCCCAGAGAGGAAGGGCAACTTTGATAGAAGTGAAGTTTGTATAAGTTGGGAGGGGTGGTGCTGGGGACAGGAATTAGAGCATCTAAAGGCTGGTCTCTCCCACAACACACAAGAGAAGAGATGTGCAAGGAGAGAAGGCCTTAGTTTGGGGAAGGTTTTAGTCTGTTAAGGGCTTCTGTGGCAGCTCAGGCGGTAAAGAATTTGCCTGCAATGCAGGAGACCTGGGTTCGATCCCTGGGTCAGGAAGATTCTCCTGGAGAAAGGAATGGTTACCCACTTCTTCCCTGGAGACTTACATGGACACAGGAAGCTGGAGGGCTAAAGGCAAATGAATGACAATAACAAAGGGAGTATTAACAGTCGGATAATATTAAGTCATATTAAGATATTAATATCTTGACACCCTGTGTTTTTTTCTCACAGTTCTCACAAGGATCAGTTTTGATGAAAAGGTTTTTAAAAATTTTGACCTTATATAATGAAAGGAGATGGTAAGGAGAGGAGGCAAAGAGGAATCCTAAGTAAAACTTGTCGAATACAATGTATCTAACAGGAAGCACAACCCGAGCTGGTTGGATTTTGAGCCCCACAAGTGCTCAGGGCTGGGTGTAGCGGTTTCAGTGGGGTGGGCCCTGCTTCCAGGAGTGGGGGCAGGGCAACCCCGAGCACACGCTGTGGGGGTGGGGGGATGCAGAGGAGGGCGGGCGAGTGGCATGGTAGTCTTCCTCTAGGGGCCCGGCACCAGACGCGTCAGTCTGTATTAGACATCTGAGCACCCGGGCCTGTGACCGGGGGCAGTGGATGCAGCCAGGGTGGGGCCGGGGAAGCACTGGAGATCCTGACTCACACACAGCCCGCCTCCACCTCTCTCCTCTGCTCACTGGGTTTGCAGCTGCTGCTTCTAACATGAAGAAGCAGTGAAGGTCTGCTGGGAGAACAGCCTGTCATGTAGTAATTAGGATTCGGGAGACTTGGGTGGGGAAAACAAATTCTGAGAGACAGTCATCTCAGAAAACTCAAGATGCAGTGGCTGCAGACACAGCCAAAGGGCAGCTTGTACCTCAGCTGGGGTGTAAAGAGCTGCCGGCCGCCTATTGATCTCTCCTGTCACACTCAAGCACAGCGCCGACCAATCACTGTCAGCAGCAGCATCTTTGAGCGCAGAGGGCGGCAGTCTGTGCGCGCACCTTGGGACCTTCTTCCTGCGACTACCGGGAGGACGAGTGGATGAGCACATTGATTTATTGATTAACGGCATAATCAGCGGAGGAGTCGACGGAGCTCAGCACTTAAGAGCCTGATCAAATAGCAGTGGGAACGGTTATTCTGGCTGCAGCCACTCCCCGAGTCACCCAGGCAGGTCACAGAACTTCTGCGCTTCAGGCTTCAGCATCTGGGAAAGGGCACTGCCTTGTCCAGTGACCACAAAGGGAAATCAAGGCGGAAGTGTGATCCTATGGGAGAGGAAAGGATCCCAGAAGTCTTTGCATCTGTGCTCATGCCAGAGGGACTCAGGAGAGGATGTGAGGCAGGCTTGGCCCAGTGCAAAGATTAGGTCCTCCTAACGGGACGTCTTTAACAAGTAGGCAGCACGTTCCCTTTCTCAGAATACGAGACCTCAGAGGGTCTCACGCATCCTGAAAGTGTGTGCTCAGTCACTTCTGTCGTGTCTGACTCTTTACAGCCCTAGGGGCTGTAGCCCACCAGGCTCCTCTGCCCATGGGGTTCTCCAGGCAAGAATACTGGAGTGGGTTGCCATNCTTTCTCAGAATACGAGACCTCAGAGGGTCTCACGCATCCTGAAAGTGTGTGCTCAGTCACTTCTGTCGTGTCTGACTCTTTACAGCCCTAGGGGCTGTAGCCCACCAGGCTCCTCTGCCCATGGGGTTCTCCAGGCAAGAATACTGGAGTGGGTTGCCATGCCCCGCTGCAGGGGATCTTCCTGACCAGGGATCACACCGGCGCGTCTTAGGTCTCCTAAATTGGCAGGCACGTGAGCGCCACCTGGGAAGCCCCACTGAAAGTGAGAGCCATACAAACCTAAGTGATGAGGCGAGTTTCAGATGAAATACACCCTGTGCCTCTAAGACATAGCTGACACAGCATGGCTGCGATGTATATACTAAAAGATCCACGCCGCTCCACAATGCATGGACAGAATACCTATTTGTCTGGCTGGGAATCATGCAGACCTACTCTATGGAAAAGATTTTCTGATCTTCTGCTTTCCCTCTTAAATCTAGAAATACAGTAATTGGGAAGTTGTAAGGTATCCTGCAAAGCAATCTATCCAGACCCAGCTTGGGAAACTACAGAGCAATCACCATTTTCCTTTGGAATCTCATGAAGAAATGGTGAAGGCATCAGGAACACATGTCCCTCAATGTGTCTTCAAGAAGTGCTTTTCTCAATGCAATAAAAATCGGAAACTTTGCAGTTTTGAATTTGGTCTACTTCTTCCTTTCTGTAAGAAAAACTCATAATGCAAAAAATACAGTTTAACATACTGTGAAGGCTAAATCTATGAGACAACTGGCTAGGCCACAGTACTGAGGTTTTTGGTCAAACAGTCTAGACACTTCTGCAAGGGTATTTGTAAGATGAGATTAACATTTAAATCAGCAGATTTCGAGTAACGCAAAATTACTCTCCAATAATGTGGCTGGATTTCATGCCATCAGTTGAAAACTTCATTAGGAAAAAACTGACCTACCCAGGAGGAAAAATTCTGCTGGAGACTGCCTTTGGATTCAAATTACAATTCTTCCCCCAGGTCTTCATCAGCCAACCCTGTAAATTTTGGACTTGCCAGCCTCCACAATTCTGTGAGCCAGTTCTTTAAAATAAAAGCCCCCCACTCTCCCATAGATAGACAAACCGACATGCACACACACATAGCCTACTGGCTCTGTTTCTCTGGAGAACCCTACTACCCATGCTGTGCTAACATTAACACTGTCCACCAGTATTTCTGATTGCTGCTTCTCCAAGGTCCATGATTACACTTTTCTGAAAAAGTAAGGCAAACTGGTCACATGACCTGCTTTGACTAATGAGATGGGAGCGGGAGTGACGTGACTCCCAAGCAGAAGCATTTGAGAGCCAGGCATGATGCCATCCACTCTTCCCCCAGGCACCAAGCCTTGAGTCACATTGAGGTGGCAGAAACATAAGGTGTGCGCCCTGTGCCTGGGCCCCCAGGTGACCTCATGAGCGGAGTCTCATCTGTGAGCCCCTGTGCATGCACAGCCTGAGTGGAAATCATTTGCTTCAAACCACTGGAATCTGAGGGTTGTTTATGATTGACACACCGCCTGGAAAAAAAAAAAAAAGTTGTCCAGTATCCTAGCACTATCCACTCAGCCAGCTGATTACAATTTTTTACGTTTTTCATTATTATAAGTTCAGTAGGACTTCAGTAAACACTGAATAGTGATTTGGAATGTTGTATGCACATAATGGTAGTAAAGCCATCTCTCTAAAATTATTTTATGTAAACTTCTCACCAACTGGCCTCTTCTCTAATCCAAATTATTGGTAGAATATTTTGCCAAACCTATGGGCATCCACTCCATTACAAAACTTGGAATAAATGGAGTCCATATGGATTTGACAATTTTGTAAACAAGACCTTGAAAACTAGTCTATTCCAACTGCACCAATGTTTTATGATTTTATGAAGATCCTAGAATATGTCCACCTTCTATCTGCTATAACTCCCAAATTACTACTAAGAAGAGACAATCTTTCAGTGAGACAGATGACTCAAAACTGAAAATCTGGCTTTCGCTAGATGAAAAAAAAAAAAAAGTATGAAGATGGGAACTTGAACCATATGGGCCTGTGAAGAAACGGGATGAACAGATGGAGATAATCANCCCAAATTACTACTAAGAAGAGACAATCTTTCAGTGAGACAGATGACTCAAAACTGAAAATCTGGCTTTCGCTAGATGAAAAAAAAAAAAAAGTATGAAGATGGGAACTTGAACCATATGGGCCTGTGAAGAAACGGGATGAACAGATGGAGATAATCAGATTTCAAAATTATCTAGTCCTGAGGTTATCTGGACTTCAAGATATGAACATATAGTTGAGATGATCAAATCCATCTAAAGTGCTCAGATTTTAAAAGAATTCTCAAACACTTGGTTCAATTAAAAGAAAGGAGAGTGCCATTTTTCTCCCATAACCCTAACCTACAAATTTAGTATGGAGAGCATGAACAAGGTCACATTTATTGATACTTGACTCTCCCCACAGTGCCTAGCACCGTGCCAGCCCACACTTACCTGAATGTACACATGACTTCTATCACCTCCTCCTGACTGCCTGGCCCTTCTCCCATCTCCTAAATGAGGGAATCAGGCCAAGAGGGGGTCACAGCCAGCGTCCCAACACTTGGCCTGTGCCTTCTTGCCCACCCACTTCTGTGGTCTCATCCCCACTCTGGCTAACTGGCCTCCAACGGGGGAGTTGAAGCGGCTCAGTTTAGAGACATGCCTGGGTGCACTGCTGTGTCCTTGCACAAACTGGAATAAAACTAGCTGCCGGATATTCAGACCCTGGAGGTTAAGCCTAACTCCAACTTTTAAAAAATATTTACTTATTTAGCTGTATCAGGACTTAGTTGCAGCACACAGGATCTTTCATTGCAGCTCGCAGGCTTTGTTGCCCCGTGGCGTGTGAGATCCTAGTTCTGTGACCAGGGATCGAACCCACGTCCCCTGCACTAGAAGGCGAATTCTTCACCACTGGACCACCAGGGAAGTCCCTCAAGGCTATCAGCTCTTAGATGGAGTCCGGCTCAACGATGACTGGGGCCGTCTTAGTAAAGGGCAGTCAGAGACAGGCTGTGGAGTGCAGGAGCTCCAGAAACAAGGCCACGGGAGGCAAAGCCTGTAGTTTGTCTTCCTTTTCCCAACAATTTATTTTAGTGGAGAGACGGGTTAATGCAGTGGAGAACGGTCCTGGCCACAGAAGGAGCTGGGGTTTGCCTCTGAATAGGAGAGCTGGCCCATACTTTGAGTATCATTTCCTGAAGACAAAGGTCAGCGGCCGCCCACAGTCACAGGACAGACTGGCCCTGTGGCCTGGAATGCTGCACGGAGGTCACTCGTGAGTCAGTGTGACTATCCAGGACGGTGTTTCCCCTCAGAGGCCGCTCCCGGTCTTATAGACTGCTACGGCCCCCACGGTGACAAACCACACACAGCAAGTCATCACTGCCGCATTCTCAGACCTCACGCAAGTCCCTCAGCATCGTCTATTTGTCCCATAACGAAGCTCTCCCAGCAAGCACTCCACATCGCCCTGCATAAAAAGGCTGAAGACGCAAAGCAGCTCAATAAGCATTCCCTCCCTGAATGCCGAGATGTGAGCGTGGAGATCCAGCACATGCCTGCCATCTGTATTTGTACTTGTCAACAGCTCTGTTTGGGGATAAACAGTTTTGAAGTAAGAATCAATTCAACTTGTTGGAAGATTAGCCGAGGAACAGCTCACAAGACCAAAACAGAACATGAAGTCAGAAAGTCTTTAAAAAATAAAAAGTCAAGCACAATTTTCTGTTTCTCACTGAACACTTGTGTTACAACCCAAGATAAAGAGCTGGTTGCTGGAGTTTGGGGGTAGAGAGACAGGGAAAAATGTATTTGCTCAAGTGAAAAATTCTTCAACCCAGAACAAATGTCTTTGCTACAATGTAACTGGAAATCATTCACTGACCTCTAGGAGACTACAGTCAAGAAAAAAGTAATTTTAGCATTTACACTTTAGCATTTAGTTTCACAGTTCTACGATATGAAGGTATACCCAGGGGACAACTTGCATTGGTACAAGCGAATAATACAGTCCTTTATTACCATAAAAACGGCAGCATTTCCCGAAGTTGATCTTGATTAAAAGTAGTTCCATGGTTGAAAACACTATTCCACCATAGAGCTATTAGAACAGAGAGAGATGGCAAGGGGGAAATAAAGACATAATACCAAAAGGGAGGTCAGGGAAGAAGTTAGTAAAAACAGGATGCTACAGACTGGTAGGCGATAACAAGAGAATTGCTTTTAGAAGCAGCTGAACAGCGCATGAAGGGGTGAGGGAACCTGGCAGCCCCATCTTCTACAAAACAAATGAGAACACGTGTGCTCCACTTGGAGGGACATTCATTTTCCCCTTAGACGATGTCATTTATAAAAGAGCAAATGGTGATTTGTACTTAAGAGACCGAACCCTTTTCAAGCCCCTGTCAGGGAGTGATAAATTATTGAAGCATGGTTTTATTTTTGGTGTGCACACAGTAAGACCTTGTGATACGTTGCTGTTCGCTTTCCCGGGGTTATTAATTAAAAAATAATTGTTTCCAATTACTCTGTGATCTTTAAGCTAAAACCAGACAAAATATCACACATGCCTCTCCAGACTCTTCTCTCCTCTCCTTCCTCATCCTGCCCCCCCCATCCTTCGGCCAGGAAATGGGTGCAACTTCACAGGTGGCTCCTGGCACAGGCCTGCAGCTCAGAAGGCAGACAGCTGCAGGAGGAAGACCAACGTGCTGGCCACACCATTGTCTCGGGTTCCTTCAGCCGCAGGGCCCAGATATATTTGTTGTTCTGAGAGCCAGCGTAAACAGTTCAGGGAATACAGCAGGGTTGAGGGAACCGCATGAATAGAGTGGGAAATCCTCTCCGCGGGAGCAACATGAAGAGGAGCGGCCCTGTGCCAAGTGACGTCGTTGCTCCAGCTCTGCTCCCGGACGAGGTACTCAAAGGCTTTCCAGGAGCCCCTCCCTAAGCAAGGGCTCCGAGAAATTCTGCCCGCCACAGTGGAGCAAGTGGAATCTGAAATGAGTTTACAAACTCCAGGCCTCCCTTTCATGCAAATGACGGGTCAGACTGCACAGGACTGGCTCCTCCCCACCACGTTCCCCAAATGAGAGGACGGCGTGGGTGTCCAGCTTCCGAAAAGGGAGCAAGAAAACCCACCTGGTGAACCGCATCCAAAAGATGCAAAATGACTGTGCACAGGCTTGGCGTCAAAGGAGTGTTTCCACCTACCTGGTAGGCTGCAACCCTCAGAGCCGCCCCACTCCTTTTGTGGAAGTGCCACTATGAGACCCCCAATTCTATTTCCTATCGAGGTGGTGGAGCCAGAGGCTGAGCGTCTGGTCTTGGGGAAACTATGCAGCCTCAGACCTGAAACTGGACGCCTGGTGGCACACCTTCCCTCGAGCACCCTGCACAGCAAACATGAGAGGACACGAGAAGGCCATCTCTACAGTGTTTTAATTAGCCTCATGTCCATCATTTTGGTCAGTCCCACAAGCAAAGCAGTCAGATCAAATGGCGTTGCTTGAAAACCTCCGTGTAGGGAGAAAAAAATTTTCTTTCCACTTAAAAAAAAAAATCTTTTTGCTTTCTGCACACTGACATAGAGGTAAAAGAAAAAAATGACTGCAACTTAAATATGAAAGAACTCTTTACAGTTAAATCCACAATTTTACACATTTATCTCAATCATGTGTCAGTGGAAAATCACCAACTATTACAAAATAGGAAAAATTATATGACACAAGAAACAAAAAACTTGATAAAAAATATATCTCGATATGAAAAGTACTGTGTCTTGGTGTCTTCACATCCTCCTCTTCTGTGTACTTATATACAACACTGAAAAGAAAAAAATGAACAAACTGAAAAAAACTGCTCTGAAGTATCATAACAGCCAGTTTTAACGGCACACAGACTTCAGCCTGATACCTCTGCAAATTTCAAAGTAATCTCCAAACCACACAATAAGTTCTAGAACTACTGTAAGGCTAATTTTATGATTTGAGACCCGGGTTTGTGTTCTGGTCTTAGCCATACGTCTGGCTAGACTTGCAAATCATGAACAAGGGGATAAAGTAAAATGTATGTGAAAGTCTCTGGAATCTTAGAATGGTTTATAAATTACAGGTACAACAATTATGCTTATAGTCAAAGCATATTAGTAAATCTACCAGGCCAGACTTCAGACTAAAAACAGTTAGTTTCATCCATCTCTTCAATATAATCACTAAACTCCCTGTTTACTTTTTAAAAATTACATCAGGGTAAACAACAGCTGTGGAGTTTTAAGTTTTTGTTAAAGACACCAAAGTCCTTCTTCTGAGTTCTCTGTAAAGGGTCAACCTTTGGTGTTATCCAAAGTCTTACTCAGCTAGTCCTCTCGTGACCACCCACACAAACTCTTCAAGGTATGTGTGGCACGTCAGAACCAGACCGCACTGGACGACTGGCTCACGGGAGGCAAGTTTCCACCAGGGGTTACCACCCCTTCCACCCCCGTGCCTACCCCGACTCTGACAGCTTTGTACAAATCGAACTTAACAGATATCTTGATCAAAGGATATGGTACAGATTAATCAAATAGGCCAGGATCCTCTTTAAGAGCCTAGGATGTGAATTATGGAGTCTAAAGATAACTAACCACCACTAATTACCCCATGGAAAAGCTTATATAAAGGAAAGCATCAGCAGGACAGTGAAAACACCCCCAAGGAAACTGGCCAAGTTTGAGATGCAGAGTGTTATGTGACAGGATCCACCTTATCACCTCTCACAGAACCCACAGCTGACTGCTGTTATCAGCTGTCTTGAGATGAGGAAAGATCATTAACATTTCTCCGTGAGTGGAAAGAGTCAAACAAAAACAATATTAAAGATAGGCAGCCTATTCTTCTTCACACTGGAAGAACTAAAAAGGGATATAAAGATACGCTGTGACCCAAATGTTCATAGCAACACTATTTACAAGAGTCAAGACATAAAAGCAACATTAAGTGTCCACTGATAGATGACAGACAGAGGGATAAAGAAGGGTACACGGACTATTATACAATGGAGTATTACTAAGCCATAAAAAAGAACAAAATAATGCCACTTGCAGCAACATGCATGGACCCAGAAATCACCATACTACGTGAAGTAAGTCAGAGAAAAAGATATCATATGGTATCACTTACATGTGGGATCTTAAAAAATGATACAAATGAACTTATTAACAAAACAGAAGCAGACTCACAGATGCCAAAAACAAGCTCACGATTGCCACAGATAAATCAGGAGTTTAGAAATAGCAGATATAAACTACTACACACAGATAAAAACTACATAGAGAGATATATAGTTTTATCTTTATGTAGATATCTCTACATACAGTTTTTAATTTGTATAAAGGTCCATATAGTCAAAGTTATACTTTTCTAGTAGTCATGAACAGTTGGACCATAAAGAAGGCTGAGCGTCAAAGAACTGATGCTTTTGAACTGTGGTGTTCCTTGGACTGCAAGGAGATCAACCAATCAATTCTAAAGGAAATCAACCCTGAATAATCACTGGAAGGACTGATACTGAAGCTGAAGCTCCAACACTCTGGCCACTTAATGTGAACAGCCAAGTTACTGGAAAAGATCCTGATGCTGGGAAAGATTGAAGGCAAAAGGAGAAGGGGGAAGCAGAGGACGAGATGATTAGATAGCATCACCAACTCAATGGACATGAGTTTAAGCAAACTCCAGGAGATGGTGAAGGACAGGGAAGCCTGGTGTGCTGCAGTCCATGAAGTCGCAAAAAAGACACAACTGAGCCACTGAGCAACAACAAATGCAGATAAACCACAAGGTTCTCCTGCAGAGGACAGGGAATTATATTCAATTTTATAAACTATAATGGAAAAACATCTGAAAATAACATATATACATTCAGTTATATACGTGTGTGTGTATATATGTATGTGTGTATGTAAATAACTGAATCACTTTGCGGTACACCAGAAACACAATACTGTAAGTCAACCACTTTAATAAATTTTTAAATAAAATAAAATGAAGACATAATGTGAAGCTATGTGGTACTGTATAGACAGGAGATAGAATATCTACCATAAAGTCAGGATGTTTAGTTCACAGCAAAGAGATCCAATTATAAGGAGGTGGGAGAACTTATCCAGAACTGGAGGATGCACAATAATTCAAAAAACAGAAATCAAGAGTCGCAGAACTCCATTTGGGAGATGAGACCAAAAAGCAGGGATGGGTCAAAGGATAAATCCCCACAGTTTTGATGCCTTCCCTTGAGTACCTTCAGAGCCATATTTCCTCTACTGTCATCTCTGCCAAACTAAGGGATACAAATCTCCCATAAGAAAAGCCTTTCAAAGCTTAACAGAGAAACAGGACAAGTTAACTGTCAAATGATGCAAACCAAAGGGAGCAGGGAAATAGTGGCATTCTCAGAGCCAGAGTTCCAACTGCCAGGTGAGAGATGGCGTTGGGAATATAACACACTGTATCCGAGAACAGAGCTCAGCACCATTGTATCAAGGCCCTCGTCAAGCAAAGGGAGGGAAGAAGAGAATTTCTAGTTCCAAGATGCCATGAAGCATCTAAAAGAAAAAAAGGCCACAGCGAAGATTCGAGAGGAAATTAGAATTTAAAAACCAACAAAGCAAAACTAAAACTGAATTATCCAGAAAATTTGCTGGTGATCTGATTATAAACAAAGAGGCCTATTGTGGATGCTACATAACTGCAGAGTGAAGGGCTGTTACCGTTGTTTCCTCGGATAAATGCATCCCCGTACTTATTCTTCAGCTGTCCATTTACATACTCCTCTGTCTGCTCCAAGGCTATATTCATGTAGCCATCCAGGCAAGCCAGGACCCCTGCGACGGATTCAAAGAGAAGACACACAAAGCAAAAGAGTTGAAAATTACAGGGTATACCTGAGAGCTGACACTCTCTCCATTCATTAGCTCTTACATGCTTAATATAACAATTCACACTATAAATGCAACTCAGTCGAGGAAAGCACAAAGTCTTTGCTCTCTGTCGCTCTGAACGGATGCTAAGGCCCGTACAGCATGAAGGCCGTCGCATACCCACAACTGCTGGCAGGAAAAACAAGGAGCTGTTGCCTTCCTCAATGGATGCGCGGCAACAATGGCAAACTTTTAAAATCTTCACAAAAGCAACACAGAAAGAATATTCCAAGTAAGATACCATTCTTTAACAGGCAGTTAGGCATGAGCCCACGAGCTCGAGCCTCGCCTCCTCGCGTCCCCTGGCATGGCATTTCTGACCTCAGCCACTAAGGGAAACACGGGTCTGGCTGGTTTATCGCGTTCTGTCACATCTCGCGCAGCAGATGAATGTGGTCCCGGGTTAAAAGGAAGTCTCCACAACGTGCTAAAATAATGGAGAAGAGGAGACAACAGGTGTCCTGAAAGGACATCTTCAAGCTGGGACTCCCAGTGAAGCGCGACGTGAGCACACAGGCACCACGCTGCTTCACAGCACATCCCTCTCCATGTCGCTCCACGCAGAATCCTTCCCAATCCGGACAATTACAGAAAAACTGCCAAAAAACATCCCAGGCTTTTTCGGAAATTTTTCAAAGAAATCTTTTCAATTATGTTAACATGGCATCAGTTTTGCAAGATTTGATCTGATGATCTTTCATTTAAATGGCACCCCACTCCAGCACTGTTGCCTGGAAAAATCCCATGGACAGAGAAGCCTGGTGGGCCGCAGTCCATGAGGTCACAGAGTCGGACACGACTGAGTGACTTCACTTTCACTTTTCACTTTCATGCATTGGAGAAGGAAACGGCAACCCACTCCAGCGTTCTTGCCTGGAGAATCCCAGGACGGGGGAGCCTGGTGGGCTGCCGTCTCTGGGGTCGCACAGAGTCGGACACGACTGAATTGACTTAGCGGCAGCAGCCGCCAGATATGTAAACTACTGACTCTGAGTTTCTAATTTCAAGTAGCATTTTCCAGAAAGACAATTTAAGTAGAAACAAATACTACAAATTTGATTCGAGTAACCAAGTCGACAGCTCGATTTAGTCTCAACTTCATTAATATCCTCCTCACTCTCTGCCTTTGCCCCCATTATCCTCTCAACAAAAAGTTTCTTTTCAAAACTGTGTGTCTCTGATAAGAGCCCAAGACAGTAAGCTAAGAACCCCTCCTACAGGCTGCGACCTTGCAAAGCATCAGCATGGATTGTGAATAATTAATAATTACTTCCTATCAGAAGAAAGCCGAAGCTACAACTTTATGGTTTCTTTCCTGCTGTATTATATCTAAACCGCAGTGGTAAGTGAGCAAGAAACTTCTGAGACAAGCTACGCAAATGTTTGAAAATTAATTAAAAGCATTTAAAATAAAATCTTCCCTTCTCATAAAAATATTCTCAAGGCAAAGGGTTTTTTCTTTTTTAAGAAAAAGGTTCCTAGAGGTTGGAAACATGATTCTCTCCTGTATTTTAAATACAAGATTGAAGGGAAACTAATATAGAGAGCTGGCTTTTCCCCCCAGTATTTTTATTTAACCACATTCTTTATAGGATGCCCTCAATAGTGTACATTTTTTTTTAATATATAGAAGCCATGGCCAGACATTCATAAAAGGAGAAAAATTACAGTTACTACCCATATGAAAGGTTGCTGTAACTTACTAATCAAAGAAATATAGATGAAATGAATTATTACTTGTGGCCAGCTAGAATGGAAAGTCGAAAGCAAGGCTAACCCAAGAATTGAGGAGAACATAGACAAGAATAAACCATCTGCCCTGATAGGGGCCAGCTGGTACTCTCTCTGACTCTGAGACCCTAGCCCTAGCCCACAAAAATAAAACTGTGGTCCAAACACTCATGGCACTCCTCTGTAGCCATTCAACATTCTATATCGTGAGAGAACTGAAGGCATTTTTCTAATGTTAAAAAAAAAAAACAAAAAACCAGAATGCACATACAACTGATCCCACTTATGTAAAACTTGTGCTTAGATGGAGACAGATCCAAGTGGGTAAGGCTGATTATCTCTGGATGGTAGAATTGGGGGAGATTTCTTTGGAAGGAAAGATGCTAAAGCTGAAACTCCAGTACTTTGGCCACCTCATGCAAAGAGTTGACTCATTGGAAAAGACTCTGATGCTGGGAGGGATTGGGGGCAGGAGGAGAAGGGGACGACCGAGGATGAGATGGCTGGATGGCATCAAGGACTCGATGGACGTGAGT
>SJYX01008465.1:82387-156613 GCA_006410675.1 Oreotragus oreotragus | reverse complement strand
GACACGACTGAGCGACTGAACTGAACTGAGCCTTCTTCTATGTACAGGCTTCCCTGGTGGATCAGGGTAAAGAAGCTGCCTACCAGCGCAGGGGACACAGGTTTGATCCCTGGGTCAGGAAACTCTCCTGAAGACGGAAACGGCAACTCGCTCCAATGTTCTTGCCTGGAGTGTCCCACAGACAGAGGAGCCTGGAGGGCTGCAGTCCATAGGGTCCCAAGAGTGAGACACAACTCAGTGACTAAAGTACCACCATTCAGTGTGAAGCCTCTGATGCCAAACTACACTGCAGATATGCTATTCATGTCCAGACACTAATACACAGACAGCAGAGTATTTCTCAACAAGGCTTGTGAGTCAAACTTGAGTCTGAGCCCTAGCTCCTTCCTTACTAGGTGGGGATAATCAACAGAGATCTCAAAAGGATTTACGTGATGACAGGATAAAAATTAAAGTGATTCATGCACACTGGACCCATAGTAATCTCTCAACAAAATTAAGTTTGCATGTGTGGAAAGCGGAAAAATCTCAAGAGACTAGGATCATTATTCAGGAGAGTGATCAAGAAAAGGCTTGAAAGCTCTGCTAATGAATTCGCTAGCTACAGCTGTGAAATATTCCCAGTAATTTAACATATCTTAATTTTGGAGGATGAGGAATTTAGTTATTTCAGAAAGTGAAACTGGATACCCTTCTTCCACAAAGTTAATTTCGGTAGTGTCAGAGCCTCTTAAAAAGGGCCCTTCATTGTCTACAAGAACGAAAAGATGTGTCTGGACACCTCACACGTTATGTGAGTGGGAAGCTCACGGTGTAGAACGATACTGCCTACACAGCTGCTTGCCAGCCTTGACTGCTTCCACAAAAACAAATGTGACTGGGCCAAAGAGTTCTTCAGAATCCAGGTACTCAAGCCTGGCCACCAACAGGGGCGCAGGCACACCAGTCCCAAGTAGAGACCGGAGCCCCAGATGGGGCCAGAAACCACAGACATGCTCCGAGGCCCATTCTCTCTCTAAAATGAACTGTCTTGGGGGTAGGAAAAGAAGCGGGCATAAAATCTGTTGACAGCCAAGGCTTTTTTGGTCTACTGGGTACTTTGCTACTTCTTTAGCTAACACCAGTAAGGATGAAGCACGGCGATCTTACCTCGATAATCCACCCCCGAATTTAATTTCACCACAACTGGTCGCCCGATGATTTGCTTCAGGAAGTCACTGGGTGTTTGCTTCCGCAGACTCATTTTAACAATTGTGATCAGCAATCTAAAAAGGAGCAATGAAGGTAATGCCAAAAGTTAGTCAGCAAAAAAACAAACAAACAAACAACCAGGAAGNCGGCGATCTTACCTCGATAATCCACCCCCGAATTTAATTTCACCACAACTGGTCGCCCGATGATTTGCTTCAGGAAGTCACTGGGTGTTTGCTTCCGCAGACTCATTTTAACAATTGTGATCAGCAATCTAAAAAGGAGCAATGAAGGTAATGCCAAAAGTTAGTCAGCAAAAAAACAAACAAACAAACAACCAGGAAGCCCTTAGGGTATTTACAGGAAATCCAGTGTCAAAGGACCACAATCAACATCGCTCCACCACCATGCCTGTAACAAGACAGCTAACCAGATTCCAGAACCTTCCAGAAGCCAAGTCCTAAGTGAAGCGTTTACACACTTTTACCTCATCCACAGCCTCATCACAGAAGAGCCCCGGGTCTCCAGAGTCCCTGTTCCTAATCACTTGTCGCCACCATTCCCCGCAGTCAATACACCCATTCCCCCCTGCCCACCACTCACCAAACGCTTGTTTTATGCTGAGTGCTCTGCTAAGATCCTTCGGAACCTATCAAATGTCATCTTTACAAGAACCGTGGGAAGGTTTTAAAATCCCCATTTTGCTGATGAAAATAAAGGCCCAGAAAGATGAAATAAAGCGCTCCAAATGTGGCAAAATCAACGTCCAAGTTTGAGTCAGTCATGTTTTAAAGCCACTGTTTATATAGTATTTACAACAACTGATGTCAAAATAGTATCTCTAGAGAGAAGTATAATCATAATTGAAAGCTAATATTTGAATGTACTACAGGCCAGCACTTATGTAAGCACGTCACACGTATTAATCCACTTAGCGCTCAGAGGTAGGTGTTATTTTAACCTCATTTTACAGATGAGTAGAGACAGAAAGGGCTAAACAGCCTGCTCAAGGTCACACAGCCAGTAAGCAGACGGGCAGCCCATGTCTTAATCACATCTTTATGTTGCCTCTTGAAAGCTGCTAATGTAGCCCAAGATTTTTATTTCTCTTATTATAGCAAATAAACTCTCTATGACAAAGATCTTACAAATCAAGTATAATAGTGGTCTGAAGTAGGGAAACAGCATTATACACCCAGATCACTCACAGACATACACAGCTACCCATCGTGCCTTTCAAAATTCAACCTGTTTTGTAAGTTCTTGCTTTCAAAATACTTCGGTAAACAACTATAACAAAGCTGCAGTTACTTAAGCAAAACTTGGGAAACTGATTTTTCTGTTTCAGTCATATTCAATATCACTTGTATTCAGCAGCCACGTAGCATCACACTGAAAAAAGCGTGGGTACAATACGTGGAGGACTTGCCTCAAGAACTTGCGTTGGGTTTTGTGTTTTCAATCAAAACGTTTCATTAACCATTCTTCCATTAATAGCACTACTTATTTCACTCCAAGTCTCTCCACTCAAATGATCTGAATTCAGGCTGAAGATCACTGAGGTTTTCTCAGCATGACTCTATGTAGACTCAGCAGCAGTCTGGACAAGCTAGAATGCTAGATTTTATTGATTCTTCCTTCTTTAACAATTATGTGCATGGATACACTCTGCAAGAGAATTCAAAAAACGTACACACAGGCTCTCACCTTACAGATTTCAGAATCCAGAAGAACTTAAACTCTTGTTTAAGAGCATAAGCACAAAGTGACTTTGCTTAGCTCTCAGCGGTGTCTGACTCTTTGCACCCTCATGGATGGCAGCCCGCCAGGCTCCTCTGTCCATGGGGGTTCTCCAGGCAAGAATACTGGAGTGGGTTGCCATGCCCGCCTCCAGGGGAATCTTCCCAACCCAGGGATTGAACCCAGTCTCCCACACTGCAGGCAGATTCTTTACCATCTGAGCCACCAGGGAAGTCCAAGAATACTGGAGTGGGTAGCCTATTCCTTCTCCAGNTTTCATTGCTTGTTTTTAGCCCACAAAGCTCTGATAGTTCTAAACAAGGTCAGATTTAGCCGCAGGACCGTCACCTTTATTGTAAATGCACAAAATTTTGCTTTATGTTTACAATTACTTTTTATATGAAATAAAAAATTTATGTTTTATCACATGTTAAAATTTCAACCCGGGTATCACATCTATGTCAAAACCAATATACAATCATGGTAATTCTTGTTGTCAATAATATTAAAATTATAATGTCCCGCTCTCAGCTCAGTACTACAATTAACAAAAGCTTTGCTTATCTTATATAAACTTTTTCTGAATAGTGGGCTTCCCTGGTGGCTTAGAGGTTAAAGAGTCTGCCTCCAATGCGGGAAACCCAGGTTCGATCCCTGGGTCAGGAAGATCCCTGGAGAAGGAAATGGCAACCCACTCCATTATTCTTGCCTGGAGAATCCCATGGACAGAGGAGCTTGGTAGGCTGCAGTCCACGGGGTCACAAAGAGTTGGAAATGACTGAGTGACTTCACTTTCACTTTCAAACCTTAAAGCAGTTGCTTTTGCTATCTATTTTATTTTTTCCAATATGTGGTATCAAACTATCTCATTACTAAGCAAAATCTTCTTGAGACCTTGAATTTTCACGTTGGTTTCACATTTGTCACAAACAGCGTTTTTTGGTAAGAAAGGCATTTTGATTTAAATTTCTTATATATTATAGATAATATCTCAGCAAGATGTGAATGCATTTTAAATCATCCCTGGAGGTGTAGAACCAGTGTGTCCATTACAACATTCAAGGCATTTATTTGAAATGTTTTATCTCATGTCTCAGGTTAGGAGTTTAAAACTGCCTCTTGATTTTGTATTTGTAGCTCAACTTGGAAAGTTTCTCTCTAACATTAATTTCTTTGGCATTTAGTTCTTGATTTGTCCATGATGTATAGATATGTGTTCTCCTAAGAACAATTCTCAATCTTTTTGATATAGTATATAATAATTTCATTATTTTTATATTTGTGATTTGTAAAGGATGTAGACATTTTAAATATATTCAAGCACTAAATAACCAAGCAACCAAGTTCTGCTGCTTTAAAAAAAGTAACTTATTTATTTCCTACATAACATATGTTTTCAGTAATAAATAATACATTTTTCAAAATCAATAAGCCACTGTTAGATTAAAATATTATTACTTAAATTTGATGCAAAGTCATTGTCTGCTCACTACCTAAAGATTTCTTTCTTAATAAATTTAAATGTGACACATCTATTGCTGAAGGTTTTATTCTAGGCTTATTTTAGCATCAGTGATTCTTGCATGTAAAAATTAAATTCATGTCAGTGCCTGTTGTATTTTATTCTTTTGCCTTCAGAACATAGGCTTTCATGGATGAAAAATATGTTGAAATTATTATCCATATAATTTGCTAAACACAGTGAAAAAAAAAACTGTGCTTTATGGGAGAATAAATAAAATAATGATGCTATTCTCTAAGTTTAAGATGAAACTACAAACATCCTGTTAAAAGATAAACATAATAGAAATGATAAAAATTAAAAATAATATTGATTGGTTTAATTTAATTTTCTAAAAATGCAAACACATGTCATCAATCATCAAGAGCTTACTACATGCTCAGAGAAGCTCTGATTATTATGCTGCTGCTGCTACTGCTGCTGAGTTGCTTCAGTCGTGTCCGACTCTGTGCAACCCCATAGACGGCAGCCCACCAGGCTCCCCCGTCCCTGGGATTCTCCAGGCAAGAACACTGGAGTGGGTTGCCATTTCCTTCTCCAATGCATGAAAGTGAAAAGTGAAAGGGAAGTCGCTCAGTCGTGTCCGATTCTTCGCGACCCCATGGACTGCAGCCTATTATGCAGGAACTATATAAAGAAGACTCTGTTCCTGGTGACTTATATTAGTTACTCTACTATAAACTCAGCCCTGAAGGTCCTGGGTCCAAGTCTTGGGTTTCTTTTTGTCCGTGGGTCCACAGTCCCTTTTACATCTCTGCTTCCCTTTCCAGGCCCAATTATATAAATCCTGCCCTCATTACTGGTTTTCATTCAAGCTCTTTTTCTGGAGTTAAAAATCTTGCTCGTGTTTAGAGACCTAGATATTTGCCTGCCCCTTGTTATTTTCTACTTCTTAAGTCTCAACCAACTTCTCCAAACTTTTTAGGTGTGTTGCTCCCTATCTGCTCTCTTTCTGGTTTCAGAGTAGTTGCATCAACTAGAAATTTCCATCCTTAGGAACCATACATCAAATCTGATTCTCTTGGATGATAATACCATATTCAATCCACCATGATTTGGATACCTAGATTTCTCTAAAATTTGGTATAATGTGTGCAAAATGTGAAGGAAATTACAACATTTCCACAGATGTACAGATTCCATAGCTTAGTCCATATCCCAGAAAGAGGTAAGAACATAGAACTGGAGGCAAAAGATAATGTAAAAAGTGCTAAAGCAGACACTGTAAGTCACCTCACGGTCTTCACACTTGAAGTCAGCAGGAAAACCTTTGAAAAGCAACATTATTCAAAAATAGAGGCATCACCAACCCTTTAGCATTATGTAAACTCTGGCGGTTCTGAAAGGGCTTGATTATACAGGAAAATTTGTTTGAAAACGATAGGAAAAAATTAAGAGTTTTTCTCAGGTGATTATACATGCCCATTAAGAGAACAGTCCAGGAGTCAAAAGACTTATACATAAAATAATAGCAAATAAGACAAAGCAGTGTACAAGTTAGTACCTAATTCACTGAAATTTCAAATACAGCAGAATTAGAAGAAGTCGAGAAAGGACTGACACTTGATCCTGAAAAAGAATTAGGAGGAGAGTGGAGAAGACATTCATAAAACAATAGAATCATCTGATCAGATATAACAGGAATCAGTGCTGACTTTTTAGGGCAGAGAAAATCAATCTAAATATTTCAGCTTAGAGTTTAGGATTCGTAGGAAATTTGATTAAACCAGGGAAGGCAAGGCCAAATTCAGGACTATGTTGAAAGTCAGAAAAAGAAGAGGAGAATGATGTGGTTAAAATAAAAACATTGATGGATCTGGAGCAAAGGAAAGCTGTGTGTCTCCTCATACTACATCTACTTTATTTACTATTTTCTTCTCTGTTAAAGTAATATTGAAGAGTGTAGTCTAGGTCACACAAATTCATATTAAATTGTAGTTGATTATACCATAGAATTATTTGAGACTAGTACAGGAGGAGATTTGTAAGGGATTATCAAAGAGAGACTAAGTCCTCCACTCCTGACTCAGTGCTCTGATCTGGTTTATATATTCTCCTTCTGTGTCACATTTTTTTGAAACACAGCTTTAGCTGGTTAGAATATTACAAACTACAGTTGTAGGTAATAAAATAATAAAATCTAGGTACAGAAATAAACTTTTAAATGATTACTGAAGACATATCCCAAATCCCCCAGACCAAAGACAGTTTGCCTCAGAGCTCACAGTACTTGGTAATATATGGGAGACTAGCCTCTGGGCGTCTTGTCTTGAAGATTCCCATTATTTTTCTTAACTATGAGCCTGCATTTTTACCCTTGATATCATGTTGCAGTTTCATTGCTTGGGATAAAATATATATATATATATATATATGTATGTATATATATATATATATTCAATTCATAGGCTATTCCCAGAACAATAGAGATTAAAAAAAACAAACCTAGAATCAAATAATTAACTATATTAATCATATTCTCAAAACTAATTTCTTTAAATAACATATATTTAATTTATGTTGTACTAAATTTTATGGTTATTTTTCCTTGTTCAAAACTGATTTATTGACCAACTCTATTANTAAGAGACAGGGCTATTCCCAGAACAATAGAGATTAAAAAAAACAAACCTAGAATCAAATAATTAACTATATTAATCATATTCTCAAAACTAATTTCTTTAAATAACATATATTTAATTTATGTTGTACTAAATTTTATGGTTATTTTTCCTTGTTCAAAACTGATTTATTGACCAACTCTATTACTTTTATCCAATCATGCTTTAGAAGAACATCATCAACATTTGCATGTACATTAGTAGAAATGTCTTAATCCACCATAAAGGTGAATTATTTCTCTCAATTTATTTTAAACTAAATAGCATTACGTTTTTTAAAGTCCATTGTCTATTATAGGCTTTGGCTATTGTCAAACTAATTCCCTCACATCTATATGTCTACTTAATATGTTGGGTAAGACTTTTTACTACTTTACAAAGAATATTACTTAAATCATCTAACTACCATAATTTATTGGGTATAGTCTATGTGCAAGGTCAAATGCTGCAGGGGAAATACCAAAAAAGGTACCTTTGCTCTGCCTTTGTTAAGAGTATCTTAGAATGTGAGGTAAAGATATTCCAAAGAGGAAAAGTTCTGGAACACTTGCAATGCAACTTATAAATGAGAGCAAACCAAATTAAAAATTAAAATAGTACAGGATATAGAAAGGACACAATATATAGTAGAGTTCATATGCTACTGCATATGAAGCCATAATTATATGGCTTAATTACCCACCATCATCAAGCTCTTCTGTTACCATGAAAGCTGTTTATTTTATTAGATACTGTGGTCTATTGCATGTGCACCCTGCCACAAGCCCTCTAGACTGCTTGAGGATACTGCTTCTACATTCCCTGGTAATTGAAAATCATGACTTTAGCCTGGAAAATTCAACTCCACCCCCCCCAAAGTATCCTCCTCAATCTAGTAAGTGTTCTTTCCCATGTCATTGTTTTGTTGCATGTCCCAAGTTGTTGATGGGTATCAAAAGCAGATCTAGTACATCCTCTAACCACCCTTTTCATCAAAGAGAAAATGACTATCAAATTGGGCTGTCATTCTCTGTCATCATAGACTGAAAGAACAGAACATGACCTCTCAATGTTTGTTTTGAAATTCACTGGGATTTAATGTCAATGACAGGTTGGTTCAGAAGAGTAAAAATACTGCTCCTAGAAAGTCATCATTAAAATATTCTTGCTTTTGCTTATGTAAGATACGCTTTTTACACTAATATATGATCATATTACCATGACTCTTAAATATTTGTTCCATCTAGCATCAAATTATTATTAGAGGGAGTGAGGCCCTAAAGATATATAATACAGGCAAAGGCCATTTCAAATGTGATACAATGCCATTCCTGAGGGATCTGTGCGGTATGACTTGCACATGTAGGGAAGCTTCACCATGTAGGTAAGGCACAAAGAAGTCCCAACTCAGACAGACTCCAGCCATGGAAATTGGGACATCAAGGAAGAAAGAACGCAAAGAAAATTATCACCATGAAGCACAAGATATTAGAAGGGCATGCCCCAAAGAAACATTTATCTTTCTTACCAGTTATGTCCTTGGGTGATAGAAGATAATTTTGGTTAATATTGAATTGGAACATCAGTTCAGTTCAGTCGCTCAGTCGTGTCTGACTCTTTGCAACCCCATGAATCGCAGCATGCCAGGCTTCCCTGTCTATCACCAACTCCCGGAGTTCACTCAGACTCACATCCATAGAGTCCGTGACGCCATCCAGCCATCTCATCCTCGGTCGTCGCCTTCTCCTCCCGCCCCCAATCCCTCCCAGCATCAGAGTCTTTTCCAATGAGTCAACTCTTCGCATGAGGTGGCCAAAGTACTGGAGTTTCAGCTTTAGCATCAGTCCTTCCAAAGAAATCCCAGGGTTGATCTCCTTCAGAATGGACTGGTTGGATCTCCTTGCAGTCCAAGGGACTCTCAAGAGTCTTCTCCAACACCACAGTTCAAAAGCATCAATTTTTCGGCACTCACCTTTCTTCACAGTTCAACTCTCACATCCATACATGACCACAGGAAAAACCATAGCCTTGACTAGGCGGACCTTAGTCGGCAAAGTAATGTCTCTGCTTTTGAATATACTATCCAGGTTGGTCATAACTTTTCTTCCAAGGAGTAAGCGTCTTTTAATTTCATGGCTGCAGTCACCATCTGCAGTGATTTTGGAGCCCAAAAAAATAAAGTCTGACACTGTTTCCACTGTTTCCCCATCTATTTCCCATGAAGTGATGGGACCGGATGCCATGATCTTCGTTTTCTGAATGTTGAGCTTTAAGCCAACTTTTTCGCTCTCCTCCTTCACTTTCATCAAGAGGCTTTTTAGCTCCTCCTCACTTTCTGCCATAAGGGTGGTGTCATCAGCATATCTGAGGTTATTGATATTTCTCCCGGCAATCTTGATTCCAGCTTGTGTTTCTTCCAGTCCAGCGTTTCTCATGATGTACTCTGCATATAAGTTAAATAAGCAGGGAGACAATATACAGCCTTGACGTACTCCTTTTCCTATTTGGAACCAGTCTGTTGTTCCATGTCCAGTTCTAACTGTTGCTTCCTGACCTGCATACAGATTTCTCAAGAGGCAGGTTAGGTGGTCTGGTATTCCCATCTCTTTCAGAATTTTCCACAGTTTATTGTGATCCACACAGTCAAAGGCTTTGGCATAGTCAATAAAGCAGAAATAGATGTTTTTCTGGAACTCTCTTGCTTTTTCCATGATCCAGCGGATGTTGGCAATTTGATCTCTGGTTCCTCTGCCTGTTCTAAAACCAGCTTGAACATCAGGGAGTTCACGGTTCACATATTGCTGAAGCCTGGCTTGGAGAATTTTGAGCATTACTTTACTAGCGTGTGAGATGAGTGCAATTGTGCGGTAGTTTGAGCATTCTTTGGCATTGCCTTTCTTTGGAATTGGAATGAAAACTGACCTTTTCCAGTCCTGTGGCCACTGCTGAGTTTTCCAAATTTGCTGGCATATTGAGTGCAGCACTTTCACAGCATCATCTTCCAGGATTTGAAACAGCTCAACTGGAATTCCATCACCTCCACTAGCTTTGTTCTTAGTGATGCTTTCTAAGGCCCACTTGACTTCACATTCCAAGATGTCTGGCTCTAGATTAGTGATCACATCCTCATGATTATCTGGGTCGTGAAGATCTTTTCTGTACAGTTCTTCTGTGTATTCTTGCCACCTCTTCTTAATATCTTCTGCTTCTGTTAGGTCCATACCATTTCTATCCTTTATCGAGCCCATCTTTGCATGAAATGTTCCCTTGGTATCTCCAATTCTCTTGAAGAGATCTCTAGTCTTTCCCATTCTGTTGTTTTCCTCTATCTCTTTGCATTGATTGCTGAAGAAGGCTTTCTTATCTCTTCTTGCTATTCTTTGGAACTCTGCATTCAGATGCTTATATCTTTTCTTTTCTCCTTTGCTTTTCACCTCTCTTCTTTTCAGTGCTATTTGTAAGGCTTCTCCAGACAGCCATTTTGCTTTTTTGGATTTCTTTCCCATGGGGATGGTCTTGATCCCTGTCTCCTGTACAGTGTCATGAACCTCATTCCATAGTTCATCAGGAACTCTATCTATCAGATCTAGGCCCTTAAATCTATTTCTCACTTCCACTGTATAATCATAAGGGATTTGATTTAGGTCATACCTGAATGGTCTAGTGGTTTTCCCTACTTTCTTCAATTTAAGTCTGAATTGGAACATGGTGGGGGGAGGGGGAAGGAAAGCAAAAAAAAAAAGAACCAATATCTTTAGTCTTTGCTAGCCTAGGTATGCTGATTACTTAGATGAATCTGCCCACTGACTATTTATAAGTTCTTGAACCTTTATAATCCTTCACTCTTGGAACGTCAACTTCCTCCTATAATTTGTAGTGATACTGAGCTAAACTTCTAAACCGGTCTTTGATGCTGAACTTTTTTTTAAAATGCCCAAACACTTGCCTTTCAAAGACGTCATACCAAAAGCTGAATTCATTATCTTTTCCACAATATTTACTTCCCTTACCATTGCATGCTAACATCATGAATGATACCTACGATCAATGTTAAGACTCTAACTGGCAGGCAATTGGATCTGTTTAGCACTTAATGATGATTTTTAAAGATGTTTTGAGACCTTACTTCCCAATTTTAATTTATAGCAAAAGGTACTAGTTTTAAATTTATGGGACTAAGATAAGATTTTTTTAATAAGTTCAATTAAGAAGCTGGTTTTCCTTAAAGAAAGTATCAAAGTGAACAGTCCATGCACTGTGTATGTCAGTTAAAGTTGTAAAACTGATACACAAGTGATGAACTTTAAAACTGTTACCAGTCTTAGAATAACTTATACCTGGTGGTAGTTGCTATCTGTTCATTTTCAATACTTACAGTCCCTACTTCTGCTTGAATCTTATGTAACAACCACTGTTATAATTCCTTGCACACAGGTATATATTGTATCATCTCTCTTTTGCCTTTCCCAAAGTCAGTTACTCAGTTTGGAATTAACCCCTCCAATCTTGGGTGCACGGATAATCTCCATCCCCATTTATCTGTCTGACAGATGTCTCCTGATGTTTTAAAATTCATCAGAATACTTCTCACTGTATTTATCCTTCAAAGTTCCTAACTTTCAAACATATTTCAGTCTTTTTTATATCTCTAGGGTGCTTGCCACAGAGCCTGAATCAAAATAGGGACCTTAAAAAATGTTTTGAATGAATGATTATTTCTTTGATCTTGTAAGTTAATGTTTAATACACTAGAACTGTAAATAAACCTTGTCTTTTGGCACTGGATAGCAGTTCCATTGAAGATTTCTGTTGACTGTGTGTGCTTCTCAAATTCTAAACAGAAGCATGTACAAATCCTCAGTACTGACAGTCTCCAGAAGCTGCTTCCAGAAGCCAACAGTTCATCTTTATGGCCTATTCTCAATTCTCACTGCCTCCCATTCCATATTCTCTCCTTTTAAAGAATCTCTTTAATTTAAAAGTCAAGCATATCAAGCCTTCTGTCCTGCTTCACAGGATGTAGGGTTCATTATTCCAAGGCCTGTGGCTTAATAGGTAGATGAGCAAATGTCCCTTCTGCCTGATTGTACTGTATCAATGATTTCTGTGGATAAATTGTGTATTTGCCAATGGTTCTGTTTCCTAGAAGAGAATTTTAAGGTTAGAGCACAGCATCGCGTCAATTACTATAATGAGTCTTTGGCATTAAAAAAAAAATAGCCTGAATGTGACTTTGAGTAGCCTCTTGGTATCCATAATCTTTCCTCAAAAATACTGTATATTATATAGACAAAAAGAGAAGAAAGACTCTTAACAAAAGATAGCTTAGATTACTTTTGGGTTTTTTGTTTGTTTGTTTCCTTTTGCTTTTTCAGAGAAAGTCATTCAGCCCATTCTATGCAATGCATTCTGGATATGGGTTTTAGGGATGATGGCTTCCCCAGGGCAAAATCACAATGCCAGTGTCCTACCACTATTTATTCCTTTGTAAATTGTGGACACACAAATCATTGGTTTACAAAAGACAGAGCTCTTGTGTATTTCAAGAGAAGAGAAAGACAGCTTTTCTAATCACTTACGTATCATTTGTAAACTACAGTGACTGTCAGACAAGCCAAGGAGTTCTTGGGGAGTCATTTAGATGTGCTAGAAGTTCTGAAAATAGTGGAGAAGAAGGTTAGAATCTCAAACCAGGAGAGCAGATTGAGTCGGGATTTGCTACTCAGAAGTGCTAGATGAGTGATCCTAAAGAACCTGAAAAAATTGCCATTTGAATGGCTAGAAATATTGGAGCTGCATTTGTGCTAGTTTACTGGCCTGTCTTCACAGTACTGGTATCAAGAGGCTTCATGAAAGAAACATTCATAGTTTGAACCCAAAGTCTCAGGCAATCTACCATTACTTTACTGTGATAAGTAGAATAACCATCCCATCAAAAACAAAGGATGTTCAGATATTAATCCCTAGAACCTGTGAATAAGTTACGTCACATGAGAGAAGGGGAATTAAGATTCAGAAACAGAGTTACTCATCAACTGACTTCAAAATAAGCAGATTGCCCTGAGTTAGTTGGGTGGGCCCAAAGCCATCACAAGAATCCTTAAAGGCTGGTGAAACGATGGAAAGAAAGAGCTAGAGAGATGGTAGTGTTAAAGGGCCCTGGCCAATGTTGCTGGGTGCGGAAGATAAAGAAAGGGAGTCACAGACAAGGAGAACAGATAGCCTCAAGAAGCTGGAAAAAGCAAAGAAATTACTTCTTTTCTCAAGTGTCCAGAAAGGAATGCAGCCCACCAACATCTTGATCTTAGCCTAGTGAGATCTGTCAGTCTTCTTCTAACTTACAGAACAGTGAAAAAATATATTTGTCTTATTTAAGTCACTAAATTTTAGTAACTTATTACAGTAGTCACAGAAAATGAATGCAATTACAAATGGAATTTTTCTTTTGCCACCATGCTTATTTAATAGGGAGTCTTTTTCCCAGTTCCTCACTGGATGACTAGAAGACCAAAGGAAGCTCCTGGTCACTTGGCAGGATGGTATACAGAAAATCTCATTCTTTTACTTGGGGTTGAAACTTAACTCACTCACAGCATGATCACAGGACAGTGATAATGAGAAAAGGACACCTCTGATTTTATGATGGAAATGTGTTTTCTGTCTCTGCACTGCTGCTGCTGCTGCTGCTGCTGCTAAGTCGCTTCAGTCGTGTCCGACTTTGTGCGACCCCATAGACGGCAGCCCACCAGGCTCCCCCATCCCTGGGATTCTCCAGGCAAGAACACTGGAGTGGGTTGCCATTTCCTTCTCCACCTGTCTCTTATACACATCTAGATGTGTATAAGAGACAGGTCTTAATCACATCTTTATGTTGCCTCTTGAAAGCTGCTAATGTAGCCCAAGATTTTTATTTATCTTATTATAGCAAATAAACTCTCTATGACAAAGATCTTACAAATCAAGTATAATAGTGGTCTGAAGTAGGGAAACAGCATTATACACCCAGATCACTCACAGACATACACAGCTACCCATCGTGCCTTTCAAAATTCATCCTGTTTTGTAAGTTCTTGCTTTCAAAATACTTCGGTAAACAACTATAACAAAGCTGCAGTTACTTAAGCAAAACTTGGGAAACTGATTTTTCTGTTTCAGTCATATTCAATATCACTTGTATTCAGCAGCCACGTAGCATCACACTGAAAAAAGCGTGGGTACAATACGTGGAGGACTTGCCTCAAGAACTTGCGTTGGGTTTTGTGTTTTCAATCAAAACGTTTCATTAACCATTCTTTCACTAATAGCACTACTTATTTCACTCCAAGTCTCTCCACTCAAATGATCTGAATTCAGGCTGAAGATCACTGAGGTTTTCTCAGCATGACTCTATGTAGACTCAGCAGCAGTCTGGACAAGCTAGAATGCTAGATTTTATTGATTCTTCCTTCTTTAACAATTATGTGCATGGATACACTCTGCAAGAGAATTCAAAAAACGTACACACAGGCTCTCACCTTACAGATTTCAGAATCCAGAAGAACTTAAACTCTTGTTTAAGAGCATAAGCACAAAGTGACTTTGCTTAGCTCTCAGCGGTGTCTGACTCTTTGCACCCTCATGGATGGCAGCCCGCCAGGCTCCTCTGTCCATGGGGGTTCTCCAGGCAAGAATACTGGAGTGGGTTGCCATGCCCGCCTCCAGGGGAATCTTCCCAACCCAGGGATTGAACCCAGTCTCCCACACTGCAGGCAGATTCTTTACCATCTGAGCCACCAGGGAAGTCCAAGAATACTGGAGTGGGTAGCCTATTCCTTCTCCAGGGGTTCTTCCTGACCCGGGAATCAAGATCTCCTACATTGCAGGCAGATTCCTTACCAGCTGAGCTACCAGGGAAACCCTTTTGTTTAAAAGCGTGAGCAAAAAGTTATTGTAACCAAAGTAAAATAATTTTAACCAAGAAAAAAAAATCAAATTAAATAAAATACAAATTTCAAAAACTATTCTTGAATTTGGGGGCTGGTAGTTGGTTCATCCATCATCCATTCCACCTCCTCAAGGGTGAAGGATTTTTTTTTTTTTTAATGTGATCAACTAATAGATTCTTTACCATCTGAGCCACCAGGGAAGTCCAAGAATACTGGAGTGGGTAGCCTATTCCTTCTCCAGGGGTTCTTCCTGACCCGGGAATCAAGATCTCCTACATTGCAGGCAGATTCCTTACCAGCTGAGCTACCAGGGAAACCCTTTTGTTTAAAAGCGTGAGCAAAAAGTTATTGTAACCAAAGTAAAATAATTTTAACCAAGAAAAAAAAATCAAATTAAATAAAATACAAATTTCAAAAACTATTCTTGAATTTGGGGGCTGGTAGTTGGTTCATCCATCATCCATTCCACCTCCTCAAGGGTGAAGGATTTTTTTTTTTTTTAATGTGATCAACTAATTATTTTGCTCGGTAAATCTTACCTTTTCCATTGAATTGCCAATTTATATTTTTAGCTACACAGGCTCAACAGATAACTGACATTTTAATCACTATTCAGGACAGTCACTATTCATTCATGACTCAAGCCACATAACAAAGTTATTTATGCTGTTTTGAGCCCAAGAAAAAAAATTACAAAGTAAATACTGTAGCAGATTCAGGATCTTTAGTGAGTTTAGTAAAAAGAAATAAAACTTCCCATTTATCTATTTCTCTATGGAACATGCATTGTTCTGTGGCTGAGGGGCTGAAGGCCCCAGAGAGACTCACTCATTGAGTCTTAAGCTCATTTCCTGTCAGATACTAAGTCCCATTATGCCAGCTTCTTCATCTACAATATTGAGAGAAAACTAGCTGTTCACTTTCTATTAAAAACCTCACTAAGATGCATTCTGACATGAGAATCTGCTATTAACTACCTTGTCTGAAGCTAAAAGTCAATAGAGAAAAGTTCTCATTGCTTTCTGAGATGATCCTCAAATTTGACTCAAACAAAATTTTTCACTTCTTTAAAAAAAAACAAAACTTAAAGATAAATTTTAACCTAGACTGATAGTTTGCCCAACTGATATTAGTTATTTTTAAAGTGTTCCTGTCTTTCCTTGCCTTTTAAAAAAGCACAGATACATTCTTCTTCTAAGTTCACCAAAGATCACACCTCTGTCATTAAGCCTTATCTTTACCCCAATTAACACTGATCACTTCCTGAAGGCATCCAACACTTCAGATCTTCAAGCGGCACCAACTAGGGACATAGCACCAATAAGAGTTGACACTCCAAAGGGGGCAGAAACACGCAAAGGAGGGTTGTTTTGTTTTGTTTTTTTTAATCTCTGTATTTATTTGGTTGCGCTGGGTCTTAGCTGTGGCATGCGGGATCTTTAGTTGCAGTATACGGAATTTAGTTCCCTGACCTGGGATCGAATCCCAGCCCCCTGCACTGGGAGCCCAGAGTCTTAACTGCTGGACCACCTGGGAAGTACTGGAGAAGCTTTTCCAAGTCATATGCATTTGGATAAAATTATGCAGGGAACAGCACATAGAGAAGACTCATTTAGCCCAGGCCTGGGAGATCAAAGATTCCTGGGGGTGAACCTGAGCTGAGTGTGGAGTAAAAGGAGTTCACCAGCCTAAAAGGAGAGAAATCTGAGCAAAGGCATCGGACAGTGTTTGAGTCTGAAGGGAAAATGCTCCCCTGCGCCTGGAGGACGAGCAGCAGCTGCAGACTGGAGCAGGGCCCACCAATGCAGGAGCGGGCAAGTCATGCTGTCACCCTGAGCCTGCAGGTCAGGGCTACACGGGGACCACCCACATCACGTGGATATCCTGATTCAGCAGTGCTGGGGCGGGACCCAGGAATCTTTGCCAAAGCCTAGCGGACTCTTTTAAACTGGGCAGCATGGGAAATACTTGTGTCAGCGACGGGGACCCTGGGAAGCGGTGAAGCAGAGATCTGGTCGACTACAGATTGCAGACAGGCCCTCTCACTGAGTCCTGGCATCACAGCTGACCATCTGGTGGTTGCTGTCTAGTCACTACGTCGTGTCCAGCTCTTCTGTGACCCCGTGGACGGCAGCCCACCAGGCTCCTCTGCCCATGGGATGTCCCAGGCGAGAACACTGGAGTGGGTTGCCATTTCCTTCTCCACTGCATGAAGGTGAAAAGTCAAAATGAAGTCGCTCAGTTGTGTCTGATTCTTCACGATTAATGGACTGCAGCCCACCAGGCTCCTCTGCCCATGGGATTTCCCAGGCAAGAATACTGGAGTGGGTGCCATTTCCTCTCCCCATTTGGTTACCTGTCATTATTTACTCTCTTTCATATACTTTTTATTTTTTATGAGTCTTTTCTCCCTCAAAAGACTGGCAGTCATATGAAAAAAGGGACTAGTACTCATTCACTCCCCAGAACATCAATACTGTGCTAAATCTCTTAAAAAAAAATTTTTTTTTAAGTTCTTTGTAAAGAGGACGGTTGCTTCAAATACATTTTATCCATCACTTTAGGAAAGTGTATCTTTTACATTCATCTTCATTAGGCTTCCGTGGTGCTCTTGGTTACTTAACGACTCGCCCATAAATCCATTTTGTGTGAGTAAATTGGTCTCGACACCACAATTTTTCCCATGACTTAGCTCACGTAATTTTAAGTTTTCATCTTTTAAATTGGATAAGGCAGAAGGAACAGTTCTGTTTCTGAAGGAAGAAAAAAGCCTCTTGAACCATAAACACGTAAGAGGAAAAAGGCTTCCTTGCTTCAGGGTCACCTTGATAAAATTTCTGTTCAAAATTAAAGCTGTAATCACCCTCTAGGCCTCCTCTCCCTCACGACTCCTACTCAGGCTTGTTTTAAACGACCTACTCTCATAAATGGCTATTAAATCAAAAGCAGTATATTTCCCGGCAGAAGCTCCTGAGAGGTCTGGTATGAGAACATCTGCTGACTGCCCTGGCAGAGGATTTTTCAGGTAGAAGAATGGGGAGCAGGGTGAAGAACCAAACTATATTCATCCCACTAGGGGCCAGGCCACGTGAGATTCCTGAGCAGTTCACAGAGTAACCCTGGGAGGTGGTGGGCAGAGCTAAGGCTTGATCCTAAAGCCAGGACACTTTCAGCGGTACGGCTGTCCTTCTGAATAAGTCAAGATTCTCTTGTTAAACCTGGGGAATGGCCAGACACACAGTGAGAGGTCTACTTGGAGAGTAGCAATACAGGGGAGGGGCGGGGCCTTCCACCGTGGCTCAGACGATAAAGAATCTGAGTTTGGTCCCTGGATTGGTATGATCCCCTGGAGAAGGGAATGGCAACCCACTCCAGCATTCTTGCCTGGAGAATTTCATGGACAGAGGAACCTAGCGGGCTACAGTCCATGGGGTCACAAAGAGCTAGACACGACTGAGCAACTAACACGCGCACAGCACTGGGTTGGGGGGAGGATGGATACCTAAAGTGACAAAGGATTATAAATTAGCCTGTGGAGATATATAAAAATGGTCAAATGAAAAATATATATATATTTAACATGACTGAGTTATGCCACTGAGCAAAGACATCCAACTCCTTGTTTCTTGGCAATGTTCACTGTAAACTTTCACCCATTTACAGTTTAGGGTGGAAAAAAGATTGAAAAGGAAAAAACTGCAACGAAACCTAGTACAACAACCCAAGTAAACACAGCTGTAGACTAACACGTGAGTGTCAGGGAGGGCATGAGACACAGTGAAAAACAGCTCTCCATGGATTTCCCTTTTGAGACAGGGTATACATGACCCTCTCTGGAGGCTTCAAACCAGCCCCTCCTTCCCACCCACAAGGGGCTACCTTTCTCCCTGCTCTCCTAGGGGCCAAGCTGACTTGGCCCTCTGCACACCCGGAGGGCCTGTCGCCAAAAAAAAAAAAAGAGAAAAAGTGGTGTGTTTGCAACATACTGATTGTCTGGCTTTGGGAACACCTGGAATTTTACTGGCTAGGGAAAGGGCACCACTTTCAGGCTCCATCCTGGGGTGTCTGGCACACCCAGCCCCTGCCTCTGTGTGGAGAGTTGTCCTTGTTGCTTGAGTCGCTAAGTCGTGTCCAGCTCTTTTGCAACCCCACGGACTGCAGTCCATCAGGTTTCCCTGTGCACGGGACTTCCCGCGCAGGAATACTGGAATGGATGGCCACTCCCACAAGTCTTAAAACATCTTCAAGGGTTAACAGATGAAAACTAACGGTGAAGTATTAACCATGTGTCAGAGTATAAATCGCAACTTATTAGATATTTTATTCCAACATATAAAGAATCTGAAAACAACCGTCAAAAAAACCTTGACGGGACGGCAACTCTAAATAATGAATTTCTAGTCCTGGCCATGAAAACAGTCACTTTTCCCATTTTTCAGTGCGACAGATCAATCAGGATTACAGTCTCTGTTATTGGCACAATTCTAAAACAGTAGACCATGGAAATATATACATACATGTAAAATATTACACTTATATAACAGATAAACACCTATTACCTACATACATGTATACAGCCGAATTACTTTTCTGTACAACTGAAACTAACACAATATTGTAAATCAACTACAATAAAAAGAATAAAACAACCAAGTAATCCAAGGGGCATAAGTATCTTTAAATTATAATCCTGAGTATGTCATTGTGCAGTGCGAGACCGCATGTGTAAAGACTACACACTTGGGATGTGGGAAACCTGAGTTCTAATCCCAGCTCTGCTACTTAATTAGCAGTGTGATTGGATTATTCATTCCACCTCTCCAGGCCCGGGGGTTCCTCATTTGCAAAATAAGGGAGTTATGCCAGAAGATCACTTAAGACAGACTATTGCTTAAGGGATCATCCAGCTCTAACATTCGGTCAAGACCAATGCAGTAACTCCAACAATACAGTTACACACATACTAACATCCTCTGGCAGGCACAATAGCGAGCAAGTGGAATCGTTACATACCACACACACACACACACTAACATCCTCTGACGCACACAAAATCAAGCAAGTGGAATCATCACATATCACTATCACACAAACACACACACACACACACACAAATCCAAAGAGGCTCAACCTTGCTGGCTGATATCCTAAAAAAGAATTACTTTTGGTGAAAAAGGCACAGTCAAAATGATGGAAACCACTAAAACTTTTTTGGCAAACAATTTGGCCATGTGTATGAAGACTTAAAAAGACATCATAAGATCACAGTATCTATTCCAATAACTTCACTTCTCAGAACTAGTCCAAGAGAAGAAAATGGCAACCCACTCCAGTATTCTTGCCTGGAAAATCCCAAGGACAGAGGAGCAGGGGTTCACAAAGGGTCTGACTCAACATAGCGACTAAGCACGTATGCAATCAACTTAAATATTTTTTTAAAGAAAGGTTTATCAAAGTATTGTTTGGAACATCAAAATGAAGCAAAAATCCACAAACACCCTCAACGCCTCGCTGTCGGTAATAAACAATTTACAGGACCTACAAAACGATGGTTCAGGCAGCCAATAAAAAGAAGAAAGTAAATTAGAAATGATATTTAGGAAAGATTTCTAAGTGAAAATGAAAAACTAAATATACGGTTAAGTGATACAATGGGTACAGCCTTAGCTCAAGTACAAACCAGCCCACACAAGCATAAAATTCTGAGACTGTAGTGTCGTGAACATTATTTTCCTCAGTAAACTCTTCTGTATTTACATTTTTTCTCTAATAATGGGTGGGGAAAGAACAGAACAAATCGCTCTCAATATTATCTGCATCATCCCACTTCCAGACACGGTAATACACGCTGTCCACGCGCGCACATCCCTGCACACGAATGCCGCCGCGATAGGACTTCACATCATGCAGCCGTGGGCATCCCCAATCTGACAACTCCGGAAGGTGGGCTAGCGCAGCCTTTAATTCCCGGGGGTCAGGCGCAGCTAAGGCCGACGCAGCGGAGACCAGGCAATCCGGGAGAAGCCTGGCTCCGCGTACCACCTTCCCGCCGAATCCCCAGGCGCAGATCGGGACTGCCTGCGGAATCTCAACCAGGAGCGGTCTCGGGAAGGCTCCCCCATCCCTGGGATTCTCCAGGCAAGAACACTGGAGTGGGTTGCCATTTCCTTCTCCACTGTCTCTGCACTACTCAACACAAATCACCTATGTTTGCAATCATCCTACCCTTCTCTGCATCATAACTGGGGATTTATTACCTCTCCAACTATCTTCAGATGGTGATTTGAAAATTTCTCCCTTTTTCCTCATAAGCATTTGATTGAATTGATTACTTCTCCCCTCTATGTGTATTTAAACTTTCACACTAATATGAAAACTTCCTATTATGGATTTGAAACATTATCAAGTCTCTTTTATCAGCAAGCAATCAACAAAAGAAAAACTTTCCTCTGCTCTCTATCCTATCCCTATCTGTCTACAAGCTTGGGAAAAAAATCACACTCTCTATAACAGAATTACTGCTATTTCATAGGTCCATTAGTCAGCTGCCTTTCTTTCTTAAGCTTCCCTGGTGGCTCAGAGGGTAAAGTGTCTGCCTGCAATGGGTGAAACCCTGGTTTGATCCCTGGATCAGGAAGATCCCCTGGAGAAGGAAATGGCAACCCACTCCAGTACTCTTGCCTGGAAAATCCCATGAACAGAGAAGCCTGGTAGGCTACAGTCAGTGGGGTCACAGAGAGTCAGACACGACTGTGCAACTTCACTTTCACTTTCACTTTTTCTTTCTTAAGTCAAATGCAGAGTCATAACTCTCCCTCAGGTGACCAATGACATCTATGCCACTAAATCCAATTGACATTCTTAGAGCAACTAACATTGTTGACCTCTTCCAATGTCTTCAAGCTCTCTTTTATTCAATCATTTGCAAAAACCACTCTCTATTTAGGAAGGATACTTTTCTCTCCATTTCACCTAATTATTAGTATACATATGTCAGACTGGCACTTACACAGAAAGTATTGCCTAAGTATAACCCCTCGATTACATACTTATTAGCATTGTGTTTTTAAATATGAGTTTGTGATTATTTGACTAGTGTCTACCTTTTCCATAGGAATATAAGCTCCTTGATCTCAAGATCCAGGCCTGTTTTTGCCTACCATCGTAATCATATTTTAAAGACACTGCTAAAAGCGATCCCAAGAACATTGATAGGTACTAAAAAAGATTTGTGCAGTGAATAAGCTTCAAAAAGAAAAAATACATACCTAGATAAAAGAATGAGAAATCAGTAACATTTATTGAGTAGTAATATGTCATAGGGCTTCCCAGGTAGTACTAGAACCTGGCACCAATAGTGGTAAAGAACCTGCCTGCCAATGCAGGAGACGTAAGAGGCGGGTTTGATCTCTGGGTTGGGAAGATTCCCTGGAGGAGAGCACATCGACCCACTCCAGTAATCTTGCCTGAAGAATTCCATGCACAGAGGAACCTGGCAGGTTACAATTTATAGGGTCGAAATTCATAGGCTACAAATCTGTAGAACTGACAGATTCAAGGGATTAGATCTGGCCTATATAGACTGATTAGATCTGGCCTATATATACAGAGGGAGGATCATACATTGTATAGGAGGCTGTGACCAAAACCATCTGAAAGAAAAAGAAATGCAAGAAGGCAAAATGACTGTCTGAGGAGGCCTTGCAAAGAACTGAGAAAAAAAGGAAAGTGAAAGGCAAAGGAGAAAGGGAAAGATATATCCAACTGAATGTAGAGTTCCAAGGAACAGCAAGGAGAGATAAGAAGGCCTTCTTAAGTGAACAATGCAAAGAAATAGAAGAAAACATCATAATGGGAAAGACTAGAAATCTCTTCAAGAAAATTGGAGATACCAAGGGAATATTTCATGCAAAGATAGGCACAATAAGACAGAAATGGCAAGGACCTAACAGAAGCAGAAGAGATTTAGAAGAGGTGGCGAGAATACACAGAACTGTACAAAAAAAGTCCTAATGATGCTGATAACCATGACGATGTAGTCACTCACCTAGAGCCAGACATCCTGGAGTGTGAAGTCAAGTAGGCCTTAGGGAGCATCACTAGGAACAAAGCTACTGGAGGTGATTGAAATCCAGATGAGTTATTAAAGTCTAAAAGATGATGTTAAAGTCCTGTACTTAATATGCCAGTAAATTTGGAAAACTCAGCAGTGGGCACAAGACTGGAAAAGGTCAGTTGCCATTCCAATCCCAAAAAAGGCAATGCCAAAGAATTTTCAAACTACCACATTTTACATGCTAGCAAGATTATGCTCAAAATCCTTCAAGCTAGGCTTCAATAATACATGAACTGAGAATCTCCAGATATACAAGATAGATTTAGAAAAATCAGCGAAGCTGGAGGTCGAATGGCCAACATCTGTTGGATCATAGAAAAAGCAAGGGAATTCCAGAAAAAACATCTAATTCATTGACAATGTGATTGACTAAATTGACTACACATTGACTAAAGGCGAAAGCCTCTGACTGTCTGGATCACAACAAACCATCAAAAATTCTTAAAAAGATGGGAATATGATACTCCCTGACCTGCCTCCTAAGAAATACCTGCATGAGGACAAGATGCAACAGTTAAAACTGGACATGAAACAACAGACTTATTCAAAATTGGGAATGGAGTATGATGAGGCTGTATATTGTCACCCTGTTTATTTAACTTATATGCAAAGTACATCATGTGAAGTCCTGGGCTGGATGAAACACAAGATAGAATCAAGATTGCTGGGGAAAATATCAACAACCTCAGATTTGCAGATGATACCACCTTAATGGCAGAAAGAGAAGAGGAACTAAAGATCCTCTTGATGAGGGTGAAAGAGAGGAGTCAAAAAGCTGGCTTGAAAGCCAACGTTTAAAAAACTAAGATCATGACATCATGGCAAACAGATGGGGAAAAAGTAGAAACAGTGCAGATTTTATTTTCTTAGGTTCCAAAATTTTAGGACTGCAGCCATGAAAATAAAAGATTCTTGCTTCTTGGAAGAAAAGCTATGACAAACTTGAACAGCATATTAAAAAGTAGAGGCATCTCTTTGCCAACAAAGATATGTATAGTCAAAGCTATGGTTTTTCCAGTAGTCATGTACAGATGTGAGAGATGGACAATAAAAAAGGCTGAGCACCAAAGAATTGATGCTTTTGGACTTTGGTTCTGGAGAAGACTCTCCGAGTACCTTGGAATGAATGGAGATCAAACCAATCAATCTTAAAGGAAATTAACCATGGATATTCACTGAAAAAACTGATGCTGAAGCTGAAGCTTCAATACTTTGGCCACTTGGTAAAAGAGCCAACTCACTGGAAAAGACCCTGAAGCTGGAAAAGACTGAGGGCAGGAGCAGACAGAGGTGACAGAGGAGATGGTTGGATGGCATCACTGAGTCAATGAACATGAGCGTGAGCAAGTTCTGAGGGATGCTAAAGGACAGGAAGCCTGGCATGCTGCAATCCATGGGATCAGAGAAGTCTGACATGACTCAGTGACTGAATAACAAAAAAATAAATCCTCTAGGGTCTTACAGTAAAAGTTGGAAAATTAAGATGTGGGATTTAGACATACTGAGTCCAATGATTATGCCATGTGGTCTCACACTCATCTTTGCCTAAAATTTTGATATTTTGTTAATCAGGAATCTTGGCATAAATTTCAATTTTTAAATGTATTGCATTAAGCTATATTTTTCTTGGTAAATGTGTTTATGATGACTCACTATAGTTTGTGACTGACATAAGGTCCTCACCTGCCTTAGTTACCCCATTCGACTTTGGCCCTGTACAAATTACAGGGTTTGGTCAAAATATTTATTCAAAAAGTAAGGTATACCTAGAATTAAGCAGTAGATATCAGACTCTCAGTGAAAAGATAGGAGAAACCAGATTCTAAACCTGGATCAAAAGGATGAGAATGAGTTTAATATCAGACTCTTATTTAATAAGGTAGTGGTGAATGATCTGAAGGAGCAGTGACAGGCAGTTCTCTACCATGTCAAGGACAGAAAAAGAAAGGAAGCCTTCCAGAATTTTCTATGCAGACAAAAATAAAATAGCTTATGTTTGACACAAACCTCATTTCTACCACATTCTGTTGGTCAAACAAGTCACAAAGCCAGCCTAGACTGAAAACAAGGGCAAATACACTCCATCTCTTGATGAGAGGAGCTGCGGTCGCATTGCTAGGGGTATATATTCAGATAGGAGAATGGTTCCTACCAGTTTTTGCCAATATTCTACGACAAGTAGTGATGTTAATACCATCATGGCATGACTAACATTAAGTAAATTTGTTATTCATTTGTAAATCTTTGACAATTTAATTGGTAAATAACAGTACGTTACTGTTTTATTTTCCTTGTTGATACTTAATGGTGAACCTCATTTTGATAACTGTGGAAACCATATTTCACAACATTCTGATCGCCTTCAAGGGAGAAGTGATTCTCAAATAAGCAACACTTTGTTCATTTGCTGAGAAGGGGACGACAGAGGATGAGGTGGCTGGATGGCATCACTGACTCTATGGACATGAGTCTGAGTGAACTCCAGGAGCTGGTGATGGACAGGGAGGTCTGGCATGCTGCGATTCATGGGGTCGCAAAGAGTCGGGCATGACTGAGCGACTGAACTGAACTGAACTGATAAAAAGATTTGCAACCACCTCTGTGTTCTATCTGCTCATTTAACAGATTTAAGTAATTTTACTCTTGGAGTCACGTGATCACTGGGTATGGGCACATTGTGTTAGGAAATGCCATGGGTAGGGCAGAAATGATGAGATACCAAATAGAGAGAATCTGCTGAAACCCTCTTTATTAAAAATGCATTCTCTGAGCAACACTGAATATCTCCAAGAGGAAGTAAAAACATTTTAGAACCACATTGGAATGGACAAAATGAATGATCTTTGGTTTGGGCCTCCTAGACACAGTTCTGTCCACATCCAAAGTAAAGGAATGAATCAGGGAAACCACTTCTCTAGTTTATTGCCTCAAACAAGGTTTCAGTATTAATGGAAATTGTTATAGAAAAACTTGTGTGGTTTTTTTCCCCCATGTATTGTTTATATGCCTGTTTAAATTCAAATTTGAGCCAGCAGTGAGGGAAATAAGAATATTTGAAGTATATGGCAAAAATCTCATATGCTGAAACCTGATTTATCCAGAAGCGTAAATGCTGAATTATACACCTCCCACTTACTCTAAATTGAACTGCCCACATCTTTGTGGGGTTGCACACAAGGTGTCTAATGAGTTATAGGCCAGCGTTTATTTAACAAGAAAAGAAACCAAATAGAGCGTAACTGAAACCTGGGTACATTTTGTTTGTGTTTTGTTTCAGAGAGCTGTCAGATATTTCAGTCCAATCTTACAGTTGCTGCTTCCCTTTATTGCAAGTCGACTTCAGAATTTTAGTTACCTCTTGCTACAAAAGCTTTCAGTTTACACGGTGGCAGAAAGAATGAAGATCGATGGTTGCTGGGTCTGGTTGGTCATACCAATTTGTACTGCAATCTAGGTGTTGCAATCTCTGAGATTTGAGTTTAAATGTGTGCCTTGCAGCTTTAGAAGAAAGATGTGTTCTGCATAGAGCTGTAGATCAACACTGCCAGTTTATTCACCAGATGAGACATCCATCATGCCTGTGCACATGGGCATTTCATGGGACAGAGAAAGGAAAGGAAAAGAAAGGGACAGAGATAAGCTGAGCGGAGGAAAGAGGACAAGATGGAAACAGAGGGAAGGAGTAAGAAAGAAACGAAGGAGAGAGGAAAGAAGCAGGAGAGGGCACAGGGAAGTGATTTTATTTTTATTTTCCTAAATATCTTTCAGATAACAAAGCATGGTTTGTTCATAGGAAATAGCATCAGCTGAAGATAAAAAATAACACTACTTCTCAATGAATACATGCTTAATAAAAATCTAATAATAACTAATCTCCAGTGAACACTGAATAACAAATGAGATTTTTACTGGTATATATTTCTAATTCATCCAACTTAATTGCTGTTTTAAAATATTGACTTCAATCCATTGTCTTTCTAATTTGCCCTCTAAAGTGCTCGACAATATGGCAATTATGAAATATTTGCATTTGAAGGACTTCATGTGATTTAGAATTTAAATTTTTATTTTCAAATAATCACATTAAATTTGCAGTGAAAGCCAAGTGCCCTGCTTATTTTCTGGATCTGAAAACTGAGCAGCACAATGTGTTTGGAAGTTCTAGTTTTATAAAGCAAGCACATTCCAACTTTCAGTGATTTAGTTTCTTGCTTAACCTTTGAGACAAGTCATGGAACATGCTGCTTTACACGTGTGGTTGCTTTTAATTGCTTATTTTCTTATCCCATGAAACCCTGAGGAAAGGCAATGAGAAATAACATCTTTCCTTTGTAGTGGAGGAAAAATGGTTACAGCTCATTTTATAAACACAAATCCTTGGGAAGTCACACAGCAAGCCTCAAGACTGTATCAATGCGGAGTGTGGATTGTGAATTACAGAACAGGTCTAGCTTGACCCTGGAATCAAGTGCACATTTGAACCAGGGGTGCCTACTGAGGGGAAAATGGAGTTTGCAGGCCAGAGTCTTTCCTGTTTAGTATCTTTTTGTTTGTTTGCTTGTTTCTTCAAGACAATACGTTACAAAGAAAATATTTTCTTTTAGGTTAGGGATGGATTTAGTTTCTGTTAGAGAAACTGAGTGCTAAAATCATAAGCTAATATGATTTTTCAGAAATAAATAGCTATCTCATGCTTATTTTGTTAAACAATTGGAGCGGATTTTCTGTGCTGTGCACAAATTAACCGTCTTTCAGATGGGAAAAATGTATTTTTTGCATACTTAAGGTTGGGCTTAACACATTAATAAAGAGGAATTCTCTCTGTTTGCTTGTGTAATTAGGAAAGTTACTCATTTCTTTGAAACAGCCTAAGGCAAGTCCCTGTGGCTCTATTCTCTGGACTAGATTATGCTCTGAGGGTAAAGAGGAGAAGTCATAGGAGAGTTTAAAATGTAAGCGAATAGTCAAATACAATCCAGATGAAAAATGTCTTCCCTTTTCACTCAGTTCTGAAGGAGAGAAACCTTTACATTTATACACACACACACACACACACACACTATCACAGTTATCTTTCCCATTTCAGAGACAATTATAGGTTTATAGAGAATGGAGCATGTATTTTTGGTAAAGAATTCTATGCAGTGATTAATAACTGGTAATCCATGCTTAAGTAAGCATCAAAGCCATTATCTTAGAAATATTTGCAATAGCCCATATTTTGCTCATTCAGTCATTATACTTCTGTTTCTCCAAAGAATCAGTTTAATCATCTGGCATGATAATGCTAAGAGCTAGTTTAAGATCTTCAGAGACCCTAACTTTTGCAGAGAGAATGCACCCAACACATGGTCAAACTGTGAGCAATACTAAAAGCCATATCATGAATATTAGGAATTGCAATGCTTCTGATTTTTCCCACAAAGACACTGTTTTTTTTTAAATATCACATATAATATTATTATCAAAAAAGATTTTTTGTTCTTTGTTTGCTGGTCTTTAAACACAACATTGGGCTTCCCAGGTGGCTCAATGGGTAAAGAATCTGCCTGCAATGCAGGAGACATAGGAGATGTGGGTTCAGTCCCTGGGTCGGGAAGATCCCCTGGAGAAGAGCATGGCAATCCATTCCAGTATTCTTGCCTAGAGAATCCCATGGACAGAGGAGCCTGGTGGTCTACAGTCTATAGGGTCACAAAGAGTCAGACATGATGAAAGTGGCAGCACGCACGCACGTAAGTACAACACTGCTGTGACCCTTAGGTGTTTCACAGTGACAGTGTCTCACACAGCGGCACAGCAGTAGCACCAGAATTTTATGTTCAATCTGTTTCCTTTACCCATCTTCTTGAATATTTTAATTAGGAATCATTTTAATAGCAAGACTTGAATTACCTAATACAGTCTTTAAACAGCAGTCCAAATAAAGGAAAAAAGTGTTCTCCTTAACTGAAATTGTCAGTTTTGCTGAGCATTCAGAGTGGCTGAGTATCTGGTGCTACTCTGAATTAGCTCTTTAGTTTTCATTAAATCGTTATATTGAATAAGTTAAATATCTCTGCTCCTAATTTAAAATGGTAATGAGAAGTTGAAAGTAAAAGACAGTGAAATGAGGAATATCAGGGACATGCACGTCAAATTTAATAAAAGAATTCTTTATCCATGCTTTGGCTTGGCTTTATTCTTTTGACCCCAAAGAACACTGGAATCTTGATATAAAAGAAAAGGATATAAAATGAAGTGTGATGACTTCAGAGATGAATGTATTGGTTCATGTATTACTTGATATTGAAATTAAGAATCTCTTAGAAAACCAAATTTCAAAAACCTATTAAAAAGACATAATTAATAATTCTATCTGAAATGATTTCTTCTCACTATACTTACTATAAGTATTATATAAAGATATGATTTAACCAAATCCCTTTGATCAGGAATTTACCTGTAGGTCTTCTTGAAATATTTTTACAACTTCATATATTTTACTATACAGTGATTTTTATTTCTATATTTGGATATTATCTGCTAATATAAAATGACTTATCCAAGACAGGGCATGAGAAGGTGAAAGGCATTAAGTGAAAACTTCCTCAAAAGACAAATCACTTCATGAAGTTTTTACAGTATGTTGTCTTTAAAATGATCACTGACATACAATTTTTACATGTTTCAGAGTCAAATTGCATTAAAAGGCAATGGTGTAAAACAAGGCAGAAAAATAAGGAGTTAGTTATAGTTTGAGATGTCGGTTTCTTCTGACTGACAAAATCCTTTCCTTCAATGGGCAAAACCTATTTCGTGCTCAGAGCTGGGCATAGGTAGGTGGATTGCATGGCCACAAGAGGGCAGCAGATGGTCTGAAACTAATGAATTGAGGTGATGAGCGTGGAACAGCAGTGAAGGTTTTTCAGTCTAGAAAGATAGTTTCTAACCTGAAAATGAAAACAGAGGAAGGATGGCAAGTAAGATAAGGAAGGGAATGGAGGGATGGATGGAAAAAGGAAGGAAGGAAGGAAGGGAAGGAGAGACTAAGGGATTGTGGGAGGGAGAAAGGAAAGAGGAGAGAGGAAGAGGTGCCAAGAAAGATAAAAGATAGAGAAACACAGGTTCTTTTTAAAAGGTTTGTTTTTTGTTCATTTGTTTGTTTTTGAGATAGGTATACTGTGTATGTGTTTTGTGTGTGTGTGTATGTGTGTGTGTGTGTGTGTGTATGGCCAACAGCTAAACTGCTCCTCAGCTGCCCAAGGCCAAAATACAGAGAAACTCCCAGTTGTGCCCAAATCTACCTCCCATGGAAAGTAAACCTTCCCCTTACAAAAAAGTAGCTTTTATCGATATAGTTTGCTTTTCTCATACACCATTATTTTTTTCCCTTCTGAATAATTAAACCCATAAAAATCTTTTGAAAATCAAAGAGCATAATCTTTCTCGTTCTGCCACTGTGCCTCCCTAGTCCTAATCCAGGAGAGAGGAATTTCATTTTCCTAAATTTTATATTTGCTTTTTCTTTTTTCATCATTTTCAATTATTTCTTGCCATAGATTATGTTTTTTGACAATGGTTAAGATACCACTAGAGATTTCAAATCTGCATGTTCATTAATCTCTCACAGTTCTTCTCAAAGATCACACAAACACTAAAAAGACATAACTTACTAGTTTGTTTCCCCTGTACAATTAATCTATCATTAAGCCTCCTTGTCTGGTTTACCAGATTTTGTGTCAGTAGACGTAAATCCAGTATAGGTTTGGATGGATATACACTGTAGCAGTGCGTGTAGTGAATGGAGACCATTGCAGCTTTCCTCAGTGGATGTACCATTCATTCATCATTACACTTGGCGCATCCTCATTAAGTAGCTATGATATAAGTAAATCCTTGGGAAGTCACACAAGAAACATCAGTCCTTGTTCAGTACATAGTTTGGATTATGAATCACAGAACAGGTCTAGCTGATCTCTTTTACAATTACATCAACTTTTATTATCAAAAAGACATCCGACTTTTATTATAATTTGGAGTAGTGAATATGTGCTCAGGTCTCAATTATCTGGGCTCAAAAGTCCAGGGAAAAAGAAAAAAAGTGAGAAGATATGTCTTAATTATATTAACTGATATATACCAATATGCAATAAGATGACTGGAATATTCCCAATTTTCTTGCTTCTTCACTCAGTCATTTATAAAACCTTACAAATGAACATAAATTATTAGGGCAAATATGATTTCACTCCCTTTTTTTTTTTTATCTGATTTCTGTCAGATAGTCTTGGCTATGAGCAGAAAAATGATGAAAGAATATGCATAAAAGTGGTAAAAGGGTTTCATAAAGAAACTACATAACACATAAAACTATAATTAAGTAGCCTATGGTTCACTATGAACACATTATATGCCAGGTATTCCTCTAAGTAGCTTCCCAGATGACTCAGTGGTAAAGAATCTGTCTGCCAGTGTAGGAGACTTGGGTTCGTTCCATGGGTCAGGAAGATTCTTTGGAGAAGGAAGTGAAGTGAAGTGAAGTTGCTCAGTCGTGTCCGACTCTTTGCGACCCCATAAACTGGTAGACTGCAGCCTGCCAGGCTCTTCTGTCCATGGGATTTTCCAGGCAATAGTAATGGAGTGGATTGCCATTAACAGCAACTCATTTCAGTGTTCCTGCCTGGGAAATCCCATGCATGGAGGAGACTGGAGAGCTACAGTCCATAGGGTTGCAAAAGAGTTGGACACAACTTAGTACTTTCATTGTTTAATAACAGTCCCTCTAGGTACTTTACATGTATTTCTCATTTTAGTCTTAAAGCAACCCCATAATTTGGTCTTATTATCATCATTATCAGTTTTATAATTGAAGAAAATAGGGCAGGGAGTGTCAAGTAACTTGTCTAAAGTTATGCAACTAGGAAATGAAAAGTTTTCCGGAAAACCAGCCTTTGTAAGTTTGGGCCTCCCAGGTAGGAAGAGTGAAAAGGACCCACAGTTCTTTTGACTTATGTGTGCACCTCAGTTGCTAAGTTGTGTCCGACTCTGTGATCCCATGGACTATAGCCTCAAAGGCTCCTCTGTCCACGGAATTTTCCAGGCAAGAATGCTGGAGCAGTTGCCATTTCCTTCTTGAGGGAATTTTCCTGACCCAGGGATCAAACCTGCATCTTCTCCATTACAGGCAGATTTTTTACCACTAAGCCATTTGGAAAGCCCAGCTTTGACTACATTGATGCCTTGATTTCTCCCTTTAAAGTAGGAGAATAGAAAGTTTAGCAAAAATAACTAAAGGTTACTACTTAATAGAATGTGTAAATAAGAATAGTCCTTTGAACCTTAGAAACTGTTACTACATGTCTCACAATGTACCTTGCAAAATTATTACACAAGTAGCCAACATAATTCTATCCTAGACCTTTCATGTGTTTTTAACTTTTCATATAATTTTTCTTGACAGTTTTGCCTTTGGTGTGTTTCTAACCCAAACCCTTAAAATAACAGAAAGACAATTAGACGGAGAACCAGGATATTCAGGTTCTAGAACAAGGGTGTTTTTTTTTTTTTTCCCACGCTACAGACCAGCTTGTCAAATTCAGTCATTTTACATAAAACACATATACTTATTTATTTAGCTTTCCATCATATAAAATATGAGGTTGGGCTATGGGTATTTTAATTAAAAAAAATAATTATAATCCAGCACATTTGAATACATCCTAGACTCTTTTTCACTCATTCTTTTGTTATGTGCTACATTCTGGAAGAGAGAGACAGGCTTCCATGCTTTGAGTGCCTGGCCTATTGTCTGATAGATCTCCAATATATAGCTAGTCCTCATGGGTAATGGCTCCAGGGGTATCGTTTCCATCTCACAACTTCTAGCTTGTCTAACTGATACAGTTTTTTGAGAGATGCTTCCTCCATAACAGAAATAAAACTTTTCAGAGTGATTTCATCTGCCTGTGCGTATGCGTGTGTGTGTGCATGTGTTTACAAGCATGATTCTTATTAGGTCAGTGGGTTGGCCTTTTTCTGTTGATAATGCTGTCTTAGTCAAAATCAAAATAACTCCAAGTTTCTGATTCACTGTTCACTGGCCCTTCACTCTGGTATCTCATATTCTGTGAGACAATAAATCCAGCAACTTCTACCCTAAGTGTCTCAGGCAGCTCAGGCTGCTACAATAAATTACTACAGACGGGGCAGCTTAAACCACCAACATTTATTTTGAACAGTTCTGGGGAGTGGGAAGTCCAAGAGCAGGGTTCCTGCAAATTTGGTTTCTAGTGAGGGTCCTCTTCTTGACTTGCATAGAACAGGCTTCTTGCTACATAAAAACATAGTAAAGAGAGAAAAAGAAAATCTCTCTCATGTCTGTTCATACAATGAGGTCACTAACCTCATTCATGAGGGCTCCACCTCTGTGACTTAATTATCTTCCAAAGGCCCCACCTCCAAATACCATCACATTAGAGATTCAGTTTCCAGTACGTTACATTTAGTGGGATACAAACATTCAATCAGTAACACTAAGTAGAGAACTTATCTATATAAATATATTTTTTTCTTCTCTTTCTTATTACTGCTATTATTATAGTGTAGATTTGTTTTACTCTTTTCTGTGTGTGTGTGCACACGCATGTGTGTGCTAGTCACTAAGTCATGTCCAACTCTTTGTGACCCCATGGACTGTAGCCCACCAGGCCCCTCTGTCTATGGAATTCTCCAGGCAAGAGCACTAGAGTGGGTTGCCATTCCCTTCTCCAGGGCATCTTCCCAACCTAGGGATCAAACCCAGGTCTCCCTCATTGCAGTCAGATTCTTTACCATCTGAGCCACCAGGGAACTCTCACTCTTCTAGCTTGTGAAATCAGCTCGTAACTTACTTTCCATCCGCAGGCTCTCTCCACTCTAACCGATCGTCCAGAGCGCCGTCAGAGGCCTTTTCCTCAGCGTGACTCTGGACATGCCACTTCCCTCCTCAAAATACTTCAGCGATTACCATTTTTTTTTTTACCAAATCAGATGTGAGCACATGGCAAGGTAATTAGGGCTCTCAGGAGTATGTCTCTTAGAAAACTCTCTCTGAAGAGGCAAAACGGAATTCAAGAAAATCTGAACTACTCATTGGACAACCAAACAAATGCATCCCTCATTTTCTTCATTTATAAAATTAGGTTAGACTACATAATCTTGCAATTGCCTTCTGAAAACAATATTTTATAAGTACAGCTTTTCAGCTTTAACTTCTCCTTCTCTACTTCAGATACCTAACACCAACAACATGAACAAAACTGGAGCCATCTCTAGGCTATGAGCTGCATTTCTACCCACATGCTTGTATTCATAAATGCCATAACTCATAAAGGGTTCTTCCGGCCAGTGTCAGTAAAAACCCTGCTGTCATTAGGTTTCTGCTCAGTCTACCATTGAAAGTTTCTTTCTCCTGCTTCCATATTTTCACAAACAACATCGCATCCTTCAGGTTTATGTCCTAGCTCTGTCTTATCATGTGGGGCTACTACCATAGATTTGGTGGTTTTAAAAATAAACATCTGTTTCTCATAGTTCTGGAGGCTGGGAAGTCTAAGGTCAAGGCACCTGCAGATTTGGTATCTGGTCACTGTAGATTTGGTACCTACAGCCTACTTCCTGGCTTGTAGATGGTCACTTTTTATTGCATCCTCATGTGGTCAAAAGAGAATACAGAAAGAGCTCTCCTGTGTCTCTTCTTAGAAGGGCACTAATCCCATTATGAGGAATTTACCTTCATAACCTAGTTGCATCCCAGAAGTCCCATCTCCAAATATCATCACAATGGAGACTAAGATTTCAGTGTATGAATTTGGGGGGCTCACATTCAGTCTATATCAGCTCCCTTATTCAAATTAAGTCTTAAGAGGGCAGAAACCATGCTTCTTTCATCCTTTTATCACAATAGATTCATGATAGATTTTCAATAAACTGAATGATTTACCAAATTATAAGATGAAAATCCGGGGAAGGCAATGGCACCCCACCCCAGTACTCTTGCCTGGAAAATCCAATGGACGGAGTAGCCTGGTGGGCTGCAGTCCATGGGGTCGCTAACAGTCAGACAGACTGAGCGACTTCACTTTCACTTTTCTCTTTCATGCATTGGAGAAGGAAAAGGCAACCCACTCCAGTATTCTTGTCTGGAGAATCCCCATGGACAGAGGAGCCTGAGGGGCCGCAGTCCACAGAGGTCACGGGGTTGGACTCGACTGAGTGACTAACACTTTCCCTTCACACAGGTTTTAGGTTCTGGTCTGAATGAAGAGAAGTGAAGCTTATGGAGTGACTGTCAAGACCTGGCTCCCACTGCTGCCGGAGCTGGGTGAGCTCAGCAGACATTCACTTGNGACTGAAGTGACTTAGCAGCAGCAGCAAGATGAAAATCAAAGAATATAGTGGATTTCAATTTCTGATAAACACTTCAAATGAAATTAATATGCCTTAATGAACTTCCAGAAGAAAGCCTGTCTAACTCTCAGGGGCTAATTCACTAAGATCCAAAGTTCTGAAGGGTCACTGGCAGCCTACAATCACAGAGAGGGAAGAACGTTTCTATGTGACTTTTCTATTTCCAGAAAAGAACTCCACTAAAGTGAATAAATACTCTGAAAAAATGATATTGAATATAGCCATAAATGAGACTATGAAAAGAAATACTTCTGAGTTAAATTCATATCTTAAAAGATTAACAATAATTTCTTTGTAATAATTCTATTTTAAAACAAAAACTAACATTTATTAAAGTATATATATGAATTAAAAATAGATAAGGAAATATCATATTTAAATAATTTAGGAAGAAAATAAGTTATGTAATAAATATATGTTACCTTTCCTCTTCTGACAGTAGAAATAACTGATGATCACTACTCTTGGAAATAAAACCTTAATTCATAATTTTTTTAAGTTAATAAAAACAAGTTTCAAAAATGCACTTTTTTTCTCATGTGCCATCTCAAAAAAGTAAAATGTTTAATGTTAAATTTCACAACAATCAATCAAAAATAGAACAAGGCAGATTTCATAAAATATAGCACTTAGGAAAAAGTAATATCTTAGATAAGAAAATGCATAGACATACAGTACAAGGTAGTTTTTTTCACAATATTCCAATTCATCTTCTTGTCTTTAAGATTTCTCTTATCTCCAAAATTTTTCCTAATATTCCATCCCTCCTCATTAGTCATGGCTTTCCCTGGGCCTCAGAATAAAGGAAAACGTCTATGGGGTCACACAGAGTCGGACACGACTGAAGTGACTTAGCAGCAGCAGCAAGATGAAAATCAAAGAATATAGTGGATTTCAATTTCTGATAAACACTTCAAATGAAATTAATATGCCTTAATGAACTTCCAGAAGAAAGCCTGTCTAACTCTCAGGGGCTGATTCACTAAGATCAAAGTTCTGAAGGGTCACTGGCAGCCTACAATCACAGAGAGGGAAGAACGTTTCTATGTGACTTTTCTATTTCCAGAAAAGAACTCCACTAAAGTGAATAAATACTCTGAAAAAATGATATTGAATATAGCCATAAATGAGACTATGAAAAGAAATACTTCTGAGTTAAATTCATATCTTAAAAGATTAACAATAATTTCTTTGTAATAATTCTATTTTAAAACAAAAACTAACATTTATTAAAGTATATATATGAATTAAAAATAGATAAGGAAATATCATATTTAAATAATTCAGGAAGAAAATAAGTTATGTAATAAATATATGTTACCTTTCCTCTTCTGACAGTAGAAATAACTGATGATCACTACTCTTGGAAATAAAACCTTAATTCATAATTTTTTTAAGTTAATAAAAACAAGTTTCAAAAATGCACTTTTTTTCTCATGTGCCATCTCAAAAAAGTAAAATGTTTAATGTTAAATTTCACAACAATCAATCAAAAATAGAACAAGGCAGATTTCATAAAATATAGCACTTAGGAAAAAGTAATATCTTAGATAAGAAAATGCATAGACATACAGTACAAGGTAGTTTTCTTCACAATATTCCAATTCATCTTCTTGTCTTTAAGATTTCTCTTATCTCCAAAATTTTTCCTAATATTCCATCCCTCCTCATTAGTCATGGCTTTCCCTGGGCCTCAGAATAAAGGAAAAAAAGAAATAGAGACCACTCTGACTTATTAAAAATCACTCAGCCTCTGATGCCTTCTAGCGTTATAGAAGAATAAATAATTTAAATTCAAAAGATTATATTATAGCTTTATATGAAAAGATTTTAAAGCCCTTTACCCAAGAAGTTTATCTTCCCTCCTCATAAAAATATTTTCAAATACGTGTAATTATAATAAGTCTGATGACTCTGCCCCAAAAGATGTATCAAAAGACACTCTGGACAATATAATTGTGTTATGCTAACCATTCTTTACTAAATATATTTTTAAAACTCTTGGTGAACCCGATCTGACCCTGCTCTGTGCTCCATAGAAACATGGATATAAAAAAACACAATCCCTATGTTCCTAACCTTATTGTGTAATTGTCTTATGTTCTTTAAAAAGTCTATGTCAATACAGCCTTGATTTTTTATACCTGCATTTTTAAGACCAAAAGTATATATCTTCAGGACACCAATAATGTGCTTTCTATGAAAAATAGGCAAGCAGAAATAGGCTGAGATATGCATTTCAATCCAATATGCTGGACCTGTCACACAAAAATTTAATGTCAAAAAAAAAAAAATGTCACCTTACATTAAACTTTTATGTGATTATCAACTCACTTGCTTATAAAACAAAACTGTTCTTATATGTAAAGCAGTATAATATCACTTGGAAATAGATTTTTATAAGTTAAAATACACATTTGTAAAATGTAGAGCAATTCTTCTAAAAACTTTAAAAAGAGAAATAGTAAATAAATCAATTAATTCAATGGAAAACCAAAAATTACTCAATTAATACAAAATAAGAATTCCTCCATTAATGCAAAATCAAAGAGGAAAAAGGTAAAAGAAAAGAAGAGAAAAAATTTTAACATAACTTAATACAGCTTGAGTCTAATATATTTGACATATTAAATGGAAATGATATAATTATCCTAACTAAAGGAAGAAATGAACACACAATTAAAAAAGCAAGACCTATTTGTTCTCTATGAGAAAGTCATTTTTAATACAAAGAAATAGTTTAAAAGTAAAATCTGAAAAAGAGACAGATCTGGAACCATATAGAAGGCCTGAATGATTTTGTCTGAAACTTGATCTAATTGACATTATAGAATATCCTACTTTACATCACCAGTTCGTACATTAGTTCAAAGAACACATGAAATATTCATATTTATACCATAAACAATAAATAAATTTAGATCAAAAAAATAAGGTCTCAATAGTTTAAACAATGAAATCATAAGAGCATATTTTTGACTAAAATGAAATTAAAATAGAATTCAATAACATGAAAAATATATAGAAAATATCTAATATCTCAGTATTTTTAAACACAATAACTCATAGTGCAAAGCAGAAATTACAAAAAAAAATTGGAAAATATTTTGTACTGAGTGAAGATGAAAACATGGTATCTCAAAATGTGTGGGATATTATTAAAACAGTATGTATGGAAAAAAATGTCATCTTAATTTTAAATGCTTAGATTAAGAAAAAAGTTCTCAGAGTAATGATCTAAGTTTTAATGTGTATAAACTAAAAAGGAAGAGCAAGTCAAATAGAAGACAAAAATAGCAATATTACGAATGAAAGATAGGCGTTTACACATCTCACATGTATTAAAATGATAATACAAACTGTACAAAACCCATGTTAAATTTGAAACCTCAGATGAAATAGACTATTTCCTTCAAAGACTTAAAAAGTGATTTTAAAAACTGAAAATCTGTGTAGTTAAAGTCTATTTAAAGTGTTCCCACAAAAAAGAGACAAGACCAAATTATCTGTACTAATCAATTTCATGAAACATTTAAGAAAGATTCACTCTTCCACAAATTCTATCAGGTTACTGAGGAGAAAGAAAAACTCACTGAATTCTGTAAGGAAAACATGACCATGATACCAAAATCAGGGAAAGATATTACCAGAAAATAAAACTGCCCATCAACTCCTTCACAGATACAGAGGCAAAAAAACTTCACAAAATATAAGCAAATAAAAATCAGCAATGTGTTAAAAGAATATTATTACATACATCATGAGGTGTATTTTAAGAATGTAAGTTTGATTTAAAACAGTATTTAAGAATGACTAAATGACATTACAAATGGACAAAGTTTCCTCTTTTTTTTTTTTAACAGTGATCAATATTCCATTTTATGTATATATTACATTTTCTTTATCCAGCTACCTGTTGGCAGACACTTGGGTTGTTTCAGTGTCTTGGTTATTGTAAGTAGTATGACAATGAACTTGGGAGCACAGATATCTCTTCGGGATCCTGATTTCAGTTATTTTGGGTATATATCCCGAGTGGGATTGCTGGAACATATGGTAATTCTAGTTTTAATTTTTTAAAGAAACTTCATAGTGTTTCTATAGTTGCTGCACCATTTCACACCTGTCTCTTATACACATCTAGATGTGTATAAGAGACAGGAAATATGGTCNTAAAAAAAAACACATGAATCAGAATATTTTGAACTCCAGTTTGTATCATGCTGTCAAATGTAAGCCCCAAGGCAAGCCTGTATCAAACAAGGTAATATCTTATATCCAACAAGGAAACAAGCGCTATGTATGTGTCAATTAGGATGTTTTTGGTTGCAAGTAATACGAGATTCAACTAACAGAAGCTAAAGCAAGGGGATTTATTATTTCATATAACCAGGCCAGATCCAGGGTTGGTTAATTCTGCAGCCAAATGACATCATCCAGAACTCAAGTTCTGGTCCATTTTTAAGGTTCTTGTGTCTTCCTCACCTGTCATAGTCACAAGATGGTGGTCACAACTCTGGGCAACATATCCTCACTTCAGAAGCAGAAAACCATTTATATTTCCCACCTGGTTCAAGGATAGGCAGATGGCAGAATCAGAGCCAAAAAGAGCATAGCTGGGAAGGTGGAACAGAGGTGAGTATCACACACACACACTGGATGGATACAGCCATATGCACTGCTGTCTTATAACTATGTGGTAAGTGCATATCTGAGAATGATCTGACTGTTCAGAGAAGAATCAAGCCAAGAGGCAGAAATGGATACAAATGCCATTCTGAAGCCACATATGCCCTTGGCCTTTTAGCTTCTTGAGCCAATAAATTCCTTCCTTGTTTGACAGGATGGTTCAGGGTTGGTTTTCTGTCACTTGCAACACAGAGACCTTGTTTATGTAACTTTTCCAGCCCTAGACTGGTCCTCCAATTTTGGTTTGCTTCCTGAAAACATTGGGATGTCTTACATATAGCTGGCCAGTACTCAATAAAACTGACGAGGCATAATAAACATGACCAAGAAATGGTCTCAGATTGCAGCAGACCAAAGATGCGTGAAAACTAAACACAAAGCGGGATCCTGGATTGGATCCTGGACCAGAGAAAGGATGTTAGTGAAAGAAACTAGGAAAATCCAAGTCAAGTCTGTAGCTTAGTCCATTATATTGCATCTATGTTAATTTCTTAGTTTTCACAAATGTGCTGCGGTGTGTGTTGACATTAGGGGAAGCTGAGTAAAAGGTATGTGGAATCTCTCTTTAGTAGCTTTACAACTTCTCTATCTAGAAATATCTAGAATTCTTCCAAAATAAAAGCTTTAGAAATATATATTACCAGTCGCTAATACTCCAAAGTCTAGTAAACACTGCACTTGTCTGACTTCTTCAAGTCAGAAATAAGCACATTAAGTCCCAAAGAGGTTAAGGGACTTACCCATCACTTAGTGATTCATGTCAGAGCTGAGCCTGGAATCCAGATCGTATCACCTGGATGCACAAATCACAGGGGAACCAGGGACCTTGCTCAAAGGAATTAGTTTCCGTGGAAACAGCTCTTCTCAAAGCATACTAAATTCCTTTGCTGCTCTCCCTGTTAGCTCTGGACTATTACATTTCAAAGACCATTTTTCACATTGATAAATTACATAATTATAGCAGTCCAGGAATGAGCTACAACATCATGGAAAAGGAATTTGTACCAGAAATTTAAACTACCATATGGTCAATGGATTAACGTCAGTCATAAATAGAAACCATCACATTCTGTGGTGCCTGCCAATTACATTCATATGAATTAAGCATTTTCTGAAAAGCAATACACACAAAAAATACTAATGCAGGATAAATCCAAGCCACAACATTTCCAAAGACAGATTTTTAAAGGGACTGTATCTCTAGCTTAGGTGGGAGAGAACATGGAATTCAGAATAAAGCTATGTTCAGTTCAGTTCAGTTCAGTCACTCAGTCGTGTCCAACTCTTTGCGACCCCATGAATCGCAGCTTGCCAGGTCTCCCTGTCCATCACCATCTCCCGGAGGTCACTCAGACTCACGTCCATTGAGTCCAGGATGCCATCCAGCCATCTCATCCTCGGTTGTCCCCTTCTCCTCCTGCCCCCAATCCCTGCCAGCATCAGAGTCTTTTCCAATGAGTCAGCTCTTCGCATGAGGTGGCCAAAGTACTGGAGTTTCAGCTTTAGCATCAGTCCTTCCAAAGAAATCCCAGGGTTGATTTCCTTCAGAATGGACTGGTTGGATCTCCTTGCAGTCCAACGGACTCTCAAGAGTCTTCTCCAGCACCACAGTTCAAAAGCATCGATTCTTTGGCGTTCAGCTTTCTTCACAGTCCAACTCTCACATCCATACATGACCACAGGAAAAACCATAGCCTTGACTAGACGGACCTTTGTTGGCAAAGTAATGTCTCTGCTTTTGAATATACTATCCAGGTTGGTCATAACTTTTCTTCCAAGGAGTAAGCGTCTTTTAATTTCATGGCTGCAGTCACCATCTGCAGTGATTTTGGAGCCCNGCTCAGCTTTCTTCACAGTCCAACTTTCACATCCATACATGACCACAGGGAAAACCATAGCCTTGACTAGACGGACCTTTGTTGGCAAAGTAATGTCTCTGCTTTTGAATATACTATCCAGGTTGGTCATAACTTTTCTTCCAAGGAGTAAGCGTCTTTTAATTTCATGGATGCAGTCACCATCTGCAGTGATTTTGGAGCCCAAAAAAATAAAGTCTGACACTGTTTCCACTGTTTCCCCATCTATTTCCCATGAAGTGATGGGACCAGATGCCATGAGGTATCTAAAACAGTTAAAGTCACAGAAGCAGAGAAAATAATAGTGGTGCCAGGGGCTGGGGGATGAGAGAAATGGGAAGTGTTTTTCAATGAAGTTTCAACTGTGCCTGAGAAATCATTTCTAGACACCTGCTGTACCACCTAGTATTGTCTAGGGTTAACAACGTCTTCCCAGGTGGAGCTAGTGGTAAAGAACCTGCCTGCCAATGTAGGTGACATTAGAGACACAGATTTGATCCCTGTGTTGGGAAGATCCCCTGGAGGAGGAAATGGCCACCCACTCCAGTATTCTTGCCTGGAGAATCTCATGAACAGAGGAGCCTGGTGGGCTACAATCCATGGGATCACAAAGAGTCGGACACGACTGAAGCAACTTAATAATAAATAGGGTTAACAATACAATATTGTACATTTCAACATTTGTTTTAAAAATGAGATAAAAGGAAACGCTGAGAAGTATTAGGTATGTTTATTACCTCGATTTTTCAGATGGTATCACAAGTGCTTGCATATGTCCAAACTCATCAAATTGTACACATTAAATATATATAGTCGTTCGTACACCAATTATACCTCAATAAAACTGTTAAAAAATAATAGAATGTACCTCAAGAATTACTCTAAATATTGAATGAAGTAATGTTTGTTCCTTGCTTAGCACAGCATCTGGCTTAGGATAACCTTTCAAAAATCATACAATAGAATAAAATACATAGAACACTTTAAATAAAAGAACTAATAAATGAGTTTAGTTAGTTTTCAGAATGGTAGACTAATATACAAAAAAATGGTTGCCTTTCTACATCCTAGAGAAAGATAGAAATCAAAATTTTTAAAATAACATTTGCAACAGCATCCTAAACCAAAAAAATATTAATGGTAAAAGAGCAAAGTTTTTGTAGGAACTGCACACTGAAAACTATAAAAGACAATGAGAAAAATTTAAGATCTAAGCAAGATATACACCATGTTGCTAAATCAGGATATTCAATATGGTCAAATATTAATTATGCTAAAAGTGAACTCTAGATTTTACACAATTACAGTCAAAATTTTAGCAGGCTTCTTTGGGTAAAAATTAATAAGGTGACTCTAAAATTTTCAAGAAAATTTAAAGAATCTAGAGTAGTTTAAATTTTTTATAAAGAACATAAAAAAGTATCGTCCTTGATTTCAAGATTTACTCTAAATCTTTAATAATCATGATAGTATGATATTGATTTAAAGACAGTGATATAGATCAATGGAACAGAAAAAAGAATCAAGAAATAAATCAACAAATACGTATTTACTTGATTTTTGAGGCTGCTAAATCAACTCAATAGTGAAAATATAGCATTTAAAAAAAAGTAGTGACAGAATAACTAAATATCACTCTAGAAAACATACACTAAAATCTTACCTTACACACAAAAAATGGATGGATCTAGAACTAAACATAAAAGTTAAAACTTTAAAATTTCTGGAAGAAAACTGTTGTAATCTTGGGAAAAACAAACACTTATTAAAGAGTTCACTAAAAGCAATGGCATAAAAGAAATAGTTAATAACTTGAGCTCTGTGAAATTTTTAAAAATTCTCTTTGAAACACAATTAGGAAAATTAAAAGGCATAAAAGTAACTAGAAGAAATATTTATTTGTTTATTGAAAAACTAGCTTGTATCCAGAATATTTAAAGAACTCACATGTGTCAATAAGAAATAAAGAATCTAGAGTAGTTTAAATTTTTTATAAAGAACATAAAAAAGTATCGTCCTTGATTTCAAGATTTACTCTAAATCTTTAATAATCATGATAGTATGATATTGATTTAAAGACAGTGATATAGATCAATGGAACAGAAAAAAGAATCAAGAAATAAATCAACAAATACATATTTACTTGATTTTTGAGGCTGCTAAATCAACTCAATAGTGAAAATATAGCATTTAAAAAAAAGTAGTGACAGAATAACTAAATATCACTCTAGAAAACATACACTAAAATCTTACCTTACACACAAAAAATGGATGGATCTAGAACTAAACATAAAAGTTAAAACTTTAAAATTTCTGGAAGAAAACTGTTGTAATCTTGGGAAAAACAAACACTTATTAAAGAGTTCACTAAAAGCAATGGCATAAAAGAAATAGTTAATAACTTGAGCTCTGTGAAATTTTTAAAAATTCTCTTTGAAACACAATTAGGAAAATTAAAAGGCATAAAAGTAACTAGAAGAAATATTTATTTGTTTATTGAAAAACTAGCTTGTATCCAGAATATTTAAAGAACTCACATGTGTCAATAAGAAATATACAAAAATACTTAAAGTGGGAAAAATAGTAAAAATAGAAACAAAACTTCTCAAAAGAAGCTATTTATTTTTAGTCGCTCCATCATGTCCAACTCTTTGCAACCCCATGGACTATAGCCTCCCCAGGCTTCTCTGTCCATGGGGGTTCTCCAGGCTTGCACCCTGGAGTGGGTTGCCATGCCCTCCTCCAGAGAATCTTCCCAACCAGGGACCAAACCCTGGTCTCCTGCACTGCAGCCAGATTCTTTGCCATCTCAGTCAGCAAGGAAGCTCAAAAGGAGATATATACTAATGGCCAATCTAGACTGGATAAGATGCCCAAAATCATTAATCCTCAGGGAAATGCAAATTTAAATTACTTTGAAATACCACTTCATAACCATTAGAAGAGCTAAAGTTAAAAAGATTGTTAATATTATATATTGGCTAGGATACAGAACAATGGAACTCTTAAACATTGTTAATGAGAATGCAAAATGGTACATCTACATTAGCAAACAGATCAGAAATTTCTAATAAGTTTAGCATTACCTTACCATAAGAACCAGCAGTTACACCTTCAAAAGAAGTGAAAGTCCAAACAAAGCTTTGTAGACAAATGTTTATTGCAACTGTATTTATTACAACCAGAAACTAAAAGCAGCCCAAAAGAAAATCAACAGGTAAATGAATTTTAAAAATTGTGGCTTCTCCATATGAATATTACTCAGCAATAAAAAGCAAGAAGTGATGTGGATGAATATTTAAAACATTATGCTGAGAAAAAATTCAAATTTTTCATCTGAATTCACACATCTAAATTTATCATATCACACATGCGATGCCATTCATTTAAAACTGCAAGAAAGACAAACCTAATATATTGATCAAAAGCAGATCAATGGTCATGAAAGGCTGGAGGAGGAGGGAAAGTTGAGCAGGAAAGCGCACAAGGAAATCTGCTGGGATTATAGGAAGTTCTGTATCTTATTTATCATGAACAGATTTGGTAAAATTCTTCACTGCACTTAAAATACATTTACTTTATTGTTTGTAAATTAAACCACAATAAAGTTATTAAAATTGGTACCCTAAAATTCTGTGAATAGAAAAACATGGCAACTATTTCAGTCGTGTCCACCTCTTTGCAACCCCTTGGACTGTAGACCTCAGGCTCCTCTATTCATATGTTTCCTCCAGGCAAGAATAATACTGGAATAGATGGCTATTCCCTTCTCCAGGGGATCCTCCCAAAGTGAAAGTGAAAATCACTCAGTCTTTTCCAACTCTCTGCAATCCCATGGACTATACTGGAGTGGGTAGCCTTTCTCTTCTCCAGGGGATCTTCCCAACCCAGGAAGTGAATTGGGGTGTCCTGCATTGCAGGCAGATTCTTTATCAATGAGCTATCAGGGACGCACTATTACATTAGCATCAATCCTTATAAATTCATAGTTCACAAAGTTAGCTTAAAACCAAATACCTATGACCTCTATCAAAAATAAATGGATTATAGCTGAGAGCAAATTGGTTCAACTAATAACTGACTATTGATGAAAATTCCTTAGAAATATTCCAAACTAATGATGCTTCAGGATTTCATTAATCAAATATTGAGAACATCTTGCGTCCTTTTCTCTCACAAAGGAGACTTCTTCTTAGCAGTAAGTCCTGAATAATAAGGTAAAAACACAGGGGATTTTAGCAGTCTGGCTCAACCTATGTAGGATGAGCAAACAGGCAAGTTCTTTCTGTATATTCAATAATATCCTTGTCAGACACAAGAGCCATTCTCCTGTCAGCACTGAATAAATGGCAAACTACAAGCATATTAACCTTGATCATTGCCAGGTAACTTTGAGGAAGTTTAATTTACTTAGAAATATGAAAGGATATGTTTCCAATCCACAGTCTGTAAGAATAAGAAAAAAGAGTACAAATATGCTAATGGTCAGCTGCCCTCACTCCTTTGTGTTCTCAAACTATTTTTTTTTTTTCTTTTAACAGCTTGGAAGAAAGGAATATTTCACTTATTTTCTGAACAGGAAACAGACACAGCAAGAAAGCAGCCCATGAAGCGGAGACTCTTTTGAGCGCCTTGTACAGTTCATCACTGCACACAGATCTGGCCTCTAATGAAGCCATTTACATGCAGATGCAGGCCTGGGTGTGTGGACACCCGTCCCAACTCTGGGAATTGTTGTTTCATCTAATCAAAAGAAATTTGCACATGAAAGCCACATCCGTGTTCATTAACCCCACAGCTCTCTCAATATTGCTTCTCTATTATTCCTAACAAAATTGCAAACCTTCGTATGATTAGGTACCCCACTTCAGGGCTTTCTTTTCCTCCTATCCTCAGCCCAGGCCTGCATCTGAATGCAAAACCGACTGTGGGTTTGTAAGACTGAATAATTTGTAACCACACTTGCTGAAAACCAACCCCAATCACCTTTTTCACGCTGATTGACCTACATAGACACACTCTTCACTCTCTTCCCTCAAAGAGGAGACTCTTTCTTGCTTACAATTTTATCATCATGGAAAATATAAAAACACTTTTCGGGACGGGAATTCCAGGATAATAAATTTAATTGCCAAGTTCATTTGCATGTGCAAACAAGATAAAAATCACATTTGGATCTGGTGGGGAATATTACTCACACATTACACTGAAATACAAAGACCATGTGAAAGATATTTGCATCAAGTCCTAAAAGAAAGGTTCATGGTTATCAGTTGACACCGGTCCCTCACACACTTGATATAAATCACCTCTCCTGTCTGTTGTGGGGACAATATCTGTGCAGACCTTGTGTCAGTGATCAGCTACATTGTCTTCTCATATGGAACAAATAGGAAGCATAATATTTGCACCCATTTTTATTTCTAACAATAATCCTTAGCGTGAAACTTTCAATATATGAAATAAATGTATAGTAATAAATGTACTGTAATTGCTTATTTTGTTAGTAATAGCAAATTGAGTTTCTCTTTCCAGGGAATTAGAAGGGCAAGAATAACTTAGCTTTTTAATGCAATTCAGCAGTGACCTGCTGGGAAGTCTGGGGCTGAGAGGCCAGGCGAATCTTTCTGCCCACTCAGTGTCTGGCCTTTTTGCTGAAACTGCCAACAGTGGTCTTAATTAGTGCCAATTATGATTTCTTTTTAATGTGGACACCTGCATAATGTGAACTAGATGGAGTCCTACCATATTTTTAAATCAACTATTAAACAGCTATCAGAAGTTGGCAATTTGTGGTTATTGTTCTGGGAAAGTTTCAGATTACTAGAGTAGAGGTTTATTTATGTCTCATTTGTATTAATGATCTAAATCATCTAGACCTTTATTACTTCCTCTTCTAAAAAAATATGTATTTATTTTCGGAAAACAAACACACCTTATGTGTGTAATTCTGTTTTTATTGAATGACTTTAAAAGTTCTATCACCTGATTATTACTATTGAAGAATTAGCCATAATCATGTGCCAGGAGAACTATCAATAACCTCAGATATGCAGATGACACCACCCTTATGGCAGAAAGTGAAGAGGAACTAAAAGGCCTCTTGGTGAAAATTAAAGAGGAGAGTGAAAAAATTGGCTTAAAGTTCAACATTCAGAAAACGAAGATCATGGCATCTGGTCCCATCACTTCATGGGAAATAGATAGGGAAACAGCGTCAGACTTTATTTTGGGGGGGGGGGCTCCAAAATCACTGCAGATGGTGATTGCACCCATGAAATTAAAAAACACCTACTCCTTGGAAGAAAAGTTATGACCAACCTAGACAGCATATTCAAAAGCAGAGACATTACTTTGCCAACAAAGGTCCGTCTAGTCAAGGCTATGGTTTTTCCAGTGGTCATGTATGGATGTAAGAGTTGGACTGTGAAGAAAGCTGAGTGCCAAAGAATTGATGCTTTTGAACTGTGGTGTTGGAGAAGACTCTTGAGAGTCCCTTGGACTGTAAGGAGATCCAACCAGTCCATTCTAAAGGACATTAGTCCTGGGTGTTTTTTGGAAGGACTGATGCTGAGGCTGAAACTCCAGTTCTTTGGCCACCTCATGCGAAGAGCTGATTCATTGGAAAAGACTCTGATGCTGGGAGGGATTCGGGGCAGGTGGAGAAGGAGATGACAGAGGATGAGGTGGCTGGATGGCATCACCGACTCAATGGATGTGAGTCTGAGTGAACTCCGGGAGTTGGTGATGGACAGGGAGGCCTGGCGTGCTGCAATTCATGGGGTTGCAAAAAGTCAGACATGACTGAGCGACTGAACTGAACTGAACTGAACTGAACTTAATGGGGTCCTGCAACTCCTGCTATACAAGAGGAGAGTTTAAAATGTCAGCTACAGGGTCCTCCATTCTTTCTGTCCTGCAGACTTTCAGCCCAGTAGTTTTGCAATGTTGTTCCATAAATACATCACAGAGGCCACCGAAGAGGCATAAAACAAAAAGGTGGGCGAGTTCACCCTCTAGTATTTACCTTTCCCCAGGTGCCACCCAGCGGAGTTCTACTTTTGTGTCAGAGAAATGTACAAAAGATATTTTTAAAGAAAGTTTCTGAAGCTAAAAGAGCTGGAAATCATTGGCATATGGAGAAGACAAGAAAGAAGAGTGAGAAACACAAGAAGAAATCATCCATTATCATTTATGAAAGTCAAAGAAAATGGAAAACAATACTAACATAATTTCTAGTGGCAGAAATGCTCCTGTGGAATCATTTCATTGCTCTGGTTGATGAGAGAGCAATGAAACAACTGTTGGATTTCATTTTCAGTTGTTGCTTAGTCTGTAAGAATGTTCAGCAAGTAGATCTGCAAAAACTTTGGAACAGCCCATCTGTTCATTTCAAGGGATGAAGGAAAAGAAAACAGGAAAAAGAAGGATGAAGGGGGATGAAGTATTGGGAGAAATCTCTTGACTCATATTGTAAATTAAACCTTGAAATAAAAATTCTTGAATTCTGGAACACCTTACCTGTTAAAGAAAATTCCAGAGGAAACGATTCAGGAATTACAGTATTCTGAATTATCTCATCTTTCTATAACATTTTTGGCCACTTGGCATGAAACTTTAAAATTAAAAATGCATAAAAGATCCATTCACTAATTCACTCACTTATTCAACAATTATTAAGCAGTGACTAGATCCTGCTGCTGCTGCTGCTAAGTCGTTTCAGTCGTGTCCGACTCTGTGTGACCCCAGAGACGGCAGCCCACCAGTCTCCCCCATCCCTGGGATTCTCCAGGCAAGAATACTGGAGTGGGTTGCCATTTCCTTCTCCAATGCATGAAAGTGAAAAGTCAAAGTGAAGTCACTCAGTCGTGTCCGACTCTTTGTGACCCCATTGACTGCAGCCTTCCAGGCTCCTCCATCCATGGGATTTTCCAGGCAAGAGTGCTGGAGTGGGGTGCCATTGCCTTCTCCGGACTAGATCCTAGGCATTATGTATTTAATGGTTCAAAGCACATTCAGTTAAAGACCAGAGAGCAGACAACTATCATTTAGAGCAGCAAATGGTTTGATAGCAGTAGGCAGAGGGCACTACGAGAGTTTTCATTCTACAAGTTCTAGAAGAATTTTTCATGAAATTATGCTTAGGGAACAAAAGTCAGGAAGTGGACAGAGAGGAGAAAGTTCATTCAATTCAGGTGTATTATTGAAAAATAGTCTGTATTTGTGGGATAACTAGAAAGAGAATATTTAATATGAGGTTAATAATTTAGTCTTGAAATTAATTTTCCTCAAGTTATTGCAAAAATATTTACTCTATGCAAATGATAGCTATTTTTAAAGGAAAATATTGAGATGCTAAATATAGTCAAAGAGCAAGTTGTGTATTTTTGATTTTTAAAAATAGTATCCATATGGTCCTATATCAGCTGCAGTTACCTCCTGAAGAATATTTTGTTAGTTAGTTCCAAATAAAAGTTGTGAAGAGAGAAGAGAAGGATATCACATGGATGCACAGTAAGTTAACATCTCTGTTGCTCTGAACTCAAAGCTTCAAAAGTGAAGGTGTAGAACAGGATATTCTTGGGGTTATAGTGGGGCTACCCCCTTGCTATAGTAATCTGTCATCATTTTCCACTATCAAGTCCATGAAACACTTGTTAAGAGGTGCTCCCTGAAAATAAGTTCTATCCTCCATTAATTTCAGGAATAATTTTGTTCTAAAGCCTCTCTTTGGAAATCCACATTGCATTTCAAAACAGTGAAAGTTGCATGGCCTTTCTTTAAAGAAATCTCCTTAATGTTGCATATCTCAGTATTTCCCTAAATAGTTTACTTTGTGAAACTCTTGATTATATCTGAGTTATTTGCTTGAAATAAAACTTAATAGAGAAAGCGTTATGCAGTTCGTCCCAGAAGCCTTTGTGCACATGGACTAAGGGTATGTAGCAAAAGACAATTTGAAATATTCATAGCTTCTCCATGCTGTATCAAATTTCTAAACACCAATTTCTAATCCAGCTTTAAGTCTAAGGATGCACATGTATCAATGTGATGCTTATCCCTTTATTAATGTTCTATTTTCACGTGTATTTTTTTTGAACATTACACTATTTGACAACACTAACAACTGTCACATTGAAACATTCTCTTATTTTCTGTAGTTGAATGACACGGTGGACTGCTTCTTTATCCAACTGCTTCTTTGTCCCATTCATTGACTATTTTTCTCTAGGTTATTCGCTAGCTTATCTTCCTCCATTTCTGGATTTTAATTATTTTCCAAAGTTCAGGTTTGGGCCTCTGTTCTTTCTGCTCTCTTTTCATTTTCTAATTAATGATCTCTAACAGCTTAAAATATTACTTGATCCTTAAACGTGTATTTTCAGCTGCTTCTTTTTTGCATCCTCATCTTTTGGGTACTTATAGTCATAAAATTGAATAATTCAATATCAAAATCATCATTGATTGCATCATTGAAAGTACAGATTTTCATTCCAATTTTTAGGCTTGTAATTTTGACAATATTTCTCCATACTTTATTTCCAACCAAATATAAAATCCTGATCATGTTTCTTTCACCTGTCTGTTCTTTGCATTCCAATCCTCATCTCAGGAATATAGCTGCATATACGCCACCTCCCTCCCTGTATCTCATCCCCACATTCTCAGACCTTGGTCTTCCTAAATATGTGTGTGTATGTGCTCAGTCGCTCATTCATGTCTGACTCTTTAAGACCATATGGATTGTAGCCTGTCATGCTCCTCAGTCCATGGAATTTTCCAGGCAAGGACACTGCAGTGAGTTACAATTTCCTGTTCCAGGGGATCTTCCCAACCCAGAGACTGAACCATGTCTCTTGACTCTCCTGCATTGGCAGGCAGATTCTTTACCATATAGAAATCTTTATATCAATATCTTGCCACAGATTATTTTATGATTATTAATTTTTTGAAAAGTATTATGTACTACAGGATGATAGATGTTCCATGTAAAAAGACTGTCCTGAAAGGACAAAAGAAAATAATCACCCAGAATATTACTCATGCACTGATAAGCAGCATTAATATTTTAGTGTATTTTTCTATACTACCAGTATGTTTTTAACCTAATTTATTAAGTAGCATTACATTTTTATGTCATAGATATTCTTTTAATACCATGGGTTTAATGAGAATTTCATGTTCCCAAGAGATATTCTAATTTATTTAACTGTATTCCTATATTTGAACATTTTTAGGCAAAATTCAGTTTCTAAATATAATTAATAGTATTGTAGAATACTCATTTTAAAATCACCTCTAATTTTCCCCCCTCAGGATAAATTCCTAGAAGTAGTAATTTTGGGTCAAAGGATGTGAACATTTTCAGAAATACTGAAGCAATTTTCAGTAGTATCAGCAGGATAGGATTGCCTTTAAACTTCTCATAACTTCTTAGTTTTCATTGTATAAATTCTAAAACCTCATCTTGGCTTTCAAAATTTTATCTATCATTTTACACTACTATAAATAATCCATTGAGACCATTATAGTTTCCTGACTATTAAATACAACACACCCTTTCTTGATCTCAGACTACTATTTATGTTACCTTTTATTTCAGAATGCTATCTATCTTCTTCCTCTGTCTATCCACACAAATCATGCCCCTCCAGCTCAACTCTCCCTCATATGGCCTATCTTTAATTGGCTTTCTTTCATAAATTGCATTCCCCTTTCCCTGAACTTCCATGTCATTATCAAATATTTTTATTTTGAATTATTGAAAGTTTGTATATATTTCTACCTAAGTTTCGAGGTTATCCCTGCTCTATAAAACTACATTACTTCAAATGGCTCAATATTTAACAAAGATACTCTGCACCTTATAATGCTCAGTGAATGTCTGTTGAATGAATAATAAATAACTTATTAAGATAGTAACTTACACATTAATGAAACATAGCTAATGTCACATTCATTTCATTGACTAGTTACCCCTTGACAGTTAAAATTTTAGTAAAATATTATAAGAGGTCAATAAGTAAGACTATTTTCAGGATATATTTTTTTCTCAAGTATTACTTTCTTTCCCTTTGTTTGTTATCAGGAGTTGAAGCAATTAAATTACAATCAGCTTCCACCCTAAACCAACCTCAAAGTGGTCTTAGAGTGTGCACTCTAACACTATCCCTCCAAAATATGTACTTAGGAATTGAGAATATTATTTAAAAAGAAATACAAATAATGATGTATTCTTGGAAATTATTAAAAATGATCTGTTCCATTGCAATGTTTTGGAAAGTACCAGAATATTTTCTCCAAGATTTATAGCTTTATGACCATAGTCAACTTTGGCTGCTGCTGCTGCTAAGTCACTTCAGTCGTGTCCGACTCTGTGTGACCCCATGGACTGCAGCCCACCAGGCTCGTCCATCCATTCGATTTTCCAGGCAAGAGTACTGGGGTGGGGTGCCATTGCCTTCCCCGAACTTTGGCAGTAACTTTAAAACTAATTATAACAAAGCTTTAAGACTTACTGTGAAATTAGAATTCAACTCAAAGGTACATTTGGGTGACCTTTAGGATTTGAATGCAAGAATGCAAGATTTGTTTCTACAAGCTCTTACCATATATGTTTGTGATCCTTTGACTAATGTACATTATTAGCTCCTTCAATTTGGATATGTTAAACCAGATCCTGAAATGATGATGACCAAAATTATATTATTACAGTCTTTACCACTATAAAATATTTACAAATGAAATTTCATTTAGTGGTGCAATATCCCTAGCAACCATTAAGAGAAAATAAAATTATTCTGGATTTTCTGATATTTTCAAATTTTAGCAAGCATTAAGCTTATACAATAACAGCAGTCTTGGCATTATCCTTCCCTTAATATCACATTTCTAGCTATCAATCTTCAACATAATTTTTAAGATAGAGACTTTGGACCACACTCTGCCTCATGTTACAGAGATTTGATGGTCTTAAAAATGTATAATTATGCAAAATACTTTTAAGATAGCAAATACACTTTTATCTAATTAAAGTTATATTTTATTTTTCCTTCTGATTTCTAAATCAAGATGAGTGTACACATGAAAAGCACTTTAAATGGTTACCCATTACCTTGAAGATATTTGGAAGTACTACCTCAACTTACAATTATTGTTTCTCTCTAATAACTCTAGTCTAACCCCACAGTGATAGCAAGAGACTCCAAAAGGTAAGCTACCTAATGATAAAGAATTGGAGATTTCACTTTATCTCCAACGTCTCCAATTTCTTTTGTATTATTGAGAAGATACACATCCCTCACCAATCTAGGGCAGGCCCGTAAATACAGAACTAGGAAACTACCAGTGCAGACCGTAAAGTCCTCAACCTCAGATTTCATTACTGAATTCTGGTTTTGCATAGAGACCTACTAGGTAAGGTTTTACATTTTTATCTTTAATAGTTCATCTACCAGAAACAGTTGAAGAATGGGAACAAAATACCCAAGAGAGCTAAATCTCTGATTTATGTGTTTGGAAGACTACTGGCTTCTCATGTCCCAAAGATTTTGCAATAGTCTTCCACGTGTCATGTCTTTAATCCTTGGAAATATCACTGTGAATTGGATGATCGTATCCCCATTTTTGTAGATGAAGTGAAAAAGCTGAAAAAAAGATAGCTTAGTGATATCACAAAGAGAAACAAAAAGTTAGTAATTCAGGATCTAAGGCAGTGATTTGATGATAAATGTTAGGAAAATAAATAGAGAATTCATATTTGAAATGGATCATGGAAAACCAACTGAAAAAGAAAAGGAGAATGCTTGCTTTGTTTCTGGTCCTGAACTGGAATTCTTTAACATCTCACTGGTGATCTGAATAGGCTATAATCCCAGGTNACTTCTCATAACTTCTTAGTTTTCATTGTATAAATTCTAAAACCTCATCTTAGCTTTCAAATTTTTATCTAACATCATTTTACACTACTATAAATAATCCATTGAGACCATTATAGTTTCCTGACTCTCTATTAAATACAACACACCCTTTCTTGATCTCAGACTACTATTTATGTTACCTTTTATTTCAGAATGCTATCTATCTTCTTCCTCTGTCTATCCACACAAATCATGCCCCTCCAGCTCAACTCTCCCTCATATGGCCTATCTTTAATTGGCTTTCTTTCATAAATTGCATTCCCCTTTCCCTGAACTTCCATGTCATTATCAAATATTTTTATTTTGAATTATTGAAAGTTTGTATATATTTCTACCTAAGTTTCGAGGTTATCCCTGCTCTATAAAACTACATTACTTCAAATGGCTCAATATTTAACAAAGATACTCTGCACCTTATAATGCTCAGTGAATGTCTGTTGAATGAATAATAAATAACTTATTAAGATAGTAACTTACACATTAATGAAACATAGCTAATGTCACATTCATTTCATTGACTAGTTACCCCTTGACAGTTAAAATTTTAGTAAAATATTATAAGAGGTCAATAAGTAAGACTATTTTCAGGATATATTTTTTTCTCAAGTATTACTTTCTTTCCCTTTGTTTGTTATCAGGAGTTGAAGCAATTAAATTACAATCAGCTTCCACCCTAAACCAACCTCAAAGTGGTCTTAGAGTGTGCACTCTAACACTATCCCTCCAAAATATGTACTTAGGAATTGAGAATATTATTTAAAAAGAAATACAAATAATGATGTATTCTTGGAAATTATTAAAAATGATCTGTTCCATTGCAATGTTTTGGAAAGTACCAGAATATTTTCTCCAAAATTTATAGCTTTATGACCATAGTCAACTTTGGCTGCTGCTGCTGCTAAGTCACTTCAGTCGTGTCCGACTCTGTGTGACCCCATGGACTGCAGCCCACCAGGCTCGTCCATCCATTCGATTTTCCAGGCAAGAGTACTGGGGTAGGGTGCCATTGCCTTCCCCGAACTTTGGCAGTAACTTTAAAACTAATTATAACAAAGCTTTAAGACTTACTGTGAAATTAGAATTCAACTCAAAGGTACATTTGGGTGACCTTTAGGATTTGAATGCAAGAATGCAAGATTTGTTTCTACAAGCTCTTACCATATATGTTTGTGATCCTTTGACTAATGTACATTATTAGCTCCTTCAATTTGGATATGTTAAACCAGATCCTGAAATGATGATGACCAAAATTATATTATTACAGTCTTTACCACTATAAAATACTTACAAATGAAATTTCATTTAGTGGTACAATATCCCTAGCAACCACTAAGAGAAAATAAAATTATTCTGGATTTTCTGATATTTTCAAATTTTAGCAAGCATTAAGCTTATACAATAACAGCAGTCTTGGCATTATCCTTCCCTTAATATCACATTTCTAGCTATCAATCTTCAACATAATTTTTAAGATAGAGACTTTGGACCACACTCTGCCTCATGTTACAGAGATCTGATGGTCTTAAAAATGTATAATTATGCAAAATACTTTTAAGATAGCAAATACACTTTTATCTAATTAAAGTTATATTTTATTTTTCCTTCTGATTTCTAAATCAAGATGAGTGTACACATGAAAAGCACTTTAAATGGTTACCCATTACCTTGAAGATATTTGGAAGTACTACTTCAACTTACAATTATTGTTTCTCTCTAATAACTCTAGTCTAACCCCACAGTGATAGCAAGAGACTCCAAAAGGTAAGCTACCTAATGATAAAGAATTGGAGATTTCACTTTATCTCCAACTTCTCCAATTTCTTTTGTATTATTGAGAAGATACACATCCCTCACCAATCTAGGGCAGGCCCGTAAATACAGAACTAGGAAAACTACCAGTGCAGACCATAAAGTCCTCAACCTCAGATTTCATTACTGAATTCTGGTTTTGCATAGAGACCTATTAGGTAAGGTTTTACATTTTTATCTGTAATAGTTCATCTACCAGAAACAGTTGAAGAATGGGAACAAAATACTCAAGAGAGCTAAATCTCTGATTTATGTGTTTGGAAGACTACTGGCTTCTCATGTCCCAAAGATTTTGCAATAGTCTTCCACGTGTCATGTCTTTAATCCTTGGAAATATCACTGTGAATTGGATGATCGTATCCCCATTTTTGTAGATGAAGTGAAAAAGCTGAAAAAAAGATAGCTTAGTGATATCACAAAGAGAAACAAAAAGTTAGTAATTCAGGATCTAAGGCAGTGATTTGATGATAAATGTTAGGAAAATAAATAGAGAATTCATATTTGAAATGGATCATGGAAAACCAACTGAAAAAGAAAAGGAGAATGCTTGCTTTGTTTCTGGTCCTGAACTGGAATTCTTTAACATCTCACTGGTGATCTGAATAGGCTATAATCCCAGGTTTGAGGACTGAATCCAACCAGCACCTGGGCATGACGCTGAGTCATCTATGTGATACTTCTTGCTGTCTTGAAAAGACCCTATGCTAGAACAGAAAGTACTTTCAGGGACAGAAGGACATTGAATTGACCTATTCCCCAGCTGCCTGGAGAGTATTTCAGTCACAGGTCTAAGACTGTTTGCCTGTCCAAAGGAACCTTTGGATGAATTGCTCATTCATCATCCCCATGTCTATAATCAGGGTTGCTCTCTGTAAGGGTGCTCTATTACTCCCTAGTAATATGAAAAAGGCCAAAGTTATACAAACAAGACAACTTTGTCCTCCACCCTATTGTGCAAGAAAGCTTACAATGCTGGTCTGTCTCTTTCTAGGTTGCTATGAATACCCGCTAATGAAAAGACGAATAAGGATATATGTTAATGAGGAGTCAAGTGTAAATTGAATATAAACAAAAGGCGGGCCTTCTAGTCATGAAAAATATTTGAAAGTGATTTTTTCTTTCCTCATCTTTCACTCAGAATTCACTTGCTCATGTCAATCTTCCTCCCCTCAAAAGATTTGTTGAGAGATTAAATCATTGCTATCGAAGATGCGTCTATGTATATATAAAAAGAAACAGGAACAAAACTATGCATGCTTAAATTGTTGTGAATATAAAAGATGTTCATATTCTCACTTACTATTTCATATGCTTGAGTAGAATTTCTAGATTTTAAACAATGAGTTACTAGTTTTCATGAATGTATAAAAAGTGTCATATTTTTAACTTGAAGCTCTCCTATAAAAAAAAGATTTTATATCCTCTATTAATATAAGAAAAGTTTAAAGTAATATTGTTTTCCTAGCTGTGAACCTCATAATACATGAAATTCACCTTGAATAGTGAAAATTTCCTTTTTTCAATTTTTTTTTGTTTTGAACTTGACAGAAGATATGGAAAAAATCTAGAAGCCTATTAATTAGCAGTGTAGCTCCTAATTCTCTCATTCTTTTCCATAAGATTTTGAGTAATTTATCACTTACAAATATTAATCCTATACTGATCATCTCCATATTAATCCATCAAACAGAACAAATGCATTAATATGGCATGTGGATATGCCACAAGAAGAGCCTAGGTATTTTAAATCTCTTATAGTGTATAAATTAATATATAATTGAACATTAACAGATGAATATTTGGTATTTATTTCTAACCTGAACTGTTCCAAGAATAACACTGAAAAGAAAATACATGATAATGCCTAGCAATTTAAAAAGCCACCTAAAATCAATTTAAGATAATAGTCAAAATCATGAGGAAATATTTGTCAATAGCCAACCTCCTCCCCATAATGCCAAAGCCATACTTATCAGACGGATAACCATCTCTGAATAATGGTAAGATATGATGGAGGAAATGAGCTGTGTAGAGATGCTACTTACTAACCTACATGATAAACAGTATGTAATAACTTCTTATTCATACCCCGTCTCTGCTACCAGATTCCTGGGAATTGCACAAAACTACCACCTCGATAAAATTCTGTACATCATAGGATATCTATTTTCTGGCCCCAGACTGGTGTTATGGTTGTCATGGTGATGTATCTTGCTTTAGACTCTGTTGATGCACATAGGCTGTGTATTTCTCTCAAGCAGAAGACAGCAGCTTTTTACCTATGGGATTTAAATAGAGAGGCAAGGTACAAAAGTTTACTAGGAAAGCTCTTACTTTGTGAGCCCTTTTATTCAGTCCTTTTAGTAGGGTCAGTTCCTCATCATTGCTAGAGCTGGCTGAGCCATTATTATTATTATTATTATTGTAACAGCAAATCTAAAACATATTTGTTTGTTTGTTTGGTCTGGAAAACTGAGTTCACTGGGGCTAACTACAATTTAGGCATGGTTCCACATCCTTAACATTTTTATCACATTCCATCTCCTCTTTCCACTCACGAGAATCGGGCCTACTCCAATGTCACAAATTTCTATAAGAGAATCCCAGTTTTCCCAATTCCCAATTCCTTAAAAATAATTACCAAAAATTTAAAGTTTTTTTATGGGCTAGAATTTAGAAATTTCTTGATAATTGCTTAAATATTTTCAGCATACTAAAAATATAAATGGTGATCTCAGCAACTTGATGAAGGTCATTTATTTTCCTTTGATTCCTATATAATTCTCAATTTATATCTTGAGTCCTGCTTGGTGGCTGACTTTATTTTTGGGGGGCTCCAAAATCACTGCAGATGGTGAATGCAGCCATGAAATTAAAAGAAGCATACTCCTTGGAAGGAAAGTTATGACAACATATTAAAAAGCAGAGATATTACTTTGCCAACAAAGGTCCATCTAGTCAAGGCTATGGTTTTTCCTGTGGTCATATATGGATATGAGAGTTGGACTGTAAAGAAAGCTGAGTGCCAAAGAATTTATGCTTTTGAAACGTGGTGTTGAAGAAGACTCTTGAGAGTCCCTTGGACTGCAAGGAGATCCTACCAGTCCATCCTAAAGCAGATCAGTCCTGGGTGTTCATTGGAAGAACTGATGTTGAAGCTGACACTCCAGTACTTTGGCCACCTGATGTGAAGAGCTGACTCATTTGAAAATACCCTGATGCTGTGAAAGATGGAGAGCCGGAGGAGAAGGGGACAACAGAGGATGCGACGGCTGGATGGCATCACCGACTCGATGGACATGAGTCTGGGTGAACTCCGGGAGTTGGAGATGGACAGGGAGGCCTGGCGTGCTGTGACTCATGGGGTCGCAAAGAGTCAGACACGACTGAGCGACTGAACTGAACTGAACTGATATCCCGAGTCTCGCTTTGTACACACTCCACTCACCTTGTTCTTACCTCATGCAAAATGTACCTTTTTAAAAATGTACCTTAAGGCATTAGAACATTACCTTATCATTCTCTCTACCTCAAAGGCTCACTGATTTCTTTTCCTTTCCTTCAGTCCTTTGACTGCCAGCTTTCCCTTCTGATCCTATACTCTGCTTAGTTGGTATTTCCTCAATGATTCTTTTCCTTGATCCTTCTCAACCTCCCACCCCCTCCCAGTACTTGACAAGATTAAGGTTCTCATACACTTTCTCTATTAGCAAACAGCACTTTTCCAGCTGTATTTTTATCACCATTTCTGCTGTTATCTCTTAAACGTTTGTCTTTACCACACTGCAAATCACATGAAAACTAGCACTGTGTACATACAATAGGTAACTGGTAAATAATAAATAATTATTGAATGAATAAGAAAATAAATTAATGAACATGTGAATGAATAAGTGAATGTTCTGAAGACAATAAAGAGACAATGCTTTTGTTAGCATGTGTATCTGCTTTGCATTAATTGTGGATTATCTACAGTCAAGACACTTTTAAAAATGTTTAATTTTTTCTAACATCAGATAGTGAATTTACTTATAAAGAGTATCTTTATTATAACATTTATAAATGACACGCCTGAGTTATTTTCAGTTGAGACTATGACCTGCTTTAAAGATGAATGACTCATTACAATACTGTCTGCTCTCTACAGAGAATGCATGTATTGGGGGCTCTGAAACAAATAAGGCAAAGTCCCTACCCTGCAGATGCTTGCAATTTATTCCAATCTCTCCCTCTTTTCCCCAACCCTGGAAAACATCATCACCTTCCAAACAAAACAAAACAAGAGCTTGGAAGCAATGAGAACAAATAGTAGTAAATTCTTTGTGCTGTGTACTTTTATATAAAAACTTCCTTCGCACTTTGTCTATTTCTCCCTGCAGTATATCGGATATGGTTTGAGGCTCTGTGGCAAGGAAGACGTGATCCTTGCCCTCACAAAATACATATTCCAGTCAGGATACAGAATAAGACAAAGATATTCTTACACAGCAGAGTCAGGGCTCTACAAGAACTGTGGCCAAAGGTCAATCTATGACAGCACTTGAAAGGAAGAAAGCAAATTTACATAGAGAGAAAATTGTCATATACAATGGGCCACTAAGACCTGGGTCTTCATGAAGAATGGAGTAGGTTTGGTCAAATACACCAACAAGGGAAGAGCAGTCCTGAAAAAAGAAACCACAGAGCAAAATGCAGGTTCTCTTTACCAGATAAATTTAAAAATAAATGTGGCATTCATGATTAAATCTTATTTTAATAAACAAAAGTTGGCTCCTCTGTCCATGAGATTTTCCAGACAAGAATACTGGAGTAGCTTGCAGTGTCCCTTCTCCAGATCTTCCCAACCCGGAGAGCGAACCCAGGTTTCTTGCATTGCTGGCAGATTCTCTACTGCCTGAGCCACCTGGGAAGTCCATAACAGAAAATACCAAAGGATAATTTGGAGGAAACCATTTCCAAATTTTCTTCTGCATTTTTTATAAGTGATAATTATCCTATTTACAGTACTAAATGTGTCCACTATAGAAGAATATTAACAGTCATTGTAATAAAGAGGCTAATACCAATGGCAATGCCAACGGCTTTTTGACATTGTAGAAATTACTGTTTTCCTCCAGTTTTAGCTGCTTTACAGTAGCACTGTTGGAGTGATCCATACACAAAATCATAAGAGAATATTCCCTCTGATTACATATCTTGAAAAACTATAATAGCCCCAAAGGTTAAACAACTTGATATCCAGTATATTATGAGCTCCTTGGAATTTGGAAAGATTGTCTATTCTAGGACTCAGAAACTATGAGTCAATGTCCTATTAGACTGATGGATGATAGTTGGTTTTTATCAAATGCCACCATCAAGGGAAATTTCTGTTTCAAATAAAACTTAGAAGAATATTTTCTGGTTCCGAAACTGAATAAGTTGGAATTCTCATAAGAAACTCAATGAAAAAGTACTGTTTTATGTTTATAGATGTAGATTTATATCTCTGAATATTGGCATTTAAAAAAAAAACATCTGGAGAGTGTCTTGATTGACTTGTTTCTGTGAACAAGACTTGTGAACTTATAATTTTTTATTAAAGTTTTTAAACAAAGCTGTCAATTTCATTTTAAAGAATTTTAAAGAATTTCATTCTATATTTATCCTGAGTCATTTTAAAGGCATTTTAAAATAATTTTAGAGTCATTTTTGATGAAAAATGAAACATTGACAGATGAGAAATTCCAACCTCTGTGAATAATACTTATGAACATATGACAGCACAACCAGATTGGGAAAGTGGAGAATCTGGACAATAGAATATTTTTTTTTACCTTGGTTTAGCATCAGAAAATAAGTGGTAACAATTTTATCATCATAGAAATTGGAAACATAAGAATAACTTTTTGATATTTCTTAAATTTCCAAAAAGATTACCAAATATTAAATTTTACAATACCCATATTGTAATGTTTTATAGGTTTCCAGAAATGATTTTCTAAGCTCATAATGTCTGCATTGCCAAAGTAATGGCAACTCAACTATAATTCTCTGAAAAAATATTTAGATATTTTGGATACTTGCTTGTGGAGGTAGGTGAGTGAAGTGAAGTCACTTAGTCATGTCTGACTCTTTGTAACCCGTGGACTGTAGCCTACTAAGCTCCTCTGTCCATGGGATTTTCCAGGCAAGAATACTGGAGTGTGTTGCCATTTTCTTCTCCAGGGGATCTTCCCGACCCAGGGATCGAACCCAGGTCTCCCACAATGCAGGCAGACAGTTTAACCTCTGCACCACCAGGGAGGTAGGTAATTCAGTATCAAAACATCATAAAGGCACATCAGACATTCTGTACATACTAACAAGATTTCTTATCTTTCTGTAGCCATTCATAAACATCCAGGCAAGAATACTGGAGTGTGTTGCCATTTTCTTCTCCAGGGGATCTTCCCGACCCAGGGATCGAACCCAGGTCTCCCACAATGCAGGCAGACAGTTTAACCTCTGCACCACCAGGGAGGTAGGTAATTCAGTATCAAAACATCATAAAGGCACATCAGACATTCTGTACATACTAACAAGATTTCTTATCTTTCTGTAGCCATTCATAAACAGTTGTGATTTGATGGTCTGAAGGAAGACAGTGTGTTTAGAAAATTTTTCCAGAGTTCTAACTGGACTTCTAGGTGTTAGCTGTATTTATATCTAAAACATTTATCTCACTTGCTGACTTTCAGAGATGCACCACTGGAAAACATATGCATTAAAAAAAAAATAGACATGTCAGCTTAGTACCTATGTGCAAATGTGGGTGTGTATGGAAATATATTAGTAATGTCATCCCTGCAATTATCATTACATATAATGCATGGAATGTGCATACTATTGAAGCAACCACCCATGTGGACATAAGAGAATAGTCTATAAATATGAAATTGGGGGTAGTATATTCACAAGGGCACAGTCCATTCTCATTGCTGTGAACTCCACAGGGAATTGCAGTTTTCATCTTTTTCTTTTCCCCCTGCAAACGCAGGATTTCATTGTATACTGCTAGAAATCATATTCCCAGTTGTGGCTGAGTGTAAACAAACTCAGAACAGGATCTTGGGGTCTCTTTATTGATGCTGCCCTGGGAGGAGGCAGTGCATTAACAAGTGGGGATAAAAGTAGAGAAGGATGGGCTCTAAATTCAATGCAGTGAAAAGAAGGAAGGAAACTCTCAAAGGAAAGCCATTTACTTTCCAACACTACCTGATAAACAAATTTCCTCTTTCTTCCTCTGGACTCCAAATAGCCTGTGTTTGGTATAGGGTCAATGGGATTGTGGAAAGGAGATAAAAGGACATCAGAGGCAACATGGAGTTTCTCCAGACTGGAGGCATGTGATTATTTAAGGTGATTTTGAGAGAATTAAAGATGTCTTATTACAGATATTTTCCAGAATGAAAGACTCTATTCTGTTTACAACTTTTTTTTAGATCTAACAGTCTAAAAAGACTCACAAACAACTGGTACTTATATGCACTCAACACACGTCTTCTATTATGCACTTTTTTAAGAGTTAGAGAATGTTGACATAAGAATTTCTATGCAAGGCTATTTGCTGTGAATAATTATACAGAAAATACACTTGTAACCTAATTAATAAAGCAACTATCTATAAGTTATAAATGGAATCATAAAATTTTGGACAGCTTTTATTATATAGTTGTTATAAAGAACTTCCTTTGTCTAGGCTTTCTTTGAAACCTAATTTGCATTTTGTTGATGGCCTAAGAGAACGTATATACAAATGATTAAAAACAGAAACAGGAGTTGTAAAAACTAGATTGTGTGGTCATGATCACGAGACATTTTTCTTTGCCAGGTGCTCTACTTACAGGTGTTAGTTTGGGAAATGGATCCAACAGGTCTGTTGACATCACTTCTCTTTGGGAGCCTTAAATGACTATCTTGCAGTGCTGGTCCCATCACAGGTGACTGCCCTTCCCTTTTGTTTACTTCGCCACAATTAGTTTCCTACACAGTGGAAGCAAATGGGGAGATTTCAACTGTTGGTAAATAAAGGGCTGTGCATGAGTGCCTCTTAATAGCTTATCATCGTGTGTAATCAAACTGAATAATTGCTGGAGAGGAGAGTTCCTACACATTGGCAGATGCCCGTGGGCTGAGCTCTGCTCTGGTATGTCACCACGCAGCAAAGCCCTGGATGGATAATGCATCAGCAGTACCGGGGCTCTAGGCATGTCACGCAGGTGGGGAGAAATCAGCGAGGTGAGGCAAATGTAAGTGTGCCAATGACACGGGAAAGGTATTAGATGGATAGGGGGCAAGTAAAAAGACAAAGAGGCCAAGAAATTGAACAAAACAGCTTTCACCACTAAATGGAAATTACCTTGAATGCTGCATTGCACCAGTGACTTTGACAGCTGAAGCAGCGGCAAAGAGAACTTGACTAAGATATTGGCCTTAGCTGTTGGCTTTGCAAGGGGCTAAGTGTGGTTGGCTTTCTCCTGACAAGATCAATCACTATTCATACAACACAATGAGCTAAATTCAAGAATACTTTCTTGGGGGCATTCACAAAAAGATTGAAAAACAGCAGGCTTTCCTATGCCCTGAATCCAGAGGGACGCAGAAACACATTTTCCGGATGGCCATTTAACCTAGAATGTTCCTATATATTACATAAAATCATGAACACTTACGATTTCATGTCATGTAATTAAGGTTTGATGTCATTTATCAATCAAAAATTAGATTCACAGATTCTGGGTAATCTTAAATGCACCTTTGTTCTGTTCCATTTTAAACTGGATTTCAGCCTTATTTTCTTGTTCTCCCTGCCCCCAATATTCTCCTACAGAACATGGCATGTATATGGCAGATTGAAGGTACTTGCTATTTGGGTTTTGCAGTGAGTTAGCTTTGTCATGTTCATGCATGCACACACACTCACACACACACACAGGCACACCAAGTCAAGTGAGCCTCATTACAGGCTGGCATCCCCTGTGACAGACAGGTAACATCTGGGCTGCTTTGTGTGCAAACAGTGCGTCTGCTGGGAATCTTATTCACAAATCCTTTAGAACATATAAGCTCCCCCTTTCTTCCCTCTCCTTTTTTCTTCCCCACAAGGATGGTGAATAAGAATTGAAATTCCAAATTAACTATTCCAGATAAAGCTTAAAGTTTTCATTAATATTTAAATTGAACTATCAGATGTGATGTTGCGATATTTCATACCAATAGCTTGTATAGAAAGGCTTTTAAATATTAAGGTGTCATCATTTTCAAAGGAAAGAAGGAACTGTTCTTTTCTTTTAAACAGTGATACTATAGAAACTAATGTGAGCCATGTAAGAAACAAACAAAAAAAGCATGAAATTAGCCATAGATGCTTAGGTCCTATTTCTTTCTTTGCACTCCACCCTGAATACGCTCTGTCAAATAGTTTCATTCTAGCACCTAAAAGGAAAGCAACTATAGCTGTTCAACCAGCAGTTTGTTTCGCTCTTTCCAGTGCTCGACTCATAATAGCCATTCAATAATCATTCAATATTTAACAAATAGAGACGTGAGCTAGACGTTGTAGAGAACACAAAGACATAATAAACTCTCTCCATCCTTGATCATCGTAGAGTATTAATAAATTATTCTCATGAATCACAGAGTAAAAATAGGAAGACTTTCTAGAAGAGAAATGACAAGAACTGGTCTATCATTGATTGAATGAGGAAGGCATTCCAGAAAAATCAAATGCTATAAGCAAATTTTAAAAATATGAATTTTTCAGACTTTTGAAGGAACACTTAAGTGGTGAGATGGCTGGGAGCAGAAGGTTCAGGTAGGGGGGGAAGAAAGTTCACCTAGGTTTGCCACCTAAATGAGGTTATAGTTGAAAATTTGAGACTACATCATGAGGCGCAGACCTTTGAAACTTCTTCTCCATTTCATAAGAAAAAAGTCATTTAAGTGATGTTTTTACCAAGACAGTGACACAAAGATTACTGTTACCATAGCTGTCCCAGAGTCCTGTCCATCTTTTTAATGGGAAAATATAAACATTCAATAAAGGCTATTACAAACTTTTCTAACAAGCAGCATATCCTTGTAGCACCAGTGCTATGACCAATTTTCTTTGAGCTATTGATCCTTTGATCATTTTATACTATCTATATCAGTTCTTGGTGTGCTCTTATGTCTAATTAACTGCTTCTTCTATCTCCTTTAAAGGATCATCTTTCTCTACCTGGGTATTAAAGATAGGGGCATCTCAGGGCTAGGATTTAGACTGGTTCTTTTCTTACTTCATGCTCCCTTTCTAAGCTCTTTCTTTGTGTACTCATGATTAGAGAGTTATCCACCAATAGATGATTTTCAAAATACCTTGTATTTTGTACTTTATCTATCCTGCTAAGTCGCTTCAGTCGTGTCCGACTCTGTGTGACCCCAAAGACGGCAGCTCACCAGGTTCCCCCGTCCCTGGGATTCTCCAGGCAAGAACACTGGAGTGGGTTGCCATTTCCTTCTCCAGTATGTCCTATGCACAGCTATTTCCTCTGAGCTTCTGGCCCTTACAATTGCTTAATTAGAATTTCCTCTTGGTCATATCAAGAAAACTTACCACTACCTGAGATGCTAAATACATATTCAATATTAATAGTATCAATCTCTTCCTTGTAAAAATATAGGCTCTTTGTGGGCAGAAAGTTTTACCATTTTGTTCACAAAGGCATTCCCATGTTTATCACAGCACCTGACACATAAATGGTACTTGATAATATTTTTAAATGAATAAATGGCTGAATCTCTAGTTCATGCTCTTGTTTATTATCTCCAATGATATATCAAGTGAACAGACTATTTTAATCACCAATATTCTTTAGAATTACTGGCACATAGGGGAATTCCCTGGTGGCTCAAACGGTAAAGAATCTGCCTGCAAATCAGGAGACCCAGTTTCAATCCTTGGGTCAGGAAAATTCTCTGGAGAAGGAAATGGCAACCCACTCTACTATTCTTGCTTGGAGAACCCCACGGATAGGGGAGCCTGGTGGGCAACAGTCCATGGAGTCACAAAGAGTCAGACGGGACTGAATGACTAAGCACAGCACAATACTGGCACATAAGCGGTTTATGGTTACATTTTTGTAACCATATTTTTGTTACAAATTTTGTAACCAATTTTTCAAGTGTCCAAGAAAATTGGTTACATTCTCTTCTATATTTCTCTATAGATAATGTACCCCTTTATTATTCAGACCTAAGGAAAACAGTACTTCCACCAACTACCCCATGGTAAATTACTGATAATCTCTCTCCTGGACTATTTTAATCACCACTTTTCCCTGTTTCAGACTTTACAGTATAATTACGCTACTGTTCAGTTGCTCAGATGTGTCCGACTCTTTGTGACTCTATGGATTGCAGCATGCCAGGTTTTCATGTCTTATAATTATATAGACATTTTAAAACATGTATTTGACATGACACCACCCTGCTTAAAACACCAAAAAGCTTGTTGTTAAGATTAAAAAAAAAACAACAACACATGATCAATATAAAGAACAAAGCCTTGCATGATCAAGCTCCTACCCACTTCTCCATCTCTGCATATTTTAACATTCCTTTGCTCATGCCCACTTCTGCTTTCTCTGCACCAGCAACAAAACCTTCTTGCTTCAGATCCTCACACTCTGCAAGCCCTCACACCACTCAGAAGACTTCTACTTTTCTCTTAACCTAGTTAATTTTCATTGCCTCCTTTAGATCTAGGCTCAGAGATACTCTCCCCAGAGAACACTTCCACATCTCCTTGACTCAGTCAACAGTCCTTTAAAGAACTTAAAACTACAATTTGATATTTGTGTGTATCTAGTTTTGTTTACATTGCAAAATATCATCTATGAGCCATGCCTTGTATTGGACACTTTAAATACAGCAGTAAACAATGGCATTTATGCAGCTAACATTCAACTGAAGGAGGTAGGCAATAACCATTATAGTGCATATTATAATGTTAAGCTGTAATAACAGACCAAAAAAATCCCCACCAAATTAAAGCACGTAATTGGTTATGGAATATAGAAGGTATTACAATAGGTAAGGTGGTCAGGAAAAGTATTTCAAAAGAGTCAATATTGGAACAAATAAGAAGATAAAGTAAAGGAGAGAATACTACAAATATCTGAGCAAAGATCACCCCAAGCAGAGAGACTAAGGGCAAAGGCCTTGAGGTATTAATATGCTGGGCAGGTTCAAATTCCAGCCAAAGCAACAGTGTGGGTAGAACTAAGCGAGCAAGTAGGAAATAAGATGAGAATAAACGAAAGGCTTAAGATCATATGGGTTATTATAGGCCAATAAAAATTGCTTCACATTTGCATTTTGTTCTGAGTGTGTTGGGAAAGTGTTTGAGAACAGAAATGTAAGAATCCAGTTTTAGTTTTAATGTAGCAGACACGTGGAGACGAGGTTAAGGTAGCAAAAGAGTAGAAGCAGAGTCTAATTAGGATGCTACTGCAACAGTATGAACAATGAACTGCTGCTGCTGCTGCTGCTGCTGCTGCTGCTGCTAGATCACTTCAGTCGTGTCCGACTCTGTGCGACCCCATAGACGGCAGCCCACCAGGCTCCCCCGTCCCTGGGATTCTCCAGGCAAGAATACTGGAGTGGGTTGCCATTTCCTTCTCCAATGCATGAAAGTGAAAAGCAAAAGTGAAGTTGCTCAGTCATATCCAACTCTTAGCGACCCCATGGACTGCAGCCTACCAGGCTCCTCCGTCCATGGATTTTCCAGACAAAAGTACTGGAGTGGGGTGCCATTAGGAGGATAATAAAAATGATGATAAGATGTTAAGTTCATAATAAATTTTGAAAGCAAAGCCAGTAGAGATGACTTGGATGTAAGACATGAGGAAAAGAGAAAAATTGAGAATGACTTCAAGATTTTTGGCCCAAGCAACTAAATGAATGTTGGCAAAATTTGCAGATATAAGAGCCATTGGGAAATAAATGAATTGATGAAGTTTTGAGCTTTGGGCAGGTTAACTTTGTGTTGCCTATTAAAAATCCAAGTAATGATGTCAAGCATACATTTGGATATACACGGAAAAGTTCAAGCTTTAGAACAGTACTGGTGTTGACTTTATTTAGATATTATTGACACATATCATTGTATTAGCTTTAGGTTCATAATGTAATACTTTATATATATTGCAAAATGATCACCATAATACATCTATCTAGTTTACATCCATCACCATATATGCTTACAGCATTTGTTTCCTGTAATGAAAACTTTCAAGATTTACTCTTAGCAACTTTCAAATATGCAATATAGTATTATTAACTATAGTCATATGCTATATATTATATCCCTATGATTCATTTCATAATTGGAAGTTTCTACTTTTTAACCCCTTTCACCCATTTAGCCCACTAATGTTGCTGATTTTAATCAAAATTAATGAAACTGAAAGTAAGACTGGAATTCCTTCTTAATAATTTAAAAATAATTATTTGTTTTCCAATATGCAGATGAAACCAAAGTATTTGACCAGTAATTGTACTACCATTGGAGAAACCTATGGGCATAAATAGGACCTACATCTATTCTTGCCTCAAATACTGATGGGTCCAAAATAGGTGCTAAATAAACCCTGAGTGTTTTATTTTTATTTTCTTTGGAAACCACAATAAGCAGAGGAAGAAAATGACAGCAACTCAGCCTTTGGCATAATGAAGCCCTAAGAGAATTTACAGAACAAAAATTTATAAACTGTCTAAAGGCAAAGTATTAGGAATGATGACAGAAGACATGTAATAGAGCTGTGGAGAGGGAATTAGCCTTTGAATTCTGGCTCTCTCAACAACATATTTGTTAACCTTGAGCTAGTATCTTCAGCTCTCTGGTCTGCAATAAAATCTGCTCACAAAGTATACACAGTCTCTGTATTCTTCCAGATTTGAAGGAAATTAGCCTTTTTCTTAATCACTTACATTTCAAAATGACATGTTTTTTCCCCACAATATTTATATGGACTGCAACATTAATATCCATTCAGAAACTTGAATCTGGGCCATATGCCATTAGTGCAATATTTTTCTACTGACTGAAATTACTATATTCTTTCTAGCCATGTAGTTAAGAGGAAACTGTCAGCTTATATAAGTTTTTACACCTTGAGCAGTCATTTTGGGAGGACATAAATTAACTACAACCACAAAGAAATGTGTAAACAATTGAGAATTCCAGGAGGAAGGAAGAACTGTCAGTGTTTAAAAGAACAATTTTATAATTACTCTCACCTACATGGACTTAAAAAAACAATAATAACAACAAAAACCTTTGAAATTATAGTATGTGCATCACTATAATTAATAATGAAAAGATAATACAATTAAAATTTTTTAAACATATTTAGTATAATCTACCTTTGACTTGGTAGTCCAGAAATACTTGAGGGCACTCATCCAAATAAAAGAGATTCAAAATAAACATGAAGACTGCAGGACTTCCTGAAAATAATTACTCTCACCTACATGGACTTAAAAAAACAATAATAACAACAAAAACCTTTGAAATTATAGTATGTGCATCACTATAATTAATAATGAAAAGATAATACAATTAAAATTTTTTAAACATATTTAGTATAATCTACCTTTGACTTGGTAGTCCAGAAATACTTGAGGGCACTCATCCAAATAAAAGAGATTCAAAATAAACATGAAGACTGCAGGACTTCCTGAATATTGTTTTTAGGTGAAATGAATGCTCACATTTGACTTTAAAATTAGATATAGTACCACAGTCAAGAGAACTTTTTTCTCATTCTGAAATTAGCCCTAATATAAAGTAAGGATATTCTACAGGGACAAGTCTAATTTATATTTAATATAACACATTATAGTATTAAATATGGGGCAAGAATACTGAAATCGTTTGTTATTCCCTTCTCCAGTGGGACACTGAAAGATGAACTCCCCAGGCTGGTAGGTGCCCAATATGCTACTGGTGATCAAAAGTGGGAGGGGGGTTCAGAATGGGGAACACATGTACACTCGTGGCAGATTCATGTTGATGTATGGCAAAACCAATACAATACTGTAAAGTAATTAGCCTACAATTAAAATAAATAAATTTATATTAAAAAATAAAAACAATCTAAAGAGGTGTAATTGTACTATTTATTTTATATAATTGCACTATTTAAAGTATACATTTTTAAAGCATGTATACACCTTTGAAACCGTCCTAATAGTCAAGGTAGTAAGCATAGCCATCACCCTCAAGCTTTCCTTATGCCCGTTTGTAAGCCCTTCCTCCTGCACGTCCCTGTTTCCCCTTCCCGAGGGAGCCACTGAAATACTTTCTGTCACCATAGCTTAGTTTGCATTTTCTAGAGTTTTATATAAATTGCACTATTTATATAGTTCATTTATTATGTACTCAGCTCATTTATTATGTACTCTTTTTCTGTATCTAGCTTCTTTCACTCAGAAAGATTTTTAGATTCTCCTATGTTTTTGCATGTATCAGTAATTCTTTTCTTATCAAATAACATTCCATTATGTCTACATACCATAGTTTATTTATCACACTGGTTGGTGAACATTTTGCTTGTCCTCAGTTTTTTTTGTTATGAATGAAACTGCTGTGTACATTTATGTATACCCTTAGTATGGACATGTTTTCTTTCTACTAGATAAATACTTAAGAATATATAGCTGGATTACACTGCCAAATTGCTTTCCAAAGTAGCTGTATCTTTTTAAATTAACACCAGCAGTATTTGAGAGTTCCAGTTCCTCTGCATCCTGACCAACACTTGATACAGTCAGCTGTTTTAATTTTAGCCTCTTTAATAAATGTATAGCAATATCTATGTGACTTTAACTTTTATTTCTCTAATGACTTACTGATATTGAACTTCTTTGAAGTGTCAGTTCAAATATTTTGTCCATTTGTGAAAAATTAGTTTTCTTTATGTAACAGTATCTATTTTCTGGACTCTATTCTGTTCCGTTGATATATTTGTCTATCTTTACACCAGTACCGTGCTGTTTTGAGTCCTCTAGTTTTATAATAAGCTTTAATAAGAAGTAGCAATATTTCTCCAAATATGTTTTTCTTTTTCAAACTTATTTTGGCTATTCGAAGTCATTTAGATTTCCATACAAATGTTAGACTCATCCTATTACTCTCCTCAAAAAAGTAAGCTGTTTTTTTGATTGAGATTGTATTCAATCTATAGAAAATTTGAAAAGAAGTAACATTTTAAGAATACTGACGAGTCTTCCAACCCACAAACAAGGTATTTTTCTTTATTTACGAAAGTCTTACAATTTATCTCACCAACATTTTAGTTTTCAGTGTACAGATCATACATCATTTCATACTCATTGCTAGTCAGTTCAATCACTCAGTCGAGTCTGACTCTTTGCAATCCCATGAATCACAGCAGGCCAGGCCTCCCTGTCCATCACCAACTCCCGGAGTTCACTCAGACTCACGTCATGACTTTATTTTTCTGGGCTCCAAAATCACTGCAGAAGGTGATTGCAGCCATGAAATTAAAAGACTCTTGCTCCTTGGAAGGAAAGTTATAATCAACCTAGACAGTATGTTAAAAAGCAGAGACATTACTTTGTCAACACATGTCCAGCTAGTCAGTTCAGTTCATTTCAGTTCAGTCGTTCAGTCGTGTTCAACTCTTTGTGACCCCACGAGTCACAGCACACCAGGCCTCCCTCTCCATCACCGACTCCTGGAGTTCACTCAGACTCACGTCCATCGAGTTCGTGATACCATCCAGCCATCTCATCCCCTGTCATCCCCTTCTCCTCCTGCCCCCAATCCCTCCCAGCATCACAGTCTTTTCCAATGAGTCAGCTCTTTGCATGAGGTAGCCAAAGTACTGGAGTTTCAGCTTTAGCATCATTCCTTCCAAAGAAATCCCAGGGCTGATCTCCTTCAGGATGGACTGGTTGGATCTCCTTGCAGTCCCAGGGACTCTCAAGAGTCTTCTCCAACACCACAGTTCAAACGCATCAATTCTTCGGCGCTCAGCTTTCTTCACAGTCCAACTTTCACGTCCATACATGATCACTGGAAAAACCATAGCCTTGACTAGATGGACATTTGTTGGCAAAATAATGACTCTGCTTTTCAATATGCTATCTAGGTTGGTCATAACTTTTCTTCCAAGCATCTTTGAATTTCATGGCTGCAGTCACCATCTGCAGTGATTTTGGAGCCCATCTAGTCAAGGCTATGGCTTTTCCAGTGGTCATGTATGGATGTGAGAGTTGGACTATAAAGAAAGCTGAGTGCCGAATAATTGATGCTTTTGAACTGTGATGTTGGAGAAGACTCTTGAGAGTCCCTTGGACTGCAAGGAGATCCAACCAGTCCATCCTAAAGGAGATCAGTC
>SJYX01008465.1:38312-82331 GCA_006410675.1 Oreotragus oreotragus | reverse complement strand
TGAGAGTCCCTTGGACTGCAAGAGAATCCAACCAGTCCATCCTAAAGGAGATCAGTCCTGGGTGTTCATTGGAAGGACTGATGTTGAAGCTGAAACTCCAATACTTTGGCCACCTTATGCGAAGAGCTGACTTATTTGAAAAGACCCTGATTCTGGGAAAGATTGAGGGCAGGAGGAGAAGGGGACGACAGAGGATGAGATGGTTGGATGGCATCACCAACTCAATGAACATGGGTTTGAGTGGACTCTGGAAGTTGATGATGGACAGGGAGGCCTGGCGTGCTGCAGTCCATGGGGTCACAAAGAGTCAGACATGACTGAGTGACTGAACTGAACTGAGTATTAAATAATTCTGTGATGGTGGCTCAGATGGTAAAGAATCTGTTTGCAATGCAGGAGCCCTGGGTTCAAACCCTGGGTCAGGAAGATGCCCTGGAGAAGGAAATTGCAACTCACCCTACTCCAGTATTCTTGCCTGGAGTATTCCATGGACTGAAGAGCCTGATGGACTACAGTCTATGGGCTCCAAAAGAGTCAGACACAACTGAATGACTAACACTTTCACTTTCAAATAATATAAAACTTGTCAATATATTAACTTGTATACTACAATTAACAAAATACTATCACTAAATATTGGGTTTCCCTTGTGGCTCAGATGATAAAAAAAATCCACCTGCAATGCGGGAGACCTGGGTTTGATCCCTGGGTTGGGAAAATCCCCTGGAGAAGGGAAAGGCTACCCACTCCAGTATTCTGGCCTGGAGAATTTAATGGACTACACAGTCCATGGGGTTGCAAAGAATCAGACACGACTGAGCAACTTTCACTCACTCACACCACTAAAATGGATATATATAATTTAATTTACCTATCAGCTCAGATGATAAAAAAAATCCACCTGCAATGCGGGAGACCTGGGTTTGATCCCTGGGTTGGGAAAATCCCCTGGAGAAGGGAAAGGCTACCCACTCCAGTATTCTGGCCTGGAGAATTTAATGGACTACACAGTCCATGGGGTTGCAAAGAATCAGACACGACTGAGCAACTTTCACTCACTCACACCACTAAAATGGATATATATAATTTAATTTACCTATCTTTAACTTTCCATGAAATAGCTCTTTCCTTACTCCATGAAAAGATGACTGCCTCCTTTACTGTGTTCTCTAGCACAGTTTCCTAAACTGTCTTCAGCAGAACATTAGTACTCAAGAAGCTATTAAATAGATACTCTAAAATACTAATAAATAATAACAGTTATATAATATATAAACAGGAGGTCATGGTCAAAGAAATGTTGTTGTTCAGTTGCCCAGTTATGTCCAACTTTTTGTGACACCATTGACTGCAGTAGGCCAGGCCTCCCTGTCCCTCACCATCTCCTGCAGTTTGTGCAAGTTCATGTCCATTGCATTGGTGATACCATCCAGCCAACTCGTCTTCTGATGTTCTCTTCTCCTTCTGCCCTCACCAGGGAGATTAAAGAGGGGTGGCAAGAAAAAAAGAACTATACAAAGAACTTGCCACCCCTCTTTAATCTCCCAGCACCAGGGACTTTTCCAATGAGTCAGCTGTTCACATCAGATGACCAAGGTATTGGGAGCTTAAGCTTCAGTTTCAGTCCTTCCAATGAATATTCAGGACTGATTTCCTTTAGGATTGACTGATTTGATCTCCTTGCAGTCCAAAGGACTCTCACAAGTCGTCTCCAGCACTGCAATTCAAAAACATCAGTTCTTAGGCACTTAGCCTTCTTCTTGGTCCAAATCTCACATCTGTACATGACTAATGGAAACACCATAGCCTTGACTATACGGACCTTTTCTGGTAAAGTGATGTCTCCACTTTTTAATACAACATCTAAGTTTGTCATAGCTTTCCTTCCGAGGAGCAAGTGTCTTTTAATTTGATAGCTGTAGTCACCATCTGCAGTGATTTTGGAGCCCAAGAAAATAAAATCTGTCACTACTTCCACTTTTTCCCAATATATTTTCCATGACATGATGGGACTGCATGTCATGATCTTAGTTTTTGAATTTTGAGTTTTAAGCCAGCTTTTTAACTTTCCTCTTTCACTGTCATCAAGAGGCGTCTTAGTTCCTCTTCATTTTCTGTCTTTAGAGTGGTATCATCTGCATATCTGAGGCTGTTGATATTTCTTCCAGCAATCTTGATTCCAGCTTGTGGTTCAACCAGCCTGGAATTTCACATGAGGTACTCTGCATATATGTTAAATAAACAGAGGGACGATATACAGTCTTGTCGTACTCCTTTTCCAATACTGAGCCCGTCCTTATTTCATGTAAAATCTAACTGTTGCTCCTTGACCTTTATACAGGTTTCTCAGCAGGCAGGTAAGATGGTCTGGTATTTCCATCTTTTTAAGAATTTTCCACAGGTTGTTTTGATCCACAGTTCAAAGGCTTTCACATAGGCAATGAAGCAGATGTTTTTCTGGAATGACTTGGTTTTCTCTATGATTCAACAAATGTTGGCAATGTGATCTCTTGTTCCTGTGCTTTTTCTAAACTCATCTTGTACATCTGGAAGTTCTTGGTTCATGTACTGTGGATTCTTTACCAGCTGAGCCAGTGGGGAAGCCCTGGTAGCATGGGAAATGAACACAATTGTCTAGTAGTTTGTACATTCTTTGACACTGTCCATATTTAGGACTGGAATGAAAACTGATCTTTTCCAGTCCTGTGACTACTGCTGAGCTTTCCAAATTTGCTGGTATATTGAATGTAGCACTTTCACAGCACCATCTTTTAGAATTTTAAATAGCTCATCTGGAATTCCATCACCTCCACTCCCCTTGTTTGTAGTAATACTTCCTAAGGCCCACTTGACGTCACAGCCCAGGATGTCAGGCTCTTGGTGAGTGACTATACCATGGTGGTTATTTGAGTCATTAGGATCATTTTTGTATAGTTCTTTTTTTCTTGCCACCCCTCTTTAATCTCCCTGCTTATGTCAAAAGAGATTAAAACGATATCTTCCCATTCCTGTCTGTTGTGCCTATCCTTACATGAAATGTTTCCTTGATATTTTCAATTTTCTTGAAGCAATCTCATCTTTCCCAGTCTGTTGTTTTCCTCTACTTCTTTGCACTTTTAATTGAAGAAGGCCTTCTTATCTCTCCTTGCTATTCTCTGGAACTCTACATTCAGTTGGCTATATCTTTCCTTTTCCCCCTGTGCTTTGCTGTCTTCTTACCTCAGTTATGTGTAAAGCCTCCTCAGACAACCACTCAGTCTTCTTGCATATCTTTTTCTTGGGGAATGTTTTGGTCACTGACTCCTGTACAATGTAATGAATTCTTGTCCACAGCTCTTCAGGCACTCTGCCTAACAGATATAATCCCTTGATTCTATTCATTATCCCCACTGTATAATCACAAGGGATTTGATTTAGGCCACACCTGAATGGCCTAGTGGTTCTCCCTATTTTCTTCAATTTAAGCCTGAATTTTGCAATAAGGAGATGATGATCTGAGCCACATTCAGCTCCAAGCTTTGTTATTGTTGACTTTATAGAGGGTCTCCATCTTCAATTTATCTTGATCCATGGGCCTAACATTCCAGGTTCCTACACAATATTGTTCTTTACAGCATCAGACTTTACTTTTACCACCAGATACATCCACAACTGAGCATTGTTTCTGCTTTGGTCCAGCCATTTCATTCATTCTGGAGCTATTTGTAAACGCCCTCCGCTCTTCCCAAGTAGCATATTGAACACATTCTGACCTTGGGGGCTCATCTTCTGGTGTCATATCATTTTGCCTTATTATACTTCATGGATTTCTCATGGACAAGAATACTCGAGTGGTTTGCCATTCCCTCCTCCAGTGGACCATGTTTTGTCAGAACTCTACACTTTGACCCATCCGTCTTAGGTGGCCCTGCATGGCCCGGCTCAACCTTCATTAAATCACACAAGCCCCTTCACCATAAGAAGGCACTGATCCATGGGAACTTTGAAACAATTAAATGTGGTGCACCACACCAAATCTAACAAGCAGTCAGGACTTAGTAGATAAAAACTACCAGTCAATCCCAAAGGAAATCAATCCTGAATATTCATTGGAAGGACTGATGCTGAAGCTGAAGTTCCAATACTTTGGTCACCTGATACAAAGAACCAAATCATTGGAAGAGACCCTGATGCTGGGAAAGATTGAAAGCAGGAGGAGAAGGGGACAACAGAGGATGAAATGGTAGGATGGCATCACTGAGTCAGTGTACATGAGTTTGAGCAAACTCCAGGAGATGGTAAAGGACAGGAAAGTCTGGTGTGCTTCAGTTCATGGAGTCGCAAAGAGTCGGACACAACTGAATGACTGAACAACACAACTTGTGCTGCTGTTGGTCATGGTGGGGAGGTGGTGAATATACAAGCGCAGCGTCTATCTGAGCCATGATTGTACTGTGGCACATTGTGCATGCATGCTAAGTCGGGACTGTCTTGTTACAGTCCATGTAACACTGTAGCCTGCCAGGCTCCTCTGGCCATTGGATTCTTCAGGCAAGAATACTGGGGTGGGTTGCTGTCTCCTTCTCCAGGAGATCTTGCCAACCCAGGGATCGAATCCATGTCTCATTTTGTCTCCTGTATTGAAAGGTAGGTTCATTTCCACTAGCACCACCTGAAGCCCATTATATACTCACATTTACTCTGCTTCCGACTCAGTGACCCATTCCCTGTGATTCTGTAATAATCTCTGTGTATGCATATAGAAGTTCATGTAGCAAAACTCTTTTGGACTTCTTATCTACAGAACCAAACTTAGTAATTTCTGTTACTGTAAATATTTATTCTTTAAAACAACTTTGCTTTTAATTCACAAAACTTTTGATATGTCAAAATTTCAAATACTTTTGACTTATGGTACACATACACAATGGACTATTACTCAGCCATTAAAAAGAATACATTTGAATCAGTTCTAATGAGGAATATAGAAGTTCATGTAGCAAAACTCTTTTGGACTTCTTATCTACAGAACCAAACTTAGTAATTTCTGTTACTGTAAATATTTATTCTTTAAAACAACTTTGCTTTTAATTCACAAAACTTTTGATATGTCAAAATTTCAAATACTTTTGACTTATGGTACACATACACAATGGACTATTACTCAGCCATTAAAAAGAATACATTTGAATCAGTTCTAATGAGGTGGATGAAACTGGAGCCTATTATACAGAGTTAAGTAAGCTAAAAAGAAAAACACCAATACAGTATACTAACGCATATATATGGAATTTAGAAAGATGGTAACCGTAACCCTGTGAGACAGCAAAAGAGACACAGATATCTAGAACAGTCTTTTGGACTCTGTGGGAGAGGGAGAGGGTGGGATGATTTGGGAGAATGGCATTGAAACATGTATAATATCATATATGAAACGAATCGCCAGTCCAGGTTCGATGCATGATACTGGATGCTTGGGACTGGTGCACTGAGACAACCCAGAGGGATAGTACAGGGAGGGAGGAGGAAGGGGGTACAGGATGGGAAACACCTGTATACCCGTGGCGGATTCATGTTGATGTATGGCAAAACCAATACAATATTGTAAAGTAGTTAACCTCCAATTAAAATATATATATTAAAAAAAAGTGTTTTAAACTATTATTCCAGTTTTGCAGGTGAGAAAATATAGGTTTAGAGATGTTAAGTAACTTTCTGAAGACCACATAGAAGGCACTGATGTGGTAGAGTCGAGCCTCCAATCCTCATTTCTGCCACTGTACCAAAGCAGGCTGCTTGAAACATTTTCTGAAAAGTTTATGAAATTCTTACTAAACTTATTTTATTTTAACCCATTTGATAATATTTGATATTGGTAAATATAAGATAATTCTGAACTTCAGAATATTTTATTACCAACCCTGGCATCCTGTAATCCATGGGGTTGCAAAGAGTCAGACACAACTTATTGAGTGAACAACAACAATAAGAAATACCTGAATAAAAAAATCTCCTGTCTCGCAGGCGCAGTAAAGAAACTCCTTGTTTTATATAGAAAATACTGGATATATTTAATTTGTACATAGGTAAAACATCCATGGAGTTCAAATGTTAAGACACAGTAAAACATATTCAGTGCAAATTCCCTCACATACACAGCTCTAGGCATGATACACAAAGTCACCGACCACCAAGAGGCCCATACATTTCCCAACTGCACACACATCTCTCACTTCCAAATAATAATGAGGTCCATATGCAAAAGCTCTGGGCCATCTTCTTGCAAAAGCTAACCATTATAAATGTTAAGGTTTTATATTTTTATGCACTTAAATATATTCACCCACTTTCCTCACTTTTACACAAAATACAATATAAGGTACACATTGTTAAAATATCTTTTTTCTCCCCGTATAACAACATATATTGGCAATCTTTCCCTAGCTGAATGAACAGATTAACTTAATTATTTTCACACTATTACTTTAACTTCATGCAGTATAATTTATTGAACCACATCCTATTAACAAATACTTTTTTCAATCATTTGCTATTACAGGCTGAACCATATTAAACTGCCAGCATTCAAATGCTTTTGAACCACATAAAATTTCAATTTCATACAGTTCAAACTAGTATAAACAATCCTTGAATAAATTCCCTTGTATATTTGTGATTTTGTACAGAGGCGAGTAGACCTCTAGATTCCCAGAAGTACTCAGTCAAAGAATATGCAATTTTAAAATGTTTTCTATAATTTTAATATACTTTGCCAATTTGCTGCTGCTGCTGCTAAGTCACTTCAGTTGTGCCCGACTCTGTGTGACCCCATAGACGGCAGCCTACCAGGCTCCCCCATCCCTGGGATTCTCCAAGCAAGAATCCTGGAGTGGGTTGCCATTTCCTTCTCCAATGCATGAAAGAGAAAAGTGAAAGTGAAGTCGTTCAGTCTGTCCGACTGTTAGCGACCCCATGGACTGCAGCCCACCAGGCTCCTCCGTCCATTGGATTTTCCAGGCAAGAGTACTGGGGTGGGGTGCCATTGCATTCCCCACTTTGCCAATTTATTCACCATTAAAATTATACAAATTTATACCTCCTACAATCAGAGTACTGTCAGACTTTGGGAAATCTGTCAGTGCTATGATTTTAATTTTCTTTTCTCTTATTCTCTCTTCCTCTCTGCCTCTGTCTCTCTGTCTCTGTTTGCCTATCTCTCTGTCTCTTCTGTTTAACAATCATTTCCTTTTTACGCCCTTCAGATTTTTAATCAAGTCAGAAAGTCCTTTCCACCCTCAGTTTATAAGTGAATCACTGCATGTTTAGAGAAGGAAATGGCGACCCACTCCACTGTTCTTGCCTGGAAAATTCCATGGACAGAGGAGCCTGGAGGGCTGCAGTCCTAGGGGTCGCAAAGTCAGACAGGGTTGAGCATAGACGTGTATACCTCATGTTTTCTTCTAGCACTTTTATAGTTAATTTCTTATATTTAAATATTTTACCTATTTGAAATATATCCTAATAAACATTGTGTATTGGTCCAAATTTATTGCTTTCAGATGTTTTCCTAGTTGTTCTAATGCCACTTCCTAGGTAGTCTATCTTTTCCCCAGTTGATTTTAGATACTAACTTTAACATATACATAATTCTCATTAGGTATTTGTGTCTATCCTAGAATATCTAATCTTTTTCTTTGATATGTCTCTCTGTTGTTATACCATTATCACATCATTTTAATGTTCAGTGCTTTGTATTTTAATATGTTAGACTAATTCTTTCTCATATTTCTACGTTTCAGAATTTTCCTCACCATTTAAAAAAAAATTTCTACCTGTGTTTTATTTCCTACATATTTTAAATTTTCTTTTTGAAATTTAATATACAATTTAAGACTAGGTAATATATGCTTCAAATATAAAACTCAAGCAAAATACATTCATTGCTGTCTCCTGTCTGCCAAGTTACTCCCCCTACCTTTACAGTAATTATTGCTGACAGGGTTTTTTATAACATTTAAGAATTTATTTATGCAAATTCAGTAAAATAACTATAATTTATTCCCTCCATTTTATATATAGTGGCATNCATATTTTAAATTTTCTTTTTAAAATTTAATATACAATTTAAGACTAGGTAATATATGCTTCAAATATAAAACTCAAGCAAAATACATTCATTGCTGTCTCCTGTCTGCCAAGTTACTCCCCCTACCTTTACAGTAATTATTGCTGACAGGGTTTTTTATAACATTTAAGAATTTATTTATGCAAATTCAGTAAAATAACTATAATTTATTCCCTCCATTTTATATATAGTGGCATGCTATACACCCTGCTCTACATCTTTTGTAAACAATCTTTATCCAAAGAGAATATCAAAGAAGTCAAAAATATATATTATTTTAATCCTCATAACAATTCTCTGAATTATGTAATAAGGAAGAAACTGTGGTAAGAAAGGTTAAGTAAATAAGTCAAAGTCACAAAATTTTACATGTCAGAACTGGAAATTGATTTAAGTCAGTTGAATAAATGTTCATCACTAAATCATCTTAAATGTTTCTGATCATTATTGTTTCTTTTGCATCTTCCCCATTTCCTTATGGAATTTTTTTCCCATGAAGATCTTATATTTAAAATAGTATAAATCTCTTTTGGACTGAAATTCTAGTCAACAACCTCACAGTTCTGAGCACTGATTTCAGTCTTTAAAGAAAACAAGTACTACATGTATCTGCCAAGTGTTTGCAACCTGAAAACTGTTTGAGTCATGGTGGTGGCAGTGGATGGAAAGTGGAGTGGAAGGAAAGTAGGAATTGATGAGTGGCTGGATAATCACTGCAAAATGCAGAGAAGTGCAAATGAGCTGGTAAAGAAAGACAATTTATTCAGTGTTAGCTACAGAAACAGGGACTGGGGCTGATGCATGACAACGTCTTGTACATGTAAGCCTTCCAAATCCATCTCAAGGGGATACTTGAAGTAGACTTTTTCTTTTTGGCTGCTCTTATTCTAAATCTTCTTTCTATGTTTGGGTAATCTCCCATTTTAGGATTCTGGGTGGGAGGCATAGCCTCCCTCACCCAGAAATCTGAAAATGGTAGATTTTTCTATGCACTGCCTCTCTTTTCCCTAGGCAGTGTATCTTTGGTTCCTCCAGTCACACGAACCTGCTCTAAACTTTAGATGTGAAGTAAGGAATCTGCTCTGCTCCCCTGCTCTCTACACATATCTCTGGGCAACAGGAGCAGATGGTGATAAAGGGGCACCCAGTTTCTTTACTCAAATGTGTGGAAGGATAAGCAGCAATGAATTATGGTCAACTCTGGGGGCATATTCGTCTCGTGGGGCCAACATTCCCTTGTTATTTTTTTTGTTCCTGATTCTGCCATCTCAAAACCATACTCACTGTTCTATGCTCAAGAAACTCACATCACATCTGGCATAATGTACAAGATCTCACCAACCCCATTCATCAGTTTTCCCTGATATCTGAAATTTTCACCAGTCTAACATACGATTTTGGGTTAAAGTGCTATATATCTAAGTGACTACAGTTGCTAGAATTTCTCTGGAAATTATCACAGTTATCCATTACATTTAATCTCCACTGGTAGCAATTAGATTGGTGGGTCATTCATTGTTACCTTGGAAACTAACATTGAGGACAATTGAGTATATTTCAATTGAAGAGAGATTATCCATAACATATACACTCTAAAAGAGCTCAGATTTCTTCCCTGTGTTTGCCTTATCTACATCCACCCCAGGCAGAGGGTCTTGTTGCAATATTTCCATAAAATCCATGCAATGGCCTGTTTCCCAGTCCATTCTGACACCTTTCCTTCCCTCACTCTTGTAAATCTATTTCTCATTCTTGCAAATTGTACATTGGTTGGGTAGTAACATCTTTATTGAACAAGTTGGGTTCATACTGATTTTATTGATATCCTATTCCTAACTCTACTAAAACTACTGGTCTGCATTCTTTCACAAAACCAGTTTGCCTCTTGCTCTTTCTGAAAAATGTTATAGCTTGGAAGTTATAGTACATTGGTGAAAGTATTTTCAAATGACAAAAATGTAGGAAAGAGTTTTAGAGAAGAGACAGCATGTAATCATAAAACATGTTTTGGTTTTTGTTGCTTGTTTTTTTCCTTTCAGTTCAGTTCATTTCATTTCAGTTGCTCAGTCGTGTCCGACTCTTTGCGACAGCAGGAATCGCAGCACGCCAGGCCTCCCTGTCCATCACCAACTCCCGGAATTCACTCAGACTCACGTCCATCGAGTCGGTGATGTCGTCCAGCCATCTCATCCTCTGTTATCTCCTTCTCCTCCTGCCCCCAATCGCTCCCAGCATCAGGTCTTTTCCAATGAGTCAACTCTTCACATGAGGTGGCCAAAGTACTGGAGTTTCAGCTTTAGCATCAGTCCTTCCAAAGAACACCCAGGCCTGATCTCCTTTAGAATGGACTTGTTGGATCTCCTTGCAGTCCAAGGGACTCTCAAGAGGCTTCTCCAACACCACAGTTCAAAAGCATCAGTTCTTCGGCATTCAGCTTTCTTCATAGTCCAACTCTCACATCCATATATAACCATTGGAAAAACCATAGCCTTGGCTAGACGGACCTTTGTTGGCAAAGTAATGTCTCTGTTTTTTAATATGCTATCTAGGTTGGTCATAACTTTCCTTCCAAGGATTAAGCATCTTTTTATTTCATGGCTGCAATCACTATGAAATAATCAAGAATGTTAATGAATCAGAATGTTCCATTACTTGAAGAGAAAAATATTTTAATGTATTTTTATTAAGATATATGCTGAAGGAGTATATATATGTTGGGAAAGGAGTACATCAAGGCTGTGTATTGTCACTCTGCTTATTTAACTTCTATGCGGAATACATCATGCAAAATGCTGGGCTGGGCGAGGCACAAGCCAGGATCAAGTTTGCCAGGGGAAATATCAATAACCTCAGATATGCAGATGACACCACTCTTTTGGCAAAAAGTGAAGAGAAACTAAAAAGCCTCTTGATGAAAGTGAAAGAGGAGAGTGGGAAAAGCTGGTTTAAAACTCAGCATTCAAAAACTGAAGATCACGGCATCCAGTCCAATCACTTCCTGGCAAATAGATGGGGCAACGATGGCAACAGTGACCAACTATTTTCTTGGGCTCCAAAATCACTGCAGATGATGACTGCAACCATTAAATTAAAAGAAAGGAGAGTGGGAAAAGCTGGTTTAAAACTCAGCATTCAAAAACTGAAGATCACGGCATCCAGTCCAATCACTTCCTGGCAAATAGATGGGGCAACGATGGCAACAGTGACCAACTATTTTCTTGGGCTCCAAAATCACTGCAGATGATGACTGCAACCATTAAATTAAAAGACACTTGCTTTTCAGAAGAAAAGCTATGACTAACCTAGACAGCATATTAAAAAGCAGAGACATTAATTTGCTGACAGAGGTCCATCTAGTCAAAGCTATGGCTTTTCTAGTCATGTATGGATGTGAGTGTTGGGCCATGAAGAAAGCTGAGTGCTGAAGAATTAATGTTTTTGAACTGTGGTGTTGGAGAAGACTCCTTAAGAGGCCCTTGGGCTGCAAAGAGATCAAACCCAGTCCATCCTAAAGGAAATCAGTCCTGAATATTTGTTGAAAGGACTGATGCTGAAGCAGAAACTCCAATACTTTGGCCACCTGATGCGAAGAACTGATTCATTGTTTCCAGTGACTCTGATGCTGGGAAAGATTGAAGGCTGGAGGAGAAGGAAACAACAGAGGATGAGATGGTTGGATGGCATCACTGACTCAATGGACATGAGTTTGAGCAAGCTCTAGGAGTTGGTGATGGACAGGGAAGCCTAGCAGGCTGCAGTCCAAGGGTCTGCAGCAAAGAGTCGGACATGACTGAGCAACTGAACTGAACTGATACTGAAGGTAAATTTTATATATGTNAGATGGTTGGATGGCATCACTGACTCAATGGACATGAGTTTGAGCAAGCTCTAGGAGTTGGTGATGGACAGGGAAGCCTAGCAGGCTGCAGTCCAAGGGTCTGCAGCAAAGAGTCGGACATGACTGAGCAACTGAACTGAACTGATACTGAAGGTAAATTTTATATATGTACATACACATATATATAACCATAAAGCTTCTCAAGGTAAAACTTCAGCAGCTATCTTTCAACTCTAACTTTAGGAAAAAAATAAGGATTTCATTAGGTTATATATAATGTAAATGCTGTAAATATAAATTCTATTTTTGAAACAAAAATATATCTCTTAATGGCATTAGACTTTTAATGAGCTGCTGAAATATTCTCACCTTTTACAGCAGTCTTAGGATTTTAAGACTAAAACAAAATTATATACTTTGTTATATTCTTATATACTCTCCTAGTCATCCACATTCACATTTGCAAATACAGATGTAGAAAGACTGTTCGATTAGCAAATTTCATGATGTGCCTCAGTGCATGCTCAGTTGCCTCAGTTGAGGCAACTTTCTGAGTTGAGTCTGACTTTTTCCAACCCCATTGACCGTAGCCCACCAAGCTCCTCTCTCCAGGGGATTTTCCCAGTAAGTATACTGCAATGGGTTTCCAGGTACTCTTCCAGGGGATCTTCCTGATCCAAGGATCTAACCCACATCTCCTGCATCTCCTGCATTGCAGGCAGAATTTTTTTTTTTTTACTGCTGAGCCACTGGGGAAGCCCCAACAAATTTCATTGTGTTTTACCATTATAATATCTTAGTTCTCTGTATTTCAGAAAAAAATGTTAATAATATTATGCTTACGGGATTATAGATTAGATATATAAGAAATGGAAGCATCCCAGGTGGAGCAGTGGTAAAGAATCTACCTGCTAATTAGGAGACCCAGGATATGCAGGTTCAATCCCTATGTCAGAAAGATCCTGTGAAGGTGGAAATGGCAATCTGCTCCGGTATTCTTGCCTGGAAAAGTCCATGGATAGAGGAGCCAAGCAGGGTACAGTCCATGAGGTGGCAAAGAGTTGGACATGTCTGAGCACACATATAAGAAATAGAAAATTATGTTAGAGCAAATTAGAAAGTGTCACATGTCTTGGTGATTAATGTTCACTTCCTTCCCTTAGCCCATACTTAATAATTGACTGTATCTACCTAAATATTTTTCTACTTAAATAATAAACTATATCATCTTAATATTTATACAAAATGCTCCTTCCTTACCTTTATTTGTTCTCATCTAGATTTCTATAAATTTTAAATCTTCTCCAGCTTCCTGACCATGGTCCAACAATCTGTTCACACAAATACCAAGAGATCTCTGGTATGACTATACCATTTTCCTCAGTAAATCTAGAGATGACTCCTCACTACATTTTCAATAAAATATGAATTTCTCAACATAATGTATAGCTCCTACAAGATCTGCCTCCTACCTGCCTCTCTAATTTCATTATTATCATGTTCCAACACTGAACTGTATGTTGAACTATGTGTTTTTGTTTTGTTTTTCCTGAACAGTCTCTGCTCCTAGATGCCTTTGAATATCATGTCTTCTTTGTGTCAAAAACATAAACATCCTTCTCCCATAGGCCATCATGATAACTGCAGCTCTTCATTACCTGGTGGTCTACACTGACAATTCAGGCATTATAGTTTTTCTTCTGGGAATCCTTCCCAAAGTGTCAATGCCCCTAAGCTGAGTGAGGACCTTTCCACAATTTCTCATAGTATCCTGTGTTTCCTTTTTTCATTACATTTATTGTATTTAATATGCTGCACTGTCACAGGTTTTTAAAAAGCCTGTTTTTCTTAGTAGGTTATTATTATCACATGAGATAATGCTTTGCTTTATCATTTTTAGGTCCTTTCAGAATTAACAAATACATAAATATATAAAAGGAACTGTTCTATGACTTGCCCATTTCTTACCTCAGACTGCAAAATAGGAATTTCTAAGAAATACTGGGAGACAGCTGCTGCTTTCTCTCCAACACTCTTCAGTCTCCCAAACCTGTCACTTACTCAGTCCTCCTGTACCAGCTCCAACAGAAGAGCAAGGAGATGATGTAAAGTGAGGCTACAGGAAGAAGGTCTCTGAGCAAGCATAGCTCATTCTCTCTAGGAATTTGCCATCTCCTCTTTCCCCAGTTTATGCCCATCTGGACAGAACTTACCCTTTCAAAAGACGGTATCGAGTTGCTGGGTCCTATGCAATGACTAGGTGAGTAAAATCAATTCAGAGATGAACCAGATTTAGCTTTAAATCTAAGCCATATGTCACAGTCTGATTTTACTGTTAATAGTGATAGTAGCTTCATCTCCATTTGACTCTTATGTCCATTTCTCAATTGGTTTACAATTTGGGGGGAACAGAAATGTAAATAATTAGCCCCTTCAGAGATCTTCAAAGTAATGTGAAGGTAATACAAAGTAATATAAGGGGTCAAAAGTACAAATTTCAAGTTATAAAATAACTAAGTCATGAGAATATAATGTACAGCATGGTGACCATATGTTTTATAAAGCAATACAGAATTTAACACTTAAAACTGCATTTAAACTAACTTAAAGGGAGCCTTTTCAGTAGGAAAATGTGACTAGAAAAACACAATAATAAAGTTTTAAATTTTGTCCTCAATAGCTAGTTATGGATTTGTAATTTATGTTTAAAAATAACTGAACTCCCTATCATCAGAAGCATGGATTTGAAAATTTACAGCCCTTTAGATGTTGCTGGGAGAAATTAAAGAGGTCTTATTATTCATTGCAGTCAATACTCAACCTCTATAGCTTTGATTTAAAGAGTTAATTTATCTTTACTGAGGAAAATTATCAATACAAAATCTAAAATTAATTGTATGTTGAGTTAGAGGAGACTTGAGTAAAGTACTTTAAAATAACCATTACCTTGAACAGTGAACTCTGTGTGACCTTTACTAGAGCCATATGATGTTAAAAAATTAAGTGAGTAGAAAATTAAAAGGAAAATGTTCTACCATTTTTCTTTGGTCTCACTGACACCATTGCCCTCTATTTATCTACAACCAAGAGGCACTTAGTACTTCCAATAAATATAAAGTAAAATCATTTTAGGGTTAACTTTAGAGCAGCAGAATCAAAGGGAAGCTAACTGCTAGAGAAATGTGAGGCAGCTCTCTGGTAGAAGCAGATGTAAATTGAGAGAGCAAGGACCTGAATTCTAGATAACTTCACTATGTTAAGTTACTTATGCCTCTAAGTCTCAGTTTCTTTCTTTATATAATAAGGATGATGATGCCAATAATGCAATAGTTTTACATGGTAATGTAAGAAAGTGAATAAGAATTATAAAAGGTTCATATATACATATATATGTATAAAGTTCTTAAAACATTGAGCATGTAATTAGTAAATAGTAATAACAGCAAACCAAAGATACTTGATACATTCAGATACTATCCAAACGTTCTACCTGTATTAGCACATTTAATTCTCACAACTCTAGGTAATAGATATTATAAGTAAAATATTAGTTAATATTATTGCTTACATTACTAGAATCTCTAAAGCATTTATATATCTCTTGTGTCCCCTATATACATTATCCTTTTGCATCCCCACACCTATTTATTTTGAAGGCTGCTCGGTGGCAAGAATCATATTAATATATTCCTTAGCTCCTAGGATCTCACAGTTGAATAACACATCAGTAAAAACAGCCAACAAAGGAAAGAATGTGGTAGGGCAAAGGCTTACCTCGGAGATTTAAAGACAAACTATGGGCAAACTGTCAGTTCTGCCTAAGCAATGGCAGTTCTTTGTGACCCCAAAGCTTATCACTGCACCTGGCACCTGGTAGCTAAGACATAGATGAGGACTACATGAGTGAATCAGGGACACAATTAAGTGTCACATATGGATTCTTTTACTCACAGATTTGAGGCACAGACTAAACAAACAAACAAAAAACAGCTGAAGACTCCTTCTATAACACAGAGCATGCTTATTACCCAAGGCTAGATTATAGCGGGAAAATCACTGGGTTCTGGCATACATATGCTCTCCAATATGTAGAGAGAGAATATACTTGCATACGCCCAATTTATTCTTGGAAGGAATCAAAGGCAACCCAAAAAAGGCCATATGTAGGACTACATATATAACAACAGATCTGAACATACGGTTTTTAAAGCATAAGCAGACTAACTCCCTTCCTTCATTTCTGTCCTCAAGGAGTTCATAGCTGAAGGAACAACTGGAACATTAAAACACAGCAATTCAGCTCACAGGGAAAGGGAACCTCATGCAGAATATGGTGGAGGTCAAGGATGGCTTCCTAAGGAGAATAAGCATGAGCTAAGTCTTGACAGTAGAGGAGACAACCAGCCAAGTAAAAACAGAAGAAATGACATTCCAAGCAGAAAACAGCCTGTTTACTCCAGCTGGTTCAACATGAATGGAAAAGCTGTGGGTTAGAGAATGCTGGAATAAGAAGCTAGAAAGCAAGGCAGGAGCAGATAATGGAAGAACAGTTGTGCCACACTTAAAATTCTAGTTTTCGTTCCAGAAGCAACAGAGCTAGTTCTAGAAGTAACAGGCCATAACCTAACAATACGTTCTAGGTATAAAACAAGTCTGTGTTAACTATTTGAGAGTTTGGAATATGATATATAAAATAAGATGATAGGAGCTTTTAAATTTTTATCTTCACCATGAGTGAATGAGTCTCTTAAATCTGTAAATAATACACCTAAAAATTGCAACTTTATGCTTGTGAACATGGAAAAACATGCTCCAGCAGTGGTCATTCCATTCTTTGAGCAGTGTGTTAGTCACTCAGTTGTGTCTGACTCTTTGCAACCCTGTCGACTATAGCCCACCAGGCTCCTCTGTCCATGGAATCCAGACAAAAATAGTGGAGTGGGCAGCCATTCTCTTCTCCAGGGGATCTTCCCAACCCAAGGATTGAACCCAAGTCTTCTGAATTGCAGGCAGATTCTTTACTGTCTGAGCCACCAGGGAAGTCCCTCTCACCATAGGTGCTTTGCCGAAAATCACAATATAAATGGAGACTAATTATACAAAAGAATGAGGGACACATCATAGTAGCCTCCAATCATGTAAGAGGAGAGGGTGACTGGAAAGAAGCAACTGGTGAACAGATGAGTCATTTTCAATTCTTTTTTGGAAAATGATATGAATTTGTTTAAATGATTTGTTCAAAGAGATATATGTTCATTTGGAGATCATCTCTAAAGGTACACATGAAAGAAAGGATTCAAGACAGCTGTTTTCAAAAAGGTGATAATTATACAAGATATATAGAATATTTAGAATACATGAAAAAAATGTTAATATATATTCAATAGTGGAAAAAGATTGACATAATATTTTAAACAAATGAATTATGGTAATGAAAGAAAAAATCTAAATGGACTGTTAACAGTGCTGTCAATGATAGGATTATGGGTGGTTTTTGTTCTTTTTTGCCTACTTATGTTTTTACAGTCTATAGTAGACATACATTTCCTGGATAAATAAAACATTAAACGTTTATTCAAATTAAGGAATTTGCAACAAAGACTAACCAATGAAATAAAGAGTTATAAAAAGAGAAGGTACGTTTCTATCAACACAAAAGCAAAAACAAAGAATCTATATGATTCAATAAATTTTGTAAATTTTAAAATATTTCTCTGTTTAAAAATATCAGTGTTGTAGATTCACAGATAGTTTGTATTTAGGTCAATATTGTTTCATTATTATTTTTGCTGTTTGCTCTTTTACTGTTTTGGAGTAAGTGCTTTCATAAGCCCTATTAAAGAAACTTTCATTGATCTCCAGCTCNCTCTGTTTAAAAATATCAGTGTTGTAGATTCACAGATAGTTTGTATTTAGGTCAATATTGTTTCATTATTATTTTTGCTGTTTGCTCTTTTACTGTTTTGGAGTAAGTGCTTTCATAAGCCCTATTAAAGAAACTTTCATTGATCTCCAGCTCACAATGTTGAACAACTTTAAAAACAAATGTAATAATTGCAAAGAAAAACCAAGAAGATAGCTAAAGAAATATGAATCAGTTTAAAAAATGTACAATAAGTAAATCTAGAAGTATTTTTAATTTAAATTTTTAAAAGCTCAGTGTAAGAATATTATGGTTTAAGTTCCATACATGTACAGAAGTAACACCTTAAAATGGTTATCTCATTCTAAACTACATCTTTTGATATGAGAACTGTGTAAGCATAAGCTAAGTGTACTTTGCATATATTCAGGTAATGTTTCTGAGCATATTACACCTACATATGCTATGCAGAATGTTTCAGAAGATTAAATTATCCTAGCCACATTTGGGAAGCGGCAGTATGTCTGTCATTGCATGTAAACATATGCAGATTTATGCAAAAGATTCTTAAATATGTGTACCTAAAGTCCCAAACTCCCCACAGACATGCAAAGCCAGAAGGTTTTGTTTATTTTCAATTTATTGGAAAGCCTATAAATGGGACTAAAGAAATAGATATGCTTATGTGGTATGTTAAATTTGGGGCATCTGTTTGTGTGCTTTTCCTTTATTTCTTCGTTATTTGGCCAAGATTTTAAATTCATCTGCAGTAATCTGTACAGTAGACCTGATGCAGGCAAAATTTTCATTTGCTTCAAAAAGCCCTCCCAGAGTTAAGGAGAGAGAGCTCATGTACCATTATACATAATGAGTTTGATTCTGTCAGCACCTAAGTCCCTTCTGATGACTTGTTTGATAGCCTCTGGGCAGGGGGTGGGGGAGTTAAGTGGGAGGCCATGGTTTCTTAACACTTTCGGGTTATTCAACAGAATATGAAACATTGTGAACGTGTTTTGCCAGGGTGAAGTCACTTTTCAGATTGGGTGATTTATCTTAACATAATGAATTAACCTCAGTTTTATTAAATAAGGATAACAAAAAAAAACACTCTCATAATAGAAATCACAAGAGTGGTTCTGATGGTTTTAGGAATAATGCAGTATCAATAATGAGAACTAAGCAATGATATGAATATTTTCTAAGGGAATTGTACTAGATTTTTAAAAAGTATTTTCTGAAAAGCTGCTGTACACTGAATTTTTTTGCATATCAAGTAGTAGATTTTATCAAGGGAATTAAAATATTTTCATGGGTGTTCCCTGGTGATCTAGTGGTTAGGATTCAGCACTTTCCCTGCAATGGATCAGGTTCAGTCCCTGGTAGAAGCACTGAGATTCCACAAACTGTGTAGAGCAACCAAATTTAAAAAAAAAAAAAAAAAGGGAGGGGAGTTCCCTGTCTTTCAGTGATTAGGACAATCAGGGAACTAATAAGACCCTGCAAGAAGCAGAGTTGTCAAAACACACACACACACACAAACACAGAACTATGTAACATTTAAAACATGGACCCCAAGTTCTTGACCCTGTTCCCATCAGGAGTAAAGTATATGTTTCTTCTTTTTGAATCCAGAAGCTGTCACTGCTTGATCAATTAAATAAGTTAATATCATTGAATTCTGAACTGGGGCTTCAGTTAGTTGGCAGCATTTAGTTCCTGTCTCATGGGATGCTCAGGTTTGGGACCCAGCCACCATGCTGAGAATAAACCAGGGAGCCCATAGAGTGAATCAGGTGAAGGTGAACTGAGGTCCTTGGCCCTCAGGCTCAGCTGAGCTCCCAGGGAAAAGAAACACCACTTTGCAAACCACGTGAGTGAGTTCTATTGGCTCAAATTGTAAAGAATCTGCCTACAATGCAGAATTCGATCCCTGGGTCAGGAAGATCTCCTGGAGAAGGGAATGGCTACTCACTCCAGCATTCTTACCTGGAGAATTCCATGGACAGAGGAGCCTGGGGATCCATTCCATAGAGTTGCAAAGAGTTAGATACAACTGAGCAATTCCCCATTATTGAAAGTGGATTGCCTAAGCATATGAGTAGAATGAAGCATTCCCTCACTAAGCCCTCCCCAAAGTGCAGACTCAAAAGCTAAACAAATGATCATAAAGTTGCAGGTTTTGAGATTCTTCGTTATGCTGTTATAGTTAACCAAAAAGGTATACTTTTCTACAGTGACATTTTATGTGTATATATACGCATGTGTGTGTGTGTGCTCATGTTTGTATGTTTTAAATATATTTATATTTACTCACATGTGAGTCTGAGGTATAATGTATATCTCCAGAGAGTTGGTTCCAACTTAAGTAATCTGAGACTTAATTGTTGTAATTGTCTAGTGATGGTTCTGAACTACACAAAAGCATATAAACAGGTTCTGGTATAAAAGAAAGAAAGGCCAAGGAAGAAAGAGCGTTCAAGGACCTGTGCTTTAGAGTTACTGTAATCTGTACCTGAATTGAAGGCACTTCTCTTGATTAATCAAACCATACTAACTTTATCAAGAGTTGTTCCTATTTCCCTCCTTTCCAATTAAATGATAAAATAAGAAACTCTGGTTCTGCTCACAATATTTAACCAACTTCTGTTTGATTATATAGGTATAGTAAATGTGTTATGGCCCACTTTGGAGGAAGATTGCCTTGAGAGGTTATTTTTCATTTCATTTTCTCAGAGAATACATAATCAAATTCAAATTTCAATTCTTCTCCTCTAATGTACCTTCCAGAGGAGAAGAATTCAAAATTGAATTTGATTATGTACCTTCCAGGGGCTTCCCTAGTGGCTCAGAGGGTAAAGAATTTGCCTGCAATGCAGGAGACATGGGTTTGATTCCTGGGTCAGGAAGATCCCCTGGATGAGGGAATGGCTACCCACTCCAGTATTCCTGCCTGGGAAATTCCATGGACAGAGGAGCCTGGCAGGCTACAGTCTATGGGGTCACCCATAACTGAGTGACTAACTCTTCCAACTCCTAAAATACCTTCCAACCAGGTTCAACAGGATGTTGCTCTGGCATTCAAGTTTGCAACACCTGACATGATCTTGGATGGATACATGTGCAGAGTAGTTCAGAGCTACCCCCAAAACATTTTCACAGGAGTCTATCAGTGATGTCTGAATTTTCCCTCTAGGAAAGAAGGGGCAAATTAAATAGTTTGTCATTAAATCCTTAGTGTGATTTTTTAAATCAGCTCCCATTATATGTAACATCTAGCTAAAAGTTTGTTTGTATAGCAATAGAGGAAGTTACTCTCCTCAGGGAATCAGGTATTGAGCTGAGGACGGGACAAAGTGATTCAAGTCAAACCTCACAATTTTGTCTGTCTAAACTTATTATAGTAAAGCTAAGTCAAAGCAATCATACAGCTATATTCAACGGGATTTTTATCTTCCTAGTGTCTGTTGGTAGCATCTTAGACTCAAGCAAGCACATTCAAGTTTTCATTCCACTCAGGGACACTTAGTACTATACTACTTTAGTGTCTTCTGAGCCTCCAAAAGTGGATGAGTATCCCGGTGCCAACTTACTACCAGAGAGTAACTTGGGCAAAGGAGAGAATCAGGTTATGACTCTTAAGGCTCCTTAAAATGCTCATTACCATTTAAAAGTGAATTTTGCATGGTTCCATGATCAAATTCTTAAGACAGAGGCTGGTTTCTGTCCCAACAGCAGCTTTATCAGCCATTGGCCTTTGCTGTCTTGAAAATGCACACTGCTGGGGGCCACTGTCCTGCCCCAGTGTGCGCTGGTGTCAGGTTAACACTGCAATCCCGTGTGATCTGCAGTTCTTACTGTACCTCCATCCCTCCTCTTCATAAATACTTGGTGGTCTGCCTCTCTGTTCTGCCCTAGAGGTCTATAACCATTTCCTAAAGTGGCTTTTTAAAAGTAAGGTATTTTCTTCCCCTCTATTAAGATGTCTCTGCAGAAGCAGACAGGAGGCAGGAGCTTTTTCTGTCATCACTATTTCCTTCAGTCTGTTTTACACATGTATGTGTCCTTGCCCCAAAGAGTCTGTCTTGTATATTAACATCTCTTGATAATTGAGAGTGAAATAAACTTATATTTGCCCCAGTGAGGAGGTATAAGACAGTGCTTTCTAATTAGATGATTATTTACCAAGTACCTGCCTTTCACTGGGTCTTTGTTCTATATTTTTCAGTTTATGTACATACATACATATGGTTTTGTTTATTTATATCTTGGCGTGATAATAATCTAGTACATGTTTTCCTTATGACTGCTAGCTGATGCTATTCCTGTGTAAATAATCATGTCAATTCAAGACTGCTGTGGAAACTTTAAAAAAGATGACCAAAAATGAGCAGATAGTTGAAATTAGGAGTCTACCATTATACCTAAACTCATTTCACAGAATTTGAAAAGTTTTCGATCATTTAAAACATTGAGAACAGCAACAAAAATTCAGGCTGCGTAGTCATATTCAATTGCATGTATGTTGCTGCAGCTGCTGAAAAAAATGAAACCCAGTTTTACTTGAGAAAAGGAAAACAGTGTTGAGAAGGAAAGGGGAATTGCATTTTTAGTCTTACCTACACAAATCCTATCCTTAGTCCCTTACATAAATTCTTTCACTTGCTACCAACCACAGTAATATAAGATATTTACTAAATTTTCCATTTTACATACGAAAAAACTGAAATTCATCTAAGTTAAGAAATTTGACCAAGTTCAAATAGCTGTTATATTTCAGATCCACAGTTTTAAACCTGATCGTTCATAACAGCCTGAGGTTTTTCAATAATGCCAACAAGGAGAGTTGCTGTTGCTGTTTAGTCGCTAAGTTGTATCTGGCTCTTTGTGACCCCATGGACATAGCTCACCCAGCTCCTCCGTCCTTGGGGTTTTCTAGGCAAGAATACTGGGTTATGTTGCCATTTCCTTCTCCAGGGGCTCTTCTACACCACCCAGAGATCGAACCCACATCTCCTGCATTAGCAGACATTCTTTACCACTGAGCCACCAGGGAAGCCCAAACAAAGAGTTAATCTGAAATAACAAGTTCAGTTCAGTTCAGTCGCTCAGTCATGTCTGACTCTTCGTGATCACATGGACTGCAGCATTCCAGGCTTCCCTGTCCATCACCAACTCCCAGAGCTTGCACAAACTCATGTCCATCGAGTCACTGATGCCATTCAACAATCTCATCCTCTCTTGCCACCTTCTCCTCCTGCCTTCAATCTTTCCAAGCATCAGGGTCTTTTCCAGTGAGTCAGTCCTTCACATCAAGTGGCCAAAATATTGGAGATTCAGCTTCAGCATCAGTACTTTCAACAAATATTCAGGACTGAATTCCTTTAGGATTGACTGGTTTGATCTCCTTGCAGTCCAAGGGACTCTCAAGAGTCTTCTCCAATACCACAGTTCAAAAAAGCATCAATTCTTCAGCATTCAGCTTTCTTTGTAGTTCAACTCTCACATCCACACATGACTACCAGAAAAAACATAGATTTGACTAGATGGACNTGACTGGTTTGATCTCCTTGCAGTCCAAGGGACTCTCAAGAGTCTTCTCCAATACCACAGTTCAAAAAAGCATCAATTCTTCAGCATTCAGCTTTCTTTGTAGTTCAACTCTCACATCCACACATGACTACCAGAAAAAACATAGATTTGACTAGATGGACCTTTGTTTGCAAAGTAATGTCTCTGCTTTTTAATATGCTTTTTAGGTTTGTCAGAACTTTTCTTCCAAGGAGCAAGCATCCTTTAATTTCATGGCTGCAGTCACAATCTGCAGTGATTTTGAAGCCCCCCAAAATAGAGTCTTTCACTATTTCCATTGTTTCTCCATCTATTTGCCATAACATCATGGGACTGGATGCCATGATCTTAGTTTTCTGAATGTTGAGTTTGAAGCCAACCTTTTCATTCTCTTATTTTACTTTCATCTAGAGGCTCTTTAGGTCTTCTATGCTTTCTGCCATAATGGTGGTATAATTGGCATATCTGAAGTTATTGATATTTCTTCTGGCAATCTTAATTCCAGCTTGTGCCTCGTCCAGCATGACATTTCACATGATGCACTCTGCATAGAAGTCAAATAAGCAGGGAGATAATATATAGCCTTGATTTACTTCTTTCCCGATTTGGAACCAGTCTGTTTTTCCATGCCCAGTTCTAACTGTTGCTTCTTGACCTCTATACAGATGTCCTAAGAGGCAAGTAAGGTGATCTGGTATTCCCACCTCTTGAAGAATTTTCCGCAGTGTGTTGTGATCCACACAGTCAAAGGCTTTGGCACAGTCAATAAAGCAGAAGTAGATGTTTTTCTGGAATTCTCTTGCTTTATCAATGACCCAGTGGATGCTGGTAATTTGATCACTATACAGATGTCCTAAGAGGCAAGTAAGGTGATCTGGTATTCCCACCTCTTGAAGAATTTTCCGCAGTGTGTTGTGATCCACACAGTCAAAGGCTTTGGCACAGTCAATAAAGCAGAAGTAGATGTTTTTCTGGAATTCTCTTGCTTTATCAATGACCCAGTGGATGCTGGTAATTTGATCTCTGGTCCTCTGGCTTTTCTAAATCCAGCTTAAACATCTGGAAGTTCACAGTTCACTTTAGTTCAGAAGCCTGGCTTGGAGAACTTTGAACATTACTTTGCTACTGTGTGATGTGAGTGCAATTGTGCAGTAGTTTGAACATTCTTTGGCATTGCCTATCTTTGGGATTAAAATGAAAACTGACCATTTCCAGTCCTGTGGCTACTGCTGAGATTTCCAAATTTGCTGGCATATTGAGTGCAGCACTTTCACAGCATCATCTTCCAGGATTTGAAATATCTCAACTGGAATTCCATCACCTCTACTAGCTTTGTAGACTAACTGAGGGGAAACCAGCCTCTTGTTCTGATGGGCAGGGCCATGTTCAGTAAATCTTTAATCCAATTTTCTATTGAAGGGTGGGGTTGTGTTCCTTCCCTGTTACTTGACCTGAGGCCAAACTATGGTGGAGGTAATGAAGATAATGTTGACCTCCTTCAAATGGTCCCATGCATGCACTGCTGCACTCAGTGCCCCCAACCCTGCAGCAGGCCACCGCTGACCCACTGCTCTGCTGGAGATTCCCGGACACTCACACTAACTCAATGAAACTATGAGCCATGCCTTGTAGGGCCACTCAAGATGGATGGTCATGGTGGAGAGTTCTGACAAAACGTGGTCCACTGGAGAAGAGAATGGAAAACCACTTCAGTTTTCTTGCCTTGAAAACCCCCTGAACAGTATGAAAAGAAAAAAGAGAGGACACTGAAAGATAAACTCCCTTGGTCGGTAGGTGCCCAATATGCTACTGGAGATCAATGGAGAAATAACTCCAGAAAGAATGAAAAGGTGGAGCCAAAGCGTAAACAATGCCCAGTTGTGGATGTGACTGGTGATGGAAGTAAAGGCAGACGCTCTAAAGAGCAATATTGCATAGGAACCTGGAGTGTTAGGTCCATGAATCAAGGTAAATTAGAAGTTGTCAAACAGAAGATGGCAAGAGTGAACATTGACATTTTAGGAATCAGTGATCACTGGAAAAAGCGAATTTAATTCATATGACCATTATATCTACTACTGTTGGCAAGAATCCCTTAGAAGAAATGGAGTAGCCCTCATAGTCAACAAAAGATTCTGAAATGCAGTATTTGGGTGCAATCTCAGAAATGACAAAACAATCTCTGTTTGATTCTGAGGTGAACCTGAAGTAATAAAGAATGAATNTATGACCATTATATCTACTACTGTTGGCAAGAATCCCTTAGAAGAAATGGAGTAGCCCTCATAGTCAACAAAAGATTCTGAAATGCAGTATTTGGGTGCAATCTCAGAAATGACAAAACAATCTCTGTTTGATTCTGAGGTGAACCTGAAGTAATAAAGAATGAATAAATATTGCAGAATTTTAAGCTAGGAATGCCAAGTTTTAAAAGTGTGAGGAAAATTTTCTAAGGTTTTGTAGAATGGCAAATAACTGAGATAAAATCCTAGAAGTGGGAAAAATAGACAGTTGCTGAAAGTTATCAGCTGGGGAAAGGAACAAACAAGTAATATCAACAGCTGAGAGGTCAGGTTGTGGACCATCCAGTGATAATACTAAGCTTGTTGCAGAGTACACTTAGTCTTATACTGGCTTCTTTCAAGTGTTTTCAATCAGGAATTTCAACTTCTTTTTTTCATACAGTATTACACTTCCATACTGTAATTAAAAGGGAAAAATGTGTTTTTCTTGAAATTGGAAACATGGAGTTAGCAAAATAAATTACTGGAGGTTTCAAAAAGAAGAATTCTTAGTAAATATAATTATTTGGATTTTGAATCTTTCAGTTTAGACTTGGAATAAATGAATATAGATAATTTCAATATTTATTAAATTCCTACTTTGATAATTTATTTTCTTAGGTTTTTTTCCGGTATGGGGTAAAAGGCAAATGTGAAAGTATTAGTTGCTCAGTCATGTCTGATTCTGTGCAACTTCTATGAACTGTAGCCTGCCAGGCTCCTCTATCCATGGAATTCTCCAGACAAGAATAGTGGAATCAGTAGCCATCCCTTACCCAGGGGATCTTCCTAACCTAGGGATCAAACCTGGCTCTCCTGCATTGCAGGTAGATTCTTTACCATTTTAGCCAAAAGGCAAGTAAAGAGGCAAGACCAAAAGGCAAACAAAGAGATCATATTAAAAAATCAAAACAAATTAAGACACTCTCCTTAGAGAAGAGTTCCATGTCTAGTTAATATTGACCAGGTTTTTAAAGGAGTATTATATTTGGTATTGGTTCCCAATTTGAAGTAGGCTTTGAAAAAGCTTGCACATTTTTTTAGGAGTTTTGGAAACTGGATGGACCACAAAGGGTAGAATAAATAATTTTATTAAGTCATTTTCCTTAAGAATGAGTTGATGATAGTTAAGAAGAAAAGAACAATCTAATGATTTATGTTTTACAGCTATTTCCTTATTCTTCTTTTTGGTGGCAGGGGGGATCATTTCCCTGGAAATCCAGTGGTTAAGACTCGAATATTTCACTGAAGAGGGTACAAGTTCAATTCCTGATTGAGGAACTAAGATCCTACAAGGTATGTGGCATTGCCAAAAATAAATAAAAATGAAATTTTCAAAAAATTAAAAGGAAATATGTCCTTTTTCTGATGAAGAATAGTAAAACAAAGGATGAGTTTACAGAGGAGCAAGAAGAATTCCTGGATATAAATACAAACTTCCAAACCATTACAGTATAAAAGACTGTAATTCCTTTAGAAACCTAGCAGCCTTTGGTATGCTGCATAATAAACATGAATAAGCATTAAATATTTAAACAATTCTCCCAAGAGGTAAATGGATAATAAAATGAATAAGAATAAAGCAATGCTCTTTCAGAATAAATGCTTCTACCAGGCATATTTGCCAGTGGCCCTCCAAAAAGATGGAACTTTTTACTTCCTAAATAAATAGCTCTGTTTGAAACAACTTTAACCTCAAAAGGTCCCTAGAGGTGATAATTCTTTTTCAAAATTTCTAAGTAATCATTTATTTGCTACTTTAATTCTGATTAATGAGTTAGACCTATCCCTTGATTGATTTTCTACTTATAGCTTTCTTATAGTTTTTCATGCCTGTCAGAAATTTGTCTTTTGAACTCCATCTCTCTCCTTCACATAATTTCTCAACCCTACACACCACTCTGAACTCTCTCTGTAATAAAATTCCCCAGACTGGAAGATCCCTGAACCTAAGCTACTCCTACATTAAAGTGGCATCAGCATTCCTGCCAATTTAATGCTGTAATATTTTATATCAAAAATGATTCCTGAGCCTCATACTGTGTTTTGGGTCCTGGTGATAACCAAAATATAATAACACCTCCACGTCCTTCTGCCACCTCAGGACTCCATCTTATATTCTGTCTTGGTAATGACCCATTCTACTCTATTGTCCCTCATGATACTTCTGCAGAAGCCCTATGTACATCCCACTGCAAATGTTAAAATTCTCAGAGAGCTAATGCACTCTGAGCTGAAATGACCTTCACAAGGTCATGTAGCTTCCTGCTGGACAAATGCATAACATGATACCTTTCTGAATTTATTCAACATATCTTTTTGACAGTTGCTCCTGTTTCCCTGTTTCAACTCCTTAGGCAGAGTTTACTGTCCATAGTGGCAGCAAGGAGCTAAGAAAATAGCTGCTACAATTGCTCTTAGCTCAAACTATTTTACAAAGTAATCAGAAGAATGAGTCTTGCTGTCCTCCAGTCAAGGGATTTCATTCCATTAAAAAAAAAAAAAAAATGGAAGCAAGGAAAAGTGATGAGGTAACATGGTTTCTTTATACTGATTACAAGAACATCCAGAGGAGTTACAGTGTGTAAGTGGAATCAAGAACCTCTCTGGATTTCAAACTAAGTGCAATATCTTATTTATAACTAAGATCATTTTCTTGTGTTCTACAAAAACTGCTCATAATTTCTTACCAAAAAGGTTATTCAAAGGTGAAGCTAGCATGATCTCTTGCTACTGCATGCTTGATTATAGTTTACTTCATTTAAAGGAAGCATTTTCATCCTTATACAATTATTATGAGGATGGGCGTTTCATAGTTCAATAGTTCAGTCGCTCAGTCCTGTCCGAATCTTTGCGACCCAATGAACTGCAGCATGCCAGGCCTCCCTGTCCATCACCAACTCCCAGATTTCACTCAAACTCACATCCATTGAGTCAGTGATGCCATCCAGCCATCTCATCCTCTGTCATCCCCTGCTCCTCCTGCCCCCAATCCCTCCCAGCATCAGAGTCTTTTCTAATGAGTCAACTCTTCGCATTAGGTGGCCAAAGTACTGGAGTTTCAGCTTTAGCATCATTCCTTCCAAAGAAATCCCAGGACTGACCTCCTTCAGAATGGACTGGTTGGATCTCCTTGCAGTCCAAGGGACTCTCAAGAGTCTTCTCCAACACCACACTTCAAAAGCATCAATTCTTCGGTGCTCAGCCTTCTTCACAGTCCAGCTCTCACATCCATACATGACCACAGGAAAAATCATAGCCTTGACTATCAGGCCAGTTCTTCAGTTGAGTCTAAAAGTTCACCACAGTTTCATTTTCACTGACCCTTCTGCCCCACTTGATAAAACAACAATTGCATTTTTGCTTCATATTTTTATTGAGGGGTTAAGAATCTAACATTATGGATTTCTGCTTTTTTACATGTTCTGATTCTTTATAATATTTTACAAGTATAGGTTACTTACATCCACTAATTTAGTATATTTAATTTCTACTAGTATTCATTTTATATGATTATTATGTACTTCAACACATTCTTTCCTACTCTGTACCATTTTAATTTCCTTCTCATTAACAATAATAAATCATTGATTATATACCAAGTATTATGAATGTTCTTTTAAGAAAAGATAATTTTGCCATCAAAAACACTCTAGCAGAGATACAGAGATAATAAACAAGTGAAAAATGAATGAGTAATTACAAATTCAAATATAAATTGTTACAAAGAAAACTGAGATAGTGTCTTTTAAAATAAGATTTGAAGTATGAAAATAATAAATTGTACAAAAACATGATGCCAGCTTGTTCAGAGCCTTGTTGGGCCACAGTAAGAGAAGAGAAAAGTAATATGTTAAATTAATAAAATACTACCACTAAAATATAACATGAGATATATGTTGAAAATTTAAAATATAACACTGAAAGGTTTTAAAATGAAGGTATAAAAGATAAAGTCAAGAATAAGCCCTAGATTTTTAAGATTGCCAGGAGAAATGTCAATAGTCTCAGATATGCAGATGATACCACCCTTATGGCAGAAAGTGAAGAAGAACTAAAGCTCCTTTTGATGAAAGTGAAAGAGGATAGTGAAAAAGTTGATTTAAAATTCAACATTTGAAAAACTAAGATCATGGCATCTGGTCCCATCACTTCATTGCAAATAGATGGGGAAACAATGGAAATAGTGACAGGCTTTATTTTGGGGGGCTCCAAAATCACTGCAGATGGTGATTGTAGCCATGAAATTAAAAGACACTTGCTCCTTGGAAGAAAAGCTGTGACAAACCTAGACAGCATATTAAAAAGCAGAAACATTACTTTGCTGACAAAGGTCTGCCTAGTCAAAGCTATGGTTTTTCTAGTAGTCATGTATGGATGTGAGAGTTGGACTATAAAGAAAGCTGAGTGCTGAAGAATTGATGCTTTTGAACTGTGGTGTTAGAGAAGACTCTTGAGAGTCCCTTGGACTGCAAGATCAAACCAGTCAATCCTAAAGGAAACCAGTCCTGAATATTCATTGGAAGGGCTGATGGTGAAGCTGAAACTCTGATACTTTGGCCACTTGATGTGAAGAACTCACTCATTGGAAAAGACCCTGATGCTGGGAAAGATTGAAAGCAGGAGGAGAAGGGGATGACAGAGGATGAGATGATTGGATCAGCGACTCGATGGACATGAGTTTGTGCAAGCTCTGGGAGTTGGTGATGGATAGGGAAGCCTGGCATGCAGCAATCCATGAGGTTGCAAAGAGTCAGACACAACTGAGCAACTGAACTGAACTGAAACCCTGATTTTAGAACAAAAAGATGGATACTAAAAAAAGATAATACATATTTAAAACATTTAAAAGACTATTCAAGATTTTTATTATTATAGTAATAGAAATTGAAACAAATAAAAACAGATGAAAGAAAATTATAAAAAATGAAGCAGTATTTCCTATAAATGTGGGACCCGTGTCTGTAAATATAAAGAGCTGATAGAGGATCTTGCACAATAAAATAAAGAAATCTTGCAACAAAATATACCATCCTGAATTTTCTGCATGTCGAGGATAAAAAATTTTCTAAAAACATCAGAGAGTAAAACAAGATTCCACACAAAGGTATAAGAATCACACATCACAGAAATTCTCTATGAGAGCCAGAAAACCATGGAGTAATACCATCACAATTCTGAAAAAAAAAAAAAAAAAGACTTTCAACTTAGAATTCTGTATTCAGTTCATTTATGAATCAATTGGAAAGGCAAAATAAATTCCCCTTTAGACATGTATAGGTTTAAGAAATTTATAGCCTATTTTTCCTTTCTATGAAACTACTAGAAGATGAGCTCCAGTTAAACAAGGGAATAAACTAAGAAACAAAATAAGATTTAACAGAGAGGGAAAGTAAAAATTGTCTCCAAGGACAGAAGGCCCGAGTCAGAGCACACTCAAAAAGCAAATGACTTAGAAAGCAAATGCCAGCTTAGGCTGGCACAATAGGATAAAATATGGCCTTTAGGAAAAGAATGGAAATGATATAGCCTCTAGTGTAATAGAGATTTGGGAAAATAACCTTGTTAATAGATTGATAATGCAGAAAATAGGTACATAGGGAACTAATAAAATGACAAGTGAGGCAAATGTTAAATTCAAGAAAAACAAAGACTGATGATAAAACATACATTTTATATAATTTTTCTTACCAGTGACTAATATTTACATTTTGAATAATATAAAGCTTCACAATTAACCAGAAATTTTTATTAAAATCAATTTGTAAAGGGTGTGATTGAATCTTAAGATGTGTTATGAAAGCAAGTAAAATCCTAATCTTCCATAAGAGCAAATCAATCAATAGTGATTAAAATGAATACATCAAGAAATATCAATATATGCATATTATTTTACACAATAGAGATAAATAACCAAAGATAACACAAAAAGAGTAAGTAAGGAGGGGGATCAAAATGGGAGAGTAGGACATGAAGCTCAACTCTTTGACAAAAATACAAAAAACGCATCTACATGTGGAACAATTCTCAAAGAAAACTACCTGGAAGCTGATTTCCTATACAATCAAAGCTACAAGAAACATCTCCATGTAATCAGGTAGAAAGGAAAAAAACGAAAAGATCATCAAAACCAGCACTCCTGGAAGGGATGTGTGAAAAAGAGAAGGTCCCTGAATAGCTCCTTAACTGCTGGGAAACATGCTGGTGCAGATAACAAGGCTGGAGAGGTCTAGATTCTACTCAAGAAGAAAGCACCCATGCTCACTTGCTAATAATTAGGGTGGAGAGAGACTTGTGCTGGTGGCTGCCACCTTGCCTGCTTCCCACTCTAAGGAGCGAATGTCCTGGCCCCACTCTTTACACTGCAGACTGGCAGGAGGTCAGGACAGAGATTCAGTCTGGCTGCACAGAGAGAGCCAGAAGCACAGGGTGTGCGATCCAGGCAGAGCTACAGTGATCACTGTCAGTGCAAACACGGGGGTTCCGGAATGAACTGGGCAGACATTAGGAGTCTTTGCACAGGGTGGCACCACAAGAACGCGGAGGGTCTAAGCGCTGAATCCAAGGCATGCAGACCCTGAGAGAGGACTTGATCTCCCTCGATATAGCCTGAAGCGTCTAGGGTGGGGTTGAGGAGGAGGAGAGTCACAGTGGGCAACGTCAACACGCACACACACACTCAGAGCAGTTCTGGCCACTGAGCCCACTGTCAGCAGGCATGAGGCGAGGGCGGGTTCTGGTCATGACAGACATTGTGGCCACAAGCATGTGAAGCATCACAGGAACAGGCCGAGGCAGGACGCTGAGTCTTGGGTGGATAGGCCCTGGGCAGAAGTACATAGCAGTTTATTTCTGGCTCCACCAATGCCAGAGTCCAGCAGCCTGGCATCAGATCTAGGGTGGACAGGTCATGGGAGCGGTCTACCACAGAGGTATCTCAGATTCCAAGTGGCAGCACACCCACCTTGATTCCTGCAGTCAGAGTTACCCAGCCGTGAGCCCCAGATTACTTCACATTAGAGCCTTGCATTAGACACGGTATGAATACAAGGGAGAAGGGGAGGCAGCTTTGGGCTGCTTCTGAGTGGAGCTGCAGATAGTTGCGTGGGCAGTGCATGGTTCAGTGTGACTGCATGGCGCTTACTTGGGTAGTCACCTTACCTGGCCCTTACTTCAGTAGTTACCTTCTTTGGGGTAGTGCATGCACTCAAGGGCAGCAGAGAGCCTGATCAAACATGACCCTGTCTCCTCCAAGAATTGGAGAGCAAACCCTGTCCTTAAGTGGGTGGTGACAGTCACAGAGCAAAGAAGAGACCTCACATCCAGTGCAGGGTCTGGACACAAATCACATTCCTATCAAGGAGACAAAGGCCAGCATGCTCTGAGGGAAGATATGGCTGGCATCCATATGAAAACCAATCCTCAAAGCAAAATGCTGGGTACACACAGTCTACACAGAGATGTTCCCACCTAAAAACACCACTTCAAAACCAAAATACATAACTGCTTCACCTAAATTTATAGAGACAGGGAAGCTGAAAAAAAAAAAAAAAAAAGAAAGAAAAGAAACAGGGAAACTACTCCTAATTAAAATAGCAAGAGAAAAATCCTCCAAAGAACAAATAGTGCAACAAAACTTTCCAGTCCACTACACTCTGAGTTCAAAAAAGGTAACTAAAATGCTTTAGGAATTAAGAAAGATTATTGAAAGAAGTGCAGCCAGCTGTAACAAGAAACAAAACCATAAAGACAAACCAATAAAACTTGGACAATTTGACTGCTGAGATAAAAACCAGCTTAGAAACAATGATTAGCAGATAAATGACACAGAATAATGAATAAGTGATCTGCAAGATATTGGAACAGCAGACAGAAAAACAAATGTAAACAAAAAAAGGTGAAAGCAACATATAAGATCTGTGGGATAACACGAAGAGTGCCAGCTTACATGTAATAGGGGTTCCAGAAGGAGAAAGAGAGAGAAAAGCCCCACAATGGAAAAAAACCTGTCTGCCAGACTGCTCTGATCATGGAACTCTCCATGCAAGAATACTGAAGTCAGTAGCCTTCAGTATTCCCCAGGAGATCTTCTCCAGGAGATCTTCTGAACCAGGGGTCAAACCTGGGTCTTCTGCATTGCAGGCAGATTCTTTAATATCTGAGCCACCAGGGAAGCCCCATGACATTCTACCCAGCAATCTGATCATTTATAACACAAGGTAAAAGACAGAATTTCTTGGACAAGGGAAAACTAAAAGAATTCAGCACTACTAAACCTAAATTAACATAATTATTAAAGTCTTTGATAAATAGAAAAGAAATAAGAATCTATAGGCAAAGGAAAATGATAGTATTAAAGGCATATATATAAAAGGATTAAAAATCACTTAAGCCAGTACACATACGTTCTAAAAAACAAGAGAAAAATGATAAAAGTGATTACAACTAAAATTAACAACAAAAGGATAAGCATGTAAATGTAAATTAGGACATCAAAAGCACAAAATGTGAAACTGGTTCCTGGTAACACAAAAGTTAGGGACTGCTGGAATAAATTCACCAATCAAAAGACATAGACTGGCAGGTGGCATAAAAAAGAACAAGAATCTACAATATGCTACTGAGAAGATATTCACTTCAGAGCAAAAGACACACACAGACTGAAAGTTAGGGATGGCAGGTGTTTTGTGCAACTGGAAATTGCACAAAAGCCACGAGTAGCAATACTCATATCAGACAAAATAGACTTTAAAACAAAGTCAATAAATGATTTTCAACCTAGAAATAAAGAGATGGGAAAGTAGACTACCTTACCTGCCTTCTGCAAAACCTGTATCCAGGTCAAGAAGCAATGGTTAGAATAGGACATAGAACAAGGCACTGTGTCAAAATTGGGAAAGGAATATGTCAAAGCTATATATTGTCACCCTGTTTAACTTACGTGCAGAACACATCATGTTAAATTTCATGCTGGATGAAGCACAAGCTGGAATCAAGATTGCCAGCAGAAATATAAATAAACTCAGATATGTAGACAACACCACCCCTTATGGAAGAAAGTGAAGAATAACTAAAGCACCTCTTGATGAAAGTTAAAGAGAAGAGTGAAAAAGCTGGCTTAAAAAGCAATATTCAAAAAACTAAGATCATGGCATATGGTCCCATCACTTCATGGCAAATAGATGGGGAAACAATGGCAACAGTGACAGACTATTTTCTTGGCCTCCAAAATCACTGCAGATGGTGTCTGCCACCATGAAATTAAAAGACGCTTGCTCTTTGGAAGAAAAGCTATGACCAACTGAGTCAGCGTGTTAAAAAGCAGATACATTACTTTGCCAACAAAGGTCTGTCTAGTCAAAGCTACAGTTTTTCCTGTGGTCATGTATAGATGTGAGAGTCGGACCATAAAGAAGGCTGAGTGCCAAAGAATTGATGCTTTTGAACTGTGGTGTTGGAGCAGATTCTTGAGAGTGCCTTGGACTGCAAAGAGATCAAAACAGTCCATCCTAAAGGAAATTAATCCTGAACATCCTTTGGAAGGGCTTATGCTGATGCTGAAGCTCCAATACTTTGGCCACCTGATGCAAAGGGTTGACTCATTGGAAAGGAGTCTGATGCTGGGAAAGATTGAAGGCAGGAGGAGAAGGGAATGAAAGAGGTCAAGAGGGTTGGATGGCATCACTGCCTCAATGGACATGGGTTTGAGCGAGCTCCAGGAGATGGTGAAGGACAGAGAGGCTTGGCGTGCTGCAGTCCCTGGAGTCTCAGAGAGTCAGACATGACCACATGACTGAACAACAAAGAAAGGAAAACTAAATAAAAATATTTCTTCCCATGAAATATTTTGTTTATGTTTGAACATATCATACTTAATATGGATAATTATATATAATAATTATCTCCCTCCCAATTTACTGATTATAAAGATTGACATTAATGCTATGATATTTAATATTGGTAATATAAGTTATCTATTTACAATTTAATATTATGAACTCAAATACCTTAACTTTTTTGAGAATGTAAATATGTATATACACATATATACAAAATACAGGGATAGCAAGGGAAGGAGAGATGGCCCTGTTCTGAGCTGAATGAGTCTATACCTTCACAGATATCTAAGAGAAAAGTGTTCCATTAGAAGGATAACCAAAGTTCAAAATCTCTGAGGTGGAGCAAGCTGAAACATTTGAGAAATGACCAGGAGGCCAAAGTAGCTGGAGCAGAGAGTAAGGGGAAGTGAAATAGGCAATGAAGTCAGACAAGTAATGCCTTCTTTCTGTAGACTGAAAGGACTTTGGCATTTTTCTGATTGACCTGGAACATGATTGAAGTTTTTCTTTTCTTTTTTTGAAGTATAATTGACATACAATATTATATTAGTTTCAGGTATACGACCAGTTGACATTTATAAACATCACCAGACGATCACCACGATGAGTTACCTCCCATAACAATTTAAGGTTATTACAATATTATTGACTATATTTCCTGTTTTGTATAGTACATCCCATGACATTTTTTAACTGAAAGTTTGGGCCTCTTAATTCCCTGCATCTGTTTGACCATCCATCCACCCTCCTTTTTGGCAACCACCTGTTCATTTTCTGTATCTATGAAACTGCTTCTTCTTTGTTTTATTTGTTCATTTGCTTTGTTTACTGGTTTTTAGATTTCATATATTAGTGAGTTTGTATACTATCTGTCCTCCTCTGACGTATTTCACTTAACATAATAGCATAATACTCTCTAGGTCCATCCATGTGGCTGCAAATGGCAAGATTTCATTCTTTTTATGGTTTAGTAATATTCCATTACACATACACCACACGTCCTCTTTCATCATTTATCTATCAAAGGACACAAGTTGTTTCCATATCTCGGCTATTGTAAATAGTGCTGCAATGAGTCTAGGGGTGCATACAACTTTTTAAATTAGCATTTATTTCATTTTTGAGATGGGGGGTATCTGTGTTAAATTTACACTTCATCAGACTCAGTCTAGGTTTCCCTGGTAGCTTAGCTGGTAAAGAATCTGCCTGCAATGCAGGAGACCTGGGTTCAATCCTGGGTTGGGAAGATCCCCCGGAGAAGGGATAAGCTACAAACTCCAGTATTCTCGGGCTTCCCTGGTGGCTCAGCTGGTAAAGAATCTGCCTGCAATGTGGGAGACCTGGGTTCAATCCCTGGGTTGGGAAGATCCCCTGGAGAAGGGAAAGGCAACCCACTCTAATATTCTGGCTTGGAGAATTCTAAGGACTGTCTAGTCCATGGGGTCGCAAAGAGTAGGACACAATCGAGCGACTTTCACTTCACTTAGACTCAATCTGATTGTTTTATGGAGTTCAGTGTTCCGAGTTACAGGTAATAAAAGCTTCATTCAGGGTCTTAAAAACAGGAAAGTGAAAAGGAGTCAGATTCTGGATATATAAATGAAAGGGAGAGTTGTCAGGATTTTCTGTGTATTAAAGTTCAGTACTTCTTAAGTTTCCTCTTGCCTCCAGTTTACTGAAGAGACCATCACAGTTTTTAAAAACGATCAAATGAATTTAACGACAGTTCAAAGCCAAAACTCAGAGTTTCATTTTTCATACTTTGCCCTGCAGTCGCTGAGGCTTAATATGATGAGTCATATTTGTTGGTTCCACCTGCTCCTTCCTTCTCCCACCCTCAGCGTACATAGTATAACAGTGAAAAAAGCTGTTTGGAAGCATAGAATTGTGATGGCATTGACTCTCACACCTAAAAGCCATGGAAGCCTAATGACACAGAAAAGATCTGGCAGAGAGACTCAGAGGACTGCAAATTGATATGAACACAAGTTTCCCATTAGAAACATTATGCCACCTAGGTTTATACACCCTTATCTTCATTTCCCAGTGTTGAAGAATTTGAAACTATAAATTATGTCTAAAACCCATAGGCCTATATGGAGTCTCAAAGGACAGAAACCTTCTACTTTAGAAAATCGGAAGAAATATTTCCCTGTATATTTATGCCTTCCTACCTTACCACCCCGTGAACAGCAGTAAGCAATTGGATCTTCCAGGGGTAAGTAATAAAACATCAGTGTTTGAAGTGTCCTGGTCAGGCTGTGTTGAGTCCCATAAGACAAACAAGACATGAACAGGCTTTCCCTTGTCCTTTTCTGTGGCGTCCCCTCACAATCAGTGCAGTGAACAGCTAACATGGAAAGCAGTGTTCTGAAAAAGTGGTTGGGTTAGAACAGAGATGCCACAACACTAGATTTCAAAACAGCTAGATGCACATGCTCAAACCTTGCCCTCTCACCTTACAAATGAGCACTCTTTTCACAATGAGAGATTGTCTAGCCTTAACCAGAGCATCCTATTTCAATCATACGTACTCTCAGGTGTTTACCCGAGAGCCTACTGCACTTTTTGACACGGCTTCAGTGTGTCACTCACTGCACCTTACTTTCCCACAAAAGACTGACATTAAAGAGGCAACCTAGCAGTGGCATTCACATTTAAATTCCAAAACGATACTTACTACATGGTTAATGCTCATCTAGTTATTTTGTCCCCATATATGTTAATTTTTTCTTCTATAAAAATGGATGGTGTCTACCTCAGAGTGTAGTGTGAGGATGAAATGAGTAAAAACATGTGAATCACTTAATATGATCTCTGTGCACAGAGTCACTGAGTCAATGTTAACACTCCTATTAAGAAGTTCATAGTTCTGACCTGACAGTAAGAAGCCCTCTTTGTTAGGCTCATTTTAGTTTGACTCTGAGCGCAATTTCCTTCTGTTGAAGAAAAGCAACTTTGCAAGGTCAAGAAATCAGGCAATCCATAGCAAAGTGCTTGGTGGCTGATGTGTGCCCTAGAGGTGCCGAGGTTTGTTGTATCATAAACAGCATTGCTCACATTATTCCTCCCAAGTTTCTGCAGCATGGTAAAGGTAATAATGTGTAACTGATGGAATTTCAATAAAGCATTATTAAAATATTTGTTCCGTGACCTTTTTGCTCTTTATCTTTTGTCTGTTAACATTCTGGTATAATCTCTATTCACCTTTTACATTTCTTTCAGTTCTACTCATGATATCCTCTTAATTGATTCAGGACCTCTATTTTCTTTTCTTTTCAGAATAGATATTGTATATGTAATAGTACTTATTAAGAAGTTTATAGCCTAAGTTAGGAGATTCGAGCCTAGAGAAAGACAGAACATTGAGTAGATTTCTTATTAAAAGGGGAATAAAACATCAGTTAAATTCTCATGGTACTTGAATTACAATAAATACTCTGGAGCACCTTTTGAGTTCCACAGCCTAGCAGAGTGCCATATGGTAAAATCCTTCCTTGGTACCAAAGGATGTTTTTGCCTGTGTGGGGTGCTAAATCTGTCAGTGCTATTTTATTCCTGACAATCAAGAATGCTGAGATGGTCTATAAACTGTTTACATATTTATGATATTCTTGGAACATACTTCATAGATTAGAAAAATTTAGATGAAAACAGCAGAGGAGGGCAGAAACAAGAAAGCTTTTTTTTTTTTTTCCAGGAAAAAAACGTGCTTAAAAGAGCAAGAAAAAGTATCTTCTCGTGATCAGTGGATTAGGGATGACTCAGAACATTCTCACAATAACAGTCTGTTTCCACAAGGCATAAAATTTAAGGTAGCGCAGAGAACTGAAATCTTGCTTTCCCAGGATCTGTCAGGGAACACTGGTAGGGAAGTGGGTACCTGTTAAGTTTACCAGAGCTATGAAATTCCAGAATCTAGGATTGTGAGAGTGAATCAGATTCATTATGAGCTTTTTTGGCAAATAATACTTTCTTTCGAATAACATTAGATTTATAAAGCTAAGAGTAACAGTTCTAAAAGTTTTAGTTTCTTGGAGTCAAGATTTACAGAAATAACAAAAGGTATTTTAATTTTGAGTTGATGTCACCTGTGAATTTATCTTTTTCTGAGCAAAGGGATAAATAGCACATAAATGTTAGCACTTCATGACCAGAGGAAGGAAATGGAAAGGGAAACATATTTCTAAAGAAGCAGACCTAAAGGAAGGTAAGGAACTTGTGAAACTATATGTTTAAAAAATGTCTAACAGGATGAAAATCCACAAAACCTGAAATTCAGTAAAGAAATTTTATGTGTGATAAAAAGAGGAAAGCTCTTCTATATCCAATAACACAGGAGACTAAGTTAAAGTTTCAGCCCCTTCCACACTACATAAAATAAAATCATAATAATAAATTAATGCTGCTGCTGCTAAGTCGCGTCAGTCGTGTCCGACTTTGTGACCCCATAGACGACAGGCCACCAGGTTTCCCATCCCTGGGATTCTCCAGGCAAGAACACTGGAGTGGGTTGCCATTTCCTTTTCCAATGAATAACGTGAAAAGTGAAAGTGAAGTCGCTCAGTCGTGTCTGACTCTTCACGACCCCGTGGACCGCAGCCCACCAGGCTCCTCTGTCCATGGGATTTTCCAGGCAAGAGTACTCGAGTGGGGTGCCATTGCCTTCTCCAAATTAATGCTAACCAACTTTAAATGGAAGAAGGGAATCAGCAGGTGCTGGAATGAATAGCAACCACAAATCTAGAGCAATAGGGTACCAGCTGTAATGTGGTTTAGATGAATGCCTAAATTAAAAAAGGACACATCACCCTGTTATTGTTGTTTATAGTCACTGAGTCGTATCTGACTCTTTTGCCACCCAAAGATTCTTTGCCTGCCAGGATCCTTCTGTCCATGGGATTTCCCAGGCAATAATACTGGAGTGGGTTGCTGTTTCCTTCTCCAGGTATCTTCCCAACCCAGGGATCAAACCCATATCTCCTGTATTGACAGGCAGATTCTTTACTGCTGAGCTAAAGGGAAGCCCCATACCACCCTACCAGGGTTAAATATTCTCACTTGAATTGCTCAATTTTGAAAACGTATACAAATAATAAAAGTGAATCACCTCCTTTCTGTGTTAATTAACAAATAATTATAGGCAGAGAACTGCAAAACAACTAGGTGACTGGGGTACTGATATGAGACACCCTGACTTCATCATTTGGTGGATGAATTACTACACTCACTTGAATTGCTCAATTTTGAAAACGTATACAAATAATAAAAGTGAATCACCTCCTTTCTGTGTTAATTAACAAATAATTATAGGCAGAGAACTGCAAAACAACTAGGTGACTGGGGTACTGATATGAGACACCCTGACTTCATCATTTGATGGATGAATTACTACTGGGCACAGAGTTGCCTGACATTCCACTAGTGCATTCAATGACCTGATGGTGGATCTAACAAAAATTATACTTTTGGCTAATGATGGAAGCAAAAAAGATTTTGAGATATTTGCCAAAAAACTGTAATGTGGTACAAAAAAATACTCTGTGATTTCTAATAGTGATGCCACAGTTCAGCTCAGTTCAGTTGCTCAGTTGTGTCCGACTCTGCAACATCATGAATCACAGCACGCCAGGCCTTCCTGTCCATCACCAACTCCTGGAGTTTACTCAAACTCAAGTCCATTGAGTCGGTGATGCCATCCAGGCATCTCATCTGAAGTTTTATAATGTGTTTAATATTTGGTAGGATAATTTCTCTCTCTCTGTCGTCCCCTTCTCCTCCTGCCCCCAATCCTTCCCAGCATCAGAGTCTTTTCCAATGAGTCAACAAGTTATAAGAAATGCACTAAGATTTCTTGCAAATTCTACAAGAAACTAGAGCCAATAGTTATTTTTAAAAGTACTTGATGGCATGCTACACTGGAAGTTAAGCATTTAACCTTCTGAGATTGTTTTATAGAATTTTCAGTTCAGTTCAGTCACTCAGTTGTGTCCGACTCTTTGCGACCCCATGAATCGCAACACGCCAGGCCTCCCTGTCCATCACCATCTCCCAGAGTTCACTCAAACTCACGTCCATTGAGTTGGTGATGCCATCCAGCCATCTCATCCTCTGTCGTCCCCTTTTCTTCCTGCCCCCAATCCCTCCCAACATCAAAGTCTTTTCCAGTGAGTCAACTCTTTGCATGAGGTGGCCAAAGTACTGGAGTTTCAGCTTTAGTATCATTCCTTCCAAAGAAATCCCAGGGCTGATCTCCTTTAGAATGGACTGGTTGGATCTCCTTGCAGTCCAAGGGACTCTCAAGAGTCTTCTCCAACACCACAGTTCAAAAGCATCAATTCTTTGGTGCTCAGCTTTCTTCACAGTCCAACTCTCACATCCATACATGAACACTGGAAAAACTATAGCCTTGACTAGATGGACCTTTGTTGGCAAAGTAATGTCTCTGCTTTTGAATGTGCTATCTAGGTTGGTAAAAACCTTTCTTCCAAGGAGCAAGTGTCTTTTAATTTCATGGCTGCAATTTTAATAGCTATCGTTTTGTACCTTTTAGTGAATCTTTCTCTTCTTATTGCCAGCAGAACATACCCTGTGAATGTTACAAGGAAAACACTTCAGCTTCAACAATACAATAGAGAATTTTTAAGTAATTTTTCAAAACAGTGATACCAGTAAAATTTTCTAACAATACCTTTTAAAAATTCTTCGCCATCTAACAATATTCTGGAAATAATGGTGTCACTTTGTAATTCTGCAGTAGAAAGATATTGTTCATATTTCCTGTTTACATTTTTCCTCATTCTTCTCTGAATTATAATGAGTCAAAGCCCAGTTTAAAAAAATATATATAAAATCCAATGTAAAGGTCTAAAATATGATAGGTTTTGACTGATATATAATAGTAATCATGGTAATTTTCCTGAGCTTTATTGCAAGATCTACATAGAACAAGTAAACATTATGAAAAATATAAGTCCAGAAAATCTGCAGTGGAATGGATACTATAATGTAAATCCTAAGATTTAATGGTGATATACTTTACTTGTGGATAAAATTATAGCTTATGCATTTGTGTAAAAAAAGACAGTAAAGTGCCTAGAATTTTTCAGAGTGAAATGAGAGACTATTAGAGTGTATTAAACAGGGGGAATGACATGATTTAATATGTATATTTTAAAAATCTGGCTGCTATGTAAATTCAAAGAACATAAATATAGAAGTACAAAAATCAATTAGAAAGCCATTGAAGTTGTCCAGATTTTTAAAAATATATTTCCCTGGTAGCTCAGGTGGTAAAGCGTCTGCCTGCAATGCAGGAGACCCGGGTTTGATTCCTGGGTTGGGAAGATCCCCTGGAGAAGGAAATGGCAACCCACTCCAGTATTCTTGCCTGGAGAATCCCATGGACAGAGGAGCCTGGCAGGCTACAGTCCATGGGGTCGCAAGAGTCAGGCACGACTTAGTGACTAAACCTAAACCTATATTAATAATGTATATATTTACTTTATATCTTGAATATCTTTGTATACATACACATGTATATGAGTAATATTAATAATAACTTTATTATTAACTATCAACAAATTAATACAGAGTAAAGGGAAAGAACACAGTTATAAAAACAAGAGGTGACATTATTATTTCTTAATATTTATTTATTCGGCTGTGCCGGGTCTTCGTCTTGGCATGTGGGATCTAGTTCGCTGACCAGGGATTGAACCCATGCCCCCTGCACTGAAGTCTTAGCCACTGGACCACCAGAGAAGTCCAAGGGTGCCGGGGTCCAGCCCTGGTGGATCCAGGGTGATTCGAAAGGGAGACGGATAGGCGAGGAAAAAATTTATTTAGAGATATAAGATTAGATTAGGAAGAAATAGTATAGTAGGAAATTTAGGCAGAGAAAAGGAGGCTGAATAACTTGGCTTGTGGGGAAAACCAATAAAGTTCCAGACAAGGAACTTGCACCATCTATGTTAGGCCACTGGCGCCCACTTGAATAACGAAGGGTGCCCGGCCTAAGGCTCCCTTTCGCATGGATCTTAGCAGCCAGGGCAAGTAAGTAGACGTGGTGAGCCTCCCCGCTCCAGATGGGAATTCAGCTGAAAAGGGGAGAAAAGAACGACATGGGGAAGCCCAGCATCAGTGCAAGACTCCAAAAACTATTTTTCAAAATCAGCTTATATATCCCAAGTTGTACATAAAGAAATAATGGAATATGCAGAGTTATGCTGGGGCAGCAGTCCTGACCCTCACTGAGACAAGGCTTTCTTTTTGCACACCCTCCCTTATACAAAAGGTCTCAGGTGGTTTACGTTATCCTCTGGCCAAGAGGCCTGTTAACATTTTTATGGCTTTCTTCCTGGATAATTGTCTATCAACCAGAAAACTCCTTTTCCCTAGAAGTGTTTTTTCTTTACTCTGTATTACCCTCAAAGTACTAAATAAAGTTACATTCCTGTAGAACAAAGGTGCAGTGGGTTATAACAAAGAAAGTACTTAACTCAAAGATCTAATGTTGCTAATAC
>SJYX01008465.1:24956-38146 GCA_006410675.1 Oreotragus oreotragus | reverse complement strand
TTTCCCTCTATTTCTTTGCATTGATCACTGAAGAAGGCTTTCTTATCTCTTCTTGATATTCTTTGGAACTCTGCACTCAGATACTTACATCTTTCTTTTTCTCCTTTGCTTTTCGCCTCTCTTCTTTTCACAGCTGTTTGTAAGGCCTCCCCAGACAGTCATTTTGCTTTTTCCCATTAATAGACCACTCGATTTAAAAGAGGTTGGAAATTTTTAATATTAAATTTAATGTTTGGAAGGAATTAGGTAAAATTTAGGAATAGAATTATGGAGAAAAAAGTAAAGTAGTTGGGGGTAACACACAGTATTTGATAAACTGTAGACTCAATGAGTCTACAAAAAGTTTTTCTTATAAAAATTAAAGAAAGTAAGAAGGAAATCTATTACTTTGGACTTAATTGTAGCTATAAAAAGGACACTTATTGAAATAAAAATAAGAAGAAATTTTAAAGAAATAAAGCGCATTGCCTTTGTGTTAACCAACAGAGACGTCTGATGCAGCTAGCTATAGTTTGGGATTTTTAGATGTATTGTTTAATTAAAACCCAGCAAACATAAGTTTGGCCTTACAGCCTGAAATTTTTCATAAGATGACTCAAAGTGGTTCAAAAACACAAAGTCAAGATTGTATAAAATCCTTTCCAATCCTTCTATCAGAAATATCAAAACCAACTTTCAATAAAGGATAAAATAAAAGACATAGTCTGGCACTTACGATTTGTACTCATTCTATTTCCCACTCTTATTGGAAGAGGGCTTTGTTTTATGGAAAAACTCTTATACCACATAACAGAACACAAATTATAAAACTTTGGACATTAGGTGGCAAAAAAACAAGGTAATTTACATTTCATTTGCATCAGTGATAACACATCATACATTCTTCTTACACTAAATGTCTGACAGCATGTTCTGATTTTATAACTCCCCTTCATCATGCCATTTCTTCCTCAGTCCATTGTAATCTCCTGTTCAGTTCAGTTCAGTTCAGTAGCTCAGTCACGTCTGACTCTTTGTGACATCAAAAATTGCAGCACGCCACGCCTCCTTGTCCATCACCAACTTCCGGAGTTGACTCAAACTCACGTCCATCGAGTCGGTGATGCCATCCAGCCATCTCATCCTCTGTCGTTCCCTTCTCCTCCTGCCCCCAATCCCTCCCAACATCAGAGTCTTTTCCAATGAGTCAACTCTTCGCATGAGGTGGCCAAAGTACTGGAGTTTCAGGTTTAGCAGCATTCCTTCCAATGAACACTCAGGAGTGATAGCCTTCCGAATGGACTGGTTGGATCTCCTTGCAGTCCAAGGGACTCTCGAGAGTCTTCTCCAACACCACAGTTCAAAAGCAACAATTCTTCGGTGCTCAGCTTTCTTCACAGTCCAACTCTCACATCCATACATGACCCCTGGAAAAACCATAGCTTTGACTAGACGGACCTTTGTTGGCAAAGTAATGGCTCTGCTTTTGAATATGCTATCTAGGTTGGTCATAACTTTCATTCCAAGGAGTAAGCATCTTTTAATTTCATGGATACAATCACCATCTGCAATGATTTTTAAGCCCAAAAAAATCAAGTCTGACACTGTTTCCACTGTTTCCCCATCTATTTCCTATGAAGTGATGGGACTGGATGCCATGACCTTCGTTTTCTGAATGTTGAGTTTTAAGCCAACTTTTTCACTGTCCTCTTTCAAGAGGCTTTTAGTTCCTCTTCACTTTCTGTCATAAGGGTGGTGTCATCTGCATATCTGAGGTTATTGAGATTTCTCCTGGAAATCTTGATTCCAGCTTGTGCTTCTTCCAGCCCAGCGTTTCTCATGATGTACTCTGCATAGAAGTTAAATAAGCAGGGTGACAATATACAGCCTTGACGTACTCCTTTTCCTATCTGGAAGCAGTCTGTTGTTCCGTGTCCAGTTCTCCTGTACTCCACCATTAAATCTACTTCTAATTCAGACACACTGACTCAATTCAACAGACATTTTCAGTCTCAATTTCTGTTGACTCCTTTGCTGTTTTTAATTGTGTAGATCACTTCCATGTGCTTAAAAGTTTCTGCTCCCATCATTTTCATAACATCAAGCTGTAATTTATTTCTAAATAATGTTGGTCTTCATTCTTTCTTTCATCACCTAAAAGCTGGAACACTCAACTACTTTCCAGGGAGTGAGTTTTCTTATACTGAATTTCTCTTTGAATTATCTCTACCACTTTCATGACTTTCACCTTTATGTTGTTGCTGCTGCTGCTGCTAAGTCACTTCAGTCATGTTCGACTCTGTGTGACCCCACAGAACGGCAGCCCATTGGGCTCCACCATCCCTGGGATTCTCCAGGCAAGAACACTGGAGTGGGTTGCCATTTCCTTCTCCAATGCATGAAAGTGAAAAGTGAAAGTGAAGTCGCTCAGTCGTGTCTGACTCAGCGACCCCATGGACTGCAGCCTACCAGGCTCCTCCGTCCATGGGAGTTTCCAGGCAAGAGTACTGGAGTGGGGTGCCATTGCCTTCTCTGCCTTTATGCTGTTATGACTTCAAAAGTCATATCATTAAATATGATCTCTCTCAAAAATATTAAACATGTACACATAACTAATTTCTACACCTCCTCATCTTGATATCTCAGGGGTCTTTAAAGTCAGATGTCTAAAATGAAACTCATATTCCTTCCAAAACTGTTTTCTTCCCTAAAGTCAATGTGTCAATTTACAGTTCCACCAATAATCCTAGTATCTAGCCAGAAATCTTGGGTCTTTTTTTTAACCCCTACACCTAATTTACAAGTCCTACTGGACAAGTTTATCTAGTGATTATGTACCACATTTGAACAACGACTTTCATTTTTGCATCCAGACTGCCAATTTAGACCTTCATCTTCTTTGGTCTAGGATGTTTCAATATACTATTGATTTTATATCTCAGACCACTTAAATCTACCCTCACACTGCCAACAGACTGACAAATAAAGTACAGAGCTAGTATCACCCATCTCCCTAAAATCCTTTAAAGTCTCTGAAAGAGTTTTAGATTATGGGACTAATCTAGTTTTAGATTATTTAGATTATATGACTGTTTATCTAAAAGTCAACAGTTCTTAACATGTATCTATACAGCCTTATCACCCCCAATCTGCCTCTTTAGCTTCATCTCTTCCTGTGTGCCTTGCACTTTAGTAAAATTACATAGAAAGCACTGAACACTGAAGCTAAGCCATGATCACATCTTTTGCCCAAATTCTTCCCTCCGCATAAAATAGACATACCCACGCCACTCTTTCTTTCTCTGGTCATCAACACCTTGTCTTTAAGACTCAATTCATGCCACCTTCTTCAGAAAATCTTCAACACTTCTCCCTTACTAGCTTAACTACCATTCATCTACTTTTCACAATACTTTACACAATACATTGATGACGTTTAGACCATTGCCATAAAATACTGCTTTATGCCCCTCTCTCTTTTTATTCTTTTCTCTCAATAACTGAGGGTCCATAGAAATAATTTTACTTTTCTTTGTAATCAACATAGAATGATAATTACCTGATGTGTGACAGGGCTCAATAAATGATGGTTTAAATGAAATGGGGGGAAAATGGAACTGACAGGTTGTTTGGTTAAAGGGGCAGATATATGTCTTCACTATAAACATGTACATATATTTAGATATTCCAATACCTATTAAATCTCTTTAAGTATTTATCATAGATGTTACAGAGGGGATTCACACATCAGAGGTCCCAAAGTAGCTGTGTGCTTAATCACTCAGTCGCCTCCCACTCTTTGAGACCCCATGGACTATAGCTCACCAGGCTCCTCTGTTAGTGGGGATTCTTCAGGCAAGAATACTGGAATGGGTTGCCATGCCCTCCTCCAAGGGATCGTCCCAACCCAGGGATCGAACCCAGGCCTCCAGCATTTCATGCAGATTCTTTACCATCTGAGCCACTAAGGAAAGTAGAGGTACTCTTAATTCTAATAAAGCTTGATTTCAGTTATACTCTGCCTCCCTGGGAGCATAATTTCCAGCCTTTAAGATTTAGGCACTAACAAAATTCCAGTTACTAAATATTAATTTGTGAAGACAGAAAAAAATTGCATATGTTAATTTGAGCTTGGCGTTTTATTCCTTGGAATCACTGATATTTGATTTCTTCTCCAAAACTACTTCCTGTTTAATGTTCCTCATACATCTTTTACTATTGTTAAAATGGTGAGCAATTCACCCAAAAGGGGGATAGAATTCAATTTATGCAAGCAATGAACTGGCACAATTCAATATACACAATAGAGGATATAATTGATTTTTCAAATCTATAAATATATTTGAAAGTAAAATTGAGACACATAGCTTGCTGATTTTATTTTATCTAAGATTTCAAAACTCAGCTATCTTAGTTCTTGACCTTTCACTGAATTCTTTACTGAAAAGTGCTGTGTATTTTCTCTTTAGTGCTCTTCTTTCCTGATTAGACTTTTTAAAACACCTACCAAAGAAACTTGTGATTAATGACAGTTAGAACTTATTGGACTTGAAGGACAAATGCTTGCTTCACCAGTTAAGGGAACAAGCTAATCAAAATGAAGAAGTGCAGGGCAAGGGAGAACAGGGAGAGAAGCAAAGGCAGTGAATCTAGATGGATTCGCTTGAAGTGATGAGCTGAACTGTTAACTTTTCATTTACTGCATCACAAACTTGACTCAACCTTTGTCTGTATTAAGAATAATGGGGCAGTTCTTATAAAAAAAACAATAAAACTTCTCAAATTAAGCCTCCTCCCTCATTTTTTATAGCTACTGGTTGGTATTATTCCAGCTTCTTCAGAGTAAATGTTTCACAATATCTTTCACAGATTGGAGAAACTTTTCCACTTCCACAGTTACAAAGCCTACTATAACAAACCAAACTGGCTGTCTCTTCAGAGACTATACTTCATACTTAAGCATGAAATTGAGACCAAACTTTTTATTTGCTGAGAAGGTGACACAATTTTCTTTTATACAGTGTGGTCTCATTCTTTGCTTTTCCATTGACCTCAGAGGAGTGGGTCCTCAAATATTTCAATGCTAGATTGTGAAATAGAAATGAGTCAGTCTTGAAAACAAGGCAGAAATCCTTTTTTGGTGGAAGGGTGCCAGGGAAAAGTTCAGAGTTTGCCATGTTGATATTTGCTATGTTTTCATCAAAAACTTGCACTACTGTTAGAAACTCAGTATCTAACAATGTAATCTAGCTGGCTATGTGTTCATTTCCAACTAATCTCTGTACAATAAAAGACGAAAGGGTTAGCAAAACAGGGATAAAGTTTGCTGTTGTCTGAAGATTTCTGTACATGTACAATGGTGCTAGCTGAAGGAAGGGAAAAACTATATTTCTTACATGATACAGAAAATATATAGGATTTAAGAACAATTTGTATGAGGATGTGATATATTATGACAAAATATAATAGGGACGTCACTAAACCTGAAAATTTAAAGCACCTAGGAACTTACTCATTTTGTTACTTTTGGTTCTCCAGAGAAGATTCATTTGCATATTTCTTTAAAATATCTCTGCTCTAGATGTGATCATCTATCTAGTAAACTGCCTCATGAAACAAGTATAATGACAGATAGAAGGTGAAACAATACAGAAAATATGAAATAACCTAGTCATTTTATTTTTGTGTTTATTATTATCTTAAATACCCTTTTCTTTTATTAATAATCATCTCAAAAGAAAGCAGTTGTTGTTCCATTTAGAAGTCTCCAGGGGGTGATGAGGAGAAACATCATATCCCCCGTGCAAGTTACTCAAGGTCTCCAAAAGTAGTAACGGGAGCAATGTTTCCAAAGCTGCTCCTGTATATCATACGCCTATTTGATTTGGCAGATGCAATGGTTAGTACTTTTCCTTCAGCCAATTTACTGGAAGGTCCTCCCTTTCTTACACATAAGGTCCCTATGGGCTCACAGGACTTTCAAACAATTTCATAATGTTTATTTTGTTCCCTTATTCACAATTTAAAAGTTCTAACATGAAGTATTTCATAATTTTCCTTTTATAAAACAATTCTCTCATTTTTCAGGAAATTCTCTGTCATGTATCTCAGAAGATAAATCCTAATACATGAGTTCAATCTTTAAAAGTCACTTCAACATATTGTGTTTAGGTTTATAATATGACTTAACTTACATCTCATTATTAAAAATCAAATTTCCCGTCTCTTTGTTGAAACTGCATGATGTGTTTTTAGCCCATTTGTTTTCTTGGTCAATGTACCTAATGTAGAACCTAAAAATTTAGGAAGGAAAAAATGTTTGACTAGATACTCAAGGAAATTCTAAAATTTCCTTGAAAAAGCACAGAAATAAATAGCAAAAACTGCTGAACTAAAGGATGAAGCAAGGGAAATGGCATTATCTAACTGTAGGACTTAATATCACAGAAGTCAAGACACTGTGGTATTGGAAAAAGGATAGACCATAGATCAATGAAACAAAAAGAAAGTCAAGAGATAGGTCTACACAAATATGGTCAACAGACTTCCTCAAAAGTGCAAAGGCAAGTCAAATGGTGTTGGAACAACTGGATAACCATATGCAAAAGATGAATGAACCTCGACCAAAAGCTCTCTCAATATATGAAAAGAAGCTCAAAATAGATCATAATGCCATAAAACTTTTATAATAAAGTATAGTAGAAATTTGTTATGATCTGTGGTTAGGCAAAGAGCTCTTAGACATGACACAAAAAACATAGTCCATAAAAAGGATAAATAAATCAGAATTCATAAAAATTAAAAACTTTTTTGTGTAAGGCACTATGAAGAGAATTAAAAGAAAAGCTACACAGTTGGAGAATATATTTGCAAATTACATATCTGACCAAAAACTTTTACTCAGAATATGTTAAGAATGCTCTACAAATAACCCAGCTTTAAAATGGACAAAGACCTGAATAGACACATCACTAAGAGGATGTACTGATGGAAAAGAAACACATGGAAAGATATTCAACATCAGAACAGTCACTCAATATTATTGGTGAAATGAAAATCAAAACTGAAAGGAGTTTCCACTACACATCTATAAGAATGGTTAAAATTTTTAAAAATATATATATTGACAGTATCAAATGATGAAGATGAGGAGGACTGGAACTCATAAAATGCTGCTGGAATGCAAAATACTGTGAGTACTCTCAAAAATAGTTCATCAGTTTCTCATAAAATTCAACATACATTGTATGACACAGATATCCTACACTTATGTATTTATCTTAGAGAAATGGAATTATGTCTACCCAAAACCCTATACACAATTTTTTTAGCAACTCTATTTGTAATAGCCAATAACCTAGAAACAATCTAAATATCCTTCAATGAATGAAAGCATAAACAAATAGAAGTACATCCTTACTAAGGATGCTACTTAGCAATCAAAAAGAATGAACTATTGATACAGCCAACAACTTAAATAAACTTCTAAGGCATTATGTTCAGTGAAAGTCAATCTCAAAAGGTAATATACTGTACAATTTCACTTATATGATATTTCTTAAAAATCAAAATAGGTGATGGGGATTAGATCAGTGGTTGTCACTGATCAGAAGAGAGCAAGTATGTGACTACAAAGGAATAGTACAAGGGAATTTTTTATAGTAATGCAAATATTGTATATCTTGAAAGTGCAGGTTGTGAGACAAATATATACCCTAGTTAAAACATCTAATTTTATACAGAAAGTCCACTTTTAGTTTATGTTAATGTCTAACAATAAAATTTATGAATGAATCTATGCAAAACTGAAAAACAAATGTGTTGTTTTATTTTTTTTTCTTTTATTACCACAAAGAAGAGGGGAAAAGACAGAATGGTTATTTCCATAAAAAGTGAAAGTCACTCAGTCATATACAACTCTTTGGAACCCCATGAACTACACAGTCCATGGAATTCCCCAGGCCAGAATACTGCAGTGGGTAGCCAATCCCTTCTACAGGGGATCTTCCCAACCCAGGTATAGAACCCATGTCTCCCACATTGCAGGCAGATTCTTTACCAGCTGACCACTAGGGAAGTCCATAAGGTGCCTCAAATATATGATATATTTTAAAGATAAGAACTTACTTCCTATTTTTTCTTAGTGTTAGGTTGAAGATTAAAATGATTCATCCTTTCCAGGAAATATTTTCAATACTTTAAGAAAAACATAACTAGAGTTTTTAGCAGATAGAGTAGAAAGTCTTCTCTTCATATCTAAAATATATGCTTAGTTTTCATTAGCGTTCAGCTCATTTCAGTTCAGTTGCTCAGTTGTGCCCGACTCTTTGCGACCCCATGAATCACAGCACGCCAGGCTTCCCTGTCCATCATCAACTCCTGGAGTTCACTCAAACGCACGTCCATCGAGTCAGTGATGCCATCTAGCCATCTCATCCTCGGTGGTCCCCTTCTCCTCCTGCTCCCAATCCCTCCCAGCATNCGACTCTTTGCGACCCCATGAATCACAGCACGCCAGGCTTCCCTGTCCATCATCAACTCCTGGAGTTCACTCAAACGCACGTCCATCGAGTCAGTGATGCCATCTAGCCATCTCATCCTCGGTGGTCCCCTTCTCCTCCTGCTCCCAATCCCTCCCAGCATTAGAATCTTTTCCAATGAGTCAACTCTTCTCATGAGGTGGCCAAAGTACTGGAGTTTCAGCTTTAGCATCATTCCCTCCAATGAACACCCAGGACAGATCTCCTTTAGAATGGACTGGTTGGGTCTCCTTGCAGTCCAAGGGACTCTCAAGAGTCTTCTCCAACACCACAGTTCAAAAGCATCCAGTTTTTGGTGCTCAGCTTTCTTCACAGTCTAACTCTCACATCCAAACATGACCACAGGAAAAACCATAGCCTTGACTAGACGGACATTTGTTGGCAAAGTAATGTTGCTGCTTTTGAATATGCTATCTAGGTTGGTCATAACTTTCATTCCAAGGAGTAAGCGTCTTTTTATTTCATGGCTGCAATCACCATCTGCAATGATTTTGGAGCCCTCAAAAAGAAAGTCAGCTATTGTTTCCACTGTTTCCCCATCTATTTCCCATGAAGTGATGGGACCAGATGCCATGATCTTCATTTTCTAAATGTTGAGCTTTAAGCCAACTTTTTCACTCTCCTCCTTCACTTTCATCAAGAGGCTTTTTAGTTCCTCTTCCTTTTCTGCCACAAGGGTGGTGTCATCTGCATATCTGAGGTTATTGATATTTCTCCCAGCAATCTTGATTCCAACTTGTGCTTCTTCTAGACCAGCATTTCTCATGATGTACTCTGCATAGAAGTTAAATAAGCAGGGTGACAATATACAGCCTTGACATACTCCTTTTCCTGTTTGGAACCAGTCTGTTGTTCCATGTTCAGTTCTAACTGTTGCTTCCTGACCTGCATATAGGTTTCTCAAGAGGCAGGTCAGGTGGTCTGGTATTCCCATCTCTTTCAGAATTTTCCACAGTTTATTGTGATCCACACAGTCAAAGACTTTGGCATAGTCAATAAAGCAGAAATAGATGTTTTTCTGGAACTCTCTTGCTTTTTCCATGATCCAGTGGATGCTGGCAATTTGAGCTCTGGTTCCTCTGCCTTTTCTAAAACCAGCTTGAACATTTGGAAATTCATGGTTCACGTATTGCTGAAGTCTGGCTTGGAGAATTTTGAGCATTACTTTACTAGCATGTGAGAAAGCATATCCAATTGATTGAGAACTATGAGAATATTCATTCTCTCACATAGTAAGCAAGAAACATTTGGATTGAGACAGAGGACAAATCAGGCGAAAGCAGTGATTATAAATAAAATTAGTGCTTTTCTTCTGTGAATTTTTTGAATACATTTTTGGAAACATAATGCTTAATAAAACTTTTTGGCTTTGTTTAAAGACAGTTACTTCACTCTGTTCAATAATGAAGGAAAGAAATGAGAAGACATAATTATGCTTAGGTAAGAATTAATTAATAGATAAAATTTTTGTAAGATATTGTATTTGATGGCTATGTTGTCCTTAAAATCCACTTTAAAATATACCTAGATGACCTTTAAGACACTACTCTTATACAACCACCAATGAAACATGACCAGCACTCAAGCTGTGTAAACCTAGTCCCCTAATTCTTTTTCTTCTTCTTCTATTTTTTTAATAAAGCAAATACTAGACATGACAGCCAAAAGAGTGCAAAACCCATTTCCCTTCCTATTTACACTGATATATTTGATCCCAGTTCATATGGAATAGACAAGATGCCCTCACTAACAAAAGAAAATGTGATGAATGAAGCAATAAACTACTGAATAAACAGTATATAGATATTCTTGAGTAACATGAAATAATCCTGATTCTGTATAAAACTTACCAATTTTCAATGACCTTGAGTACCAAAAAGTAGATTTAAAATATATTGAATTTGATTTCTTCTGTCTCTGACAATTTCTTAGTATCATTCATGAAGAACTGATCAGCATAGTCTTCTGCTTTGTCTTTCCTAGCTTGAATTGATATTTTAAAATGTTTTTTGTAATAGAGTAGCAACTATTGCTTTTATATAGACTTCAGAACCTAGAAGAATGTGATTTTTTACCTCATTTAATTTTTAAGGGTTCATGTTTGGGAGTTCGTGTAAAAAAATAAATAAATACAAAAATACAAAATAAAATAAAAAAAATATTAAAAAAAATTTTTAAGGGTTTTTTAAAACATGGTTGATAAAATAATAATTTTCATGCATAAGAGCTATTACTGAACATATTTCTTATTGTACTAAAATATAAAACTGTTATGTGGTTTAAGTATATAGTTATTATATTCTGAAGAAACAGCTTGGATGCTTCTTTGATGATTTTATGCTTTACTATAAGAGGTATGTAAGTCTAAATTAATTGGCTTATAACACTGAAGAATACATTTTTAAATTAACAACTATGAGCTATAGATCATTTTTAACTATACAGGTTTCAGAAACCACATTACTATAACTGGATTCTTCCCAGGTGGCCTAGTGGGTAAAGAATCTGCCTGCAATACAGGAAATGTGGGTCTGATCCTTGAGTCAGGAAGATCTTCTAGAGAAGGGCATAACAACCCACTCCAGTATTCTTGCCTGGAGGAGCCCATGGACAGAGGAGCCTGGCAGGCTACAGTCCATAGGACTGCAAACAGGCAGACATGACTGAAGTGGCTGAGTATGCACACACACATTGCTAAAACTGTTAACTATGCAAAGGTTGGTGTATCCTTCTCTTGTTCATGCTATAAAGGAAAGAATGGCACCACACTTAGGAGGGTTAATGTGAAAAGTTACTGCCCAGAAGAATTCTCTCTTACATGTCACCCAGAACAATTTTACCCCTTTAATTCATCAGACTTCAGACTTAGGGTCATAAAATAAGCACAATAAAGTGCCTTTTGTACCCTCCAATTGTCAACAGCCTCCTTCAAAACCATTCATCCTCATAAGTGATGGATTTCTTGTCTTTTCCTGTTTCTTTTGGCTTTTGACTCTACAAATAATTTCCTGTTAACAGTGTTGCCTCACCCTTTGGAAATGATGCTTCTTATGTTTTCTGTGACCTTGACTTCTGTCTGCCTTCCTTGACCACAAGAATGATATATACCCCCTTAATTATACTGCCTCTAGCTTCTCTGAGTAGATATCTCAAATGCTGTAGCTGGATCAGGAAGTCTACTCTCTTAGCAAAACTATGTAATCACCTCACTTGGTTTACACTGAATATACTATAGCACTTTAGAATATACAATATATTTTCATTTATATTATTGTTGTTCATAATAACCAGTTTAGATGCCCAGAGTAGATATAATCATTCTTATCAGACTTAGAGAAGTAAAGTACCTTAACTAAGGACTTGCCATAGTTTACTGGAACATTTAGAACTCCTGTATATTGCTGCTGATTCCTGTTTCAATGTCCTTTCCATAGATCCACACTACATTTAATTTATCTCGAGAGACTGAAATCATAAACAAAAACTGTTGCTTCTTAAAAGTTTCTTTCTTCAACTTGCAAATTCTAAAATTTCTAAGAGTGGTTCTATGAAGTACTTTCTCTTTTTAAAAAATAAACATTCCCTTATGGGTGCTCTATACTCAAGGAATATATACCCGGGCCTACAAAAAAAATCAGGTAGTCTTAATAGGAAAATCTGATATATTCAACATCTTATTTCTCTTCTATTCTTAAGTTTGTATGAAATGTGCCAATAAATTAACTCTTAGTATTCACCAATTGTAGGATATGCTGATGACATGTTTTCTTAGTTTTATGGAGAATAAAAGAATAGTTTAGTATAGAAAAAGTCGAGAGAAGAGGAAAATGAATTGGGAAGTAAAGTTAAGATAAATGCCTAGTTTTGGGGAGAATTTACATATAAATCCCTTTACATACATATACTAGTCACATACAATGATTCAATCTTACTTTAACTTGTGCTTATTACTCATCATTGATGATCTAATATATAATGTACCATACATTAGTGTTCCAAAACTTCTAATCTTTAGTTAAGAAATATAAATTTAACCACATAATTGCCAAGGTGGTTTTGCTATTTGAATATTTGATATGTTGTTCATAAAAGAATATTTATATATATGTCTCTTGCAAAAGTAATTGCAGTTTCAGATCATGAATTTTAAAATTGTTATAACTTGGCTCAAACACATTTTTATTCATCAACACAAGAACCATTGTTATCAATACATTTTTGTCAATGAGAAATAAGTTTCTTTATTCTTGTAGCATAAAAATCTGTGCTTCAGGATTCCGTGAACTTGTGGAGAGCATTTTCTGCCTCCTGCTGGTTATAGAAGCATTTTCCCTGGAAAAAGTTGTCAAGATGCTTGAAGAAGTGGTAGTCAATTGGCAAGAGGTCAGGTGAATATGGTGGATGAGGCAAAACTTCATAGCCCAATTCACTGAACTTTTGAAGTGTTGGTTGTGTAATATGCAGTCAGGCATTGTTGTGGAGAAGAATTGGGGCCTTTCTTTGACCAGTGCTGGCTGAAGCACTGCAGTTTTTGGTGTATCTCATCAATTGGCTGAATATCCTTCTCAGATGTAATGGTTTCACCAGGATTCTGAAAGCTGTAGTGCATCAGACTGGGAAAAAAAAAAAATAAGAAAAGAAAGGGAAGTCTCTCAGTCATATCTCTGTCTC
>SJYX01008465.1:0-11126 GCA_006410675.1 Oreotragus oreotragus | reverse complement strand
AAGTGATGGCTCTATTTTAAGAATTTTTGTGAAACTTCCACATTATTTTCCACAGTGGCTGTACCAATTTACATTCCCACAAACAGTATACAAGGATTCCTTTTTCTCCATATCTTCTCTAACATTTGCTATGTATAGACCTTTAGACAATCAGTTCAGCTCAGTTCAGTCACTCAGTCATGTCTGACTCTTTGTGACCCCATGGACTGCAGCACACCAGGCTTCCCTGAACATCACCAACCCCCAGAGCTTGCTCAAACTCATGAACATTGAGTTGGTGATGCCATCAAACCATATCATCCTCTGTCATCCTGTTCTCCTCTAGGTCTCAATCTTTCCCAGTATCAGGGTCTTTTTGTTCTTTGCATCAGGTGACCAAAGTATTGGAGCTTCAGCAGCAGCAGCAGTCTGTCCAATGAATGTTAAGACTGATTTCCTTTAGGATGGACTGTTTAGATCTCCTTGCAGTCTAATTGAGTCTCCAGAGTCTTCTCCAACATCACAGTTCAAAAACATCAGTTCTTTAGAGCTCAGCTTTCTTTATGGTCCAGCTCTTACATCCATCCATGACTACTGGAAAAACCATATCTTTGACTAGATGGCTTTTTATTGGCAAAGTGGTCTCTTCTTTTTAATACAGTGTCTAGGTTTGTCATAGCTTTTCTTCCATGGAGCAAGTGTCTTTTAATTTCATGGCCGCAGTCACCATCTGCAGTGACTTTGGAGACCAAGAAAATAAAGTCTGTCACTGATTTCATTATTTCCCCATCTACTCATCGTGAAGTGATAGGACTGGATGCCATGATCTTAGTTTTTGAATATTGAGTTTTAAACCTGTTTTTTTCATTCTTCTCTTTCACTTTCACCAAGAGGCTCTTTAGTTCCTCTTCACTTCCTGCCATAGAGTGGTGTCATCTGCATATCTGAGGTTATTGATATTCCCAGCTTGTGCTTCTTCCAGCCTGGCATTACTCTGCATATAAGTTAAATAAGCAGGGTGACAATATACAGCCTTGACATACTCCTTTCCTGATTTGGAACCAGTCCATTTTTTCATGTCCGCTTTTAACTGTTGCTTCTTGACCTGCATACCGATTTCTCAGGAGGCAGGAAAGATGATCTGATATTCCCTCTCTTGAAGAATTTTCCACAATTTGTTTTGATCCACACTATCAAAGGCTTCAGTATAGTCAATGAAGCAGAAATAGATGTTTTTCTGGAATTCTCTTATTTTTTCCATGATCCAAAAGATGCTNTGACCTGCATACCGATTTCTCAGGAGGCAGGAAAGATGATCTGATATTCCCTCTCTTGAAGAATTTTCCACAATTTGTTTTGATTCACACTATCAAAGGCTTCAGTATAGTCAATGAAGCAGAAATAGATGTTTTTCTGGAATTCTCTTATTTTTTCCATGATCCAAAAGATGCTGGCATTTTGACCTCTGCTTCCTCTGCCTTTTCTAGTTCCAGCTTGAACATCTGCAAGTTCTTAGTTACCGTACTATTAAAGTCTGGCTTGGAGAATTTTCAGCATTACTTTCCTAGCATTGAGATGAGTGCAATTGTGCAGTAGTTTGAACATTCTTTGGCATTGCCTTTCTTTGGGATTGGAATGAAAATGGACGTTTTCCATTCCTGTGGCCACTGCAGAGTTTTCTAAATATGCTGGCATATTGAGTGCAGCACTTTCACAGCATCATCTTTTAGGATTGAAGTAGCCATTCTGAAAGATGTGAGGTAATATTTTATTCTGGTTTTGATTTGCATTTCTCTAATAGTGATGCTGAACAGTTTTTCATATGCCTATTAGCCATTGTATTTCTTCCCTAGGAAAATGTTTATCCAGGTTTTCTGCCCATTTTTTTATTGGGTTGCTTTTTTCTATGTTGAGCCATATGCACTATTTCTGCATTTTTGATATTAATCCCTTATCAGTCACATCACTGGCAAATATTTTATCCCCTTTCCAAAGTAATTTTTTTCATTTTGTTTACCATTTTCTTTGCTGTGCAAAAGCTTTTTGTTAGGTTCCATTTGTTTATTTTTGCTTTCTTTTATTCTTGGAGTAAAAGAAATCCAAAATATCCAAAGTAAAAGATCCAAAAATATTGCTACAGCTTATATCAAAGTGCGTTCTGCCTATGTTTTCTTCTAGGAGCTTCATCATTTCAAGTCTTACATTTAGGACTTTAATCCGTTTTGAGTTTATTTTTTGTATGGTGAGAGGAATGTTCTAATGTCATTGTTTTATGTATACTTGTCCAGTTTTTCTAGCATCACTTGCTAAAGAGACTTCTTAACACCATTGTATATGCTTGCCTCTTTCATCATAGATTAATTGGCCATAAGTGTGTGGGTTTATTTCTGGGCTTTCAATTATGTTCCATTGTTTCATGTGTCTGTTTTTGTGTCAGTACCATACAGTTTTGATTACTGTAGCTTTGTAATACCATCTTTAGTCAGGGAGTGCGATATCTCCAGCTTTATTCTTTTTTTCTCAAGAATATTTTGGACAATTCAAGGTCTTTTGTAGTTCTACTAAATTTAGTATTTTTAAAATTCTAATTCTATTAAAAAGATCAGGGTATTTTGACAGGAATTGAATTAAATCTATAGATTGTTTCTGGTAGTATGTCAAGGATTAACAATATTTTTATCTTCCAATCCAAGAGATACCATATATTTCCATTTCTTCATGCTGTCTTCAATTTGCATCATCAATGTTTTATAGTTTTCAGACTATAGGTCTTTCATCTCCTTGTTTGAGTCTATTTCTAAGTATTTTATTTAGCTGCATTTAGCTTAAAGACAAGCTCTCAGGCATCCAAGAATGTAAATGATCCACTAAAGTCTGAAAACTCTAATCAATTAGTGAAAATTTTAAGAGGAGAACTAGATCTCTTTCCTCCTTTACTCTCAGTCCTCAATATTCTGTCCCAATGTAGTGAACTAAAAAAGAGTCAAGGTACAGTGCAATAAAATTTACCTTAGAGTAAATATTTTCTTAGGAACTGACTCTTGCAACAGAAATGGAACCAGAGGGCTTTTTGTGAAGAAGACAAGAGGCAGTATTTATTAACCCCTGAACAACATGGAGAGGGATTTAGAAGTGTCAACCTTGCAGTCAAAAATTTGTGTATAATTTATAGTCAGCCTTCTGTATTGAAGATTCCACATTTTCAAATTCAACCAACAGCTGATTATGTAGTATTGTAGTATTTACTACTGAAGAAATACAAGTTTAAGTGGACCTGAACTGTTCAAACCCCATGCTGTTTAAGGGTCAACTGTGATTTGGAAAATGCATGAAATAAGAGACAGAGAGAATTCATTTCTTTTCAAATCGCTTAAGAATTCATTGTCTGTCTTCTCTGATATTCATGCATTTGTTTGTATATTCATACTTATTCTATTTAATTTACTACTCTCTTAGTCACTCAGTTATGCTGACTATTTGCAACCCCATGGACTGTAGCTCACCAGACTCCTCTGTCCATGGGGTTCTCCAGACAAGAATACTGGCGTGGATTGCTATTTCCTTCTCCAGGAGAACTTACTAATGCCATGAAAAATGAGCATGTAAAGAAAAATATTAAATAGTACAGATAAAAAGATTAAACATAGAGGGAATTATCTTCTCTTTAACCCCTTCTCTTTACAGAAGCAATTATGGGGAATATTTGTATTATAGTTCTATTTGTCTTCATTATCAATATAATAACATATAAATTAAAATTACTTCTTAATTTATCATAATTAAGCCATTATATACTGAATTTGTGCTGTAATGAATGACATGATGCAGTCTCAATACCTTCTGACTTTCAGTCCTTCATTTTGGGTTGATAAATTTATATCATAAAGTACAGTAAGAATGAACAAGGGCAATTTTATCCTCCAGGAAAAATTTGACAAATCTGGGACATTTTTTGCTTGCAACAATTGAAGAGTTCTACTGGCATCTAATTGGTAGAGACCAAGGATGCTGTTAAATATCATACAAAGAATAGGAAAGGACCTCATTATACAGAATCAACCTGTCCAAAAATAAATAGCTCTGGTACTGAGAAATCTTGCTTGAGAATTTGCCTGTATAACTTCAGATAATGTACTTAAAATAATTTTGACAACAATGTTTGATATAATTGACTCCTTGATCTTAAAAGTGAAGTATTAAAATTGTATTTTTTTCTGCTTATCTATCTCAATTTTTTGTTATATGTGTTAACTTTACATTGTTGTGATTTATAAAATTTCCATCCTTGATTATTACTATCATTGTGTTACATATATTGTATTTGTCAAATAATTCTTAGAACTCTGAAACTAAACAGAATATATAATTGTATAGATAATCACACTAATATTAATAAGATTGATTCAGACAAAGAGTTAAAATTATTGGTTTAATGTTTATAGGAACAAGATATTTAGACAGTCTAAAAATACTACCACATATTATTTATTGTTTTTTTGGGGAAATGACATTTCACAATGATTGTCACTATGGTTACCTCCCTAAATGATTAATTAAACTTAACAAATAATGGAAAGAACTCATATGATGCAATGTGAAATAGATTACATCATAAGGAAAGAATAAAAAAAATTTCCATAATGGCAAATTCAACATAATGACTAGCCTAAATTCTTTTAAAAAGTCAATATCATGAAAGACCATACAAAGAAATATTAAAAGGTAAGGGTACAGATCTAGGTTAAAGAAGACCAAAGAGATGTGATTACCAGATATTATGAACTTTGATTGGATCTATATCAGAGCCATAAAAAACATTTCTGACATCTTTTAAGTACAGAATGAATATGAGATAATGTTTTATACAAAGATTTTATTTCCTGGGTATGAGACAGGTTAAATTACTTATTTTTTTATGGTCATGTAGGAGAATTCCAACTGTCTCTTATACACATCTGGTCTTTCATCTCCTTGTTTGAGTTTATTTCTAGGTATTTTATTTAGCTGCATTTAGCTTAAAGACAAGCTCTCAGGCATCCAAGAATGTAAATGATCCACTAAAGTCTGAAAACTCTAATCAATTAGTGAAAATTTTAAGAGGAGAACTAGATCTCTTTCCTCCTTTACTCTCAGTCCTCAATATTCTGTCCCAATGTAGTGAACTAAAAAAGAGTCAAGGTACAGTGCAATAAAATTTACCTTAGAGTAAATATTTTCTTAGGAACTGACTCTTGCAACAGAAATGGAACCAGAGGGCTTTTTGTGAAGAAGACAAGAGGCAGTATTTATTAACCCCTGAACAACATGGAGAGGGATTTAGAAGTGTCAATCTTGCAGTCAAAAATTTGAGTATAATTTATAGTCAGCCTTCTGTATTGAAGATTCCACATTTTCAAATTCAACCAACAGCTGATTATGTAGTATTGTAGTATTTACTACTGAAGAAATACAAGTTTAAGTGGACCTGAACTGTTCAAACCCCATGTTGTTTAAGGGTCAACTGTGATTTGGAAAATGCATGAAATAAGAGACAGAGAGAATTCATTTCTTTTCAAATCGCTTAAGAATTCATTGTCTGTCTTCTCTGATATTCATGCATTTGTTTGTATATTCATACTTATTCTATTTAATTTACTACTCTCTTAGTCACTCAGTTATGCTGACTATTTGTNTATATATATATATATATATATATATAGAGAGAGAGAGAGAGAGAGAGAGAGAGAGAACAAAAATACTAATTTTAACAGATGCTTTCCACAGTGGCTGTACCAATTTACATTTCCACAAACAGTATACAAGGATTCCTTTTTCTCCATATCTTCTCTAACATTTGCTACATATATACCTTTAGACAATCAGTTCAGCTCAGTTCAGTCACTCAGTCATGTCTGACTCTTTGTGACCCCATGGACTGCAGCATACCAGGCTTCCCTGAACATCACCAACCCCCAGAGCTTGCTCAAACTCATGAACATTGAGTTGATGATGCCATCAAACCATTTCATCCTCTGTCATCCTGTTCTCCTCTAGGTCTCAATCTTTCCCAGTATCAGGGTCTTTTTGTTCTTTGCATCAGGTGACCAAAGTATTGGAGCTTCAGCAACAGCAGCAGTCCATCCAATGAATGTTAAGACTGATTTCCTTTAGGATGGACTGTTTGGATCTCCTTGCAGTCCAATTGAGTCTCCAGAGTCTTCTCCAACATCACAGTTCAAAAACATCAGTTCTTCAGAGCTGAGCTTTCTTTATGGTCCAGCTCTTACATCTATCCATGACTACTGGAAAAACCATATCTTTGACTAGATGGCTCTTTATTGGCAAAGTGATGTCTCTTCTTTTTAATACAGTGTCTAGGTTTGTCATAGCTTTTCTTCCAAGGAGCAAGTGTCTTTTAATTTCATGGCTGCAGTCACCATCTGCAGTGACTTCGGAGCCCAAGAAAATAAAGTCTGTCACTGATTTCATTATTTCCCCATCTACTCATTGTGAAGTGATAGGGCTGGATGCCATGATCTTAGTTTTTGAATATTGAGTTTTAAACCACTTTTTTTCATTCTCCTCTTTCACTTTCACCAAGAGGCTCTTTAGTTCCTCTTCACTTCCTGCCATAGGGTGGTGTCATCTGCATATCTGAGGTTATTGATATTTCCAGCTTGTGCTTCTTCCAGCCTGGCATTATATGCAGATGTACCTGTCTCTTATACACATCTTATTTTAGAGACAAAAGCAGTAAGTTTAAAACTCAAACTCCTAAAGAAACTGTCTCCCCTCTCTCGTGGGGTCTCACCCTCCTCTCCTAATGTGAACTGGGGTGCAGGAAGAAAATGTAGATGATCGTGGCAGCAGGATGGTACCCAAGCTGTCTCCTGTATCTTCTCAGATGTCCATCTGACTGGGGTGTCTGGTCAGATCTTGTCCCTTTAATCTTGAGCCAGTGGCCACTGAAGTATGGCTGGTTTGGGGCATCCCTGAAGAATCTGGGTCCTGCCACAGCCTCCAGAAACGAAATCCATGCTCATTGTGACCCTTCCTCCAGACTCCAGGCTGCTTCGCTTTAACTTTCCTGGAATGCCCAGAATTTCCACTTGTTTTATCTCTAAATTTTATGGTATGCATTACCACTCTCTGGGCTTCCCAGGTGGTACAGTTGTAAAGAATCTGCCTGCCAATGCAGGAGACACGAGTTCGATCCCTAGGTCAGGATCTTCTTCCCCTGGAGGAAGAAATGGCTACCCACTCCAGTATTTTTGCCTGGAGAATCCCATGGACAGAGGAGCCTGGCGTTTTACAGTCCATGGGGTCGCAAAGAGGCAGACACGACTGAGCACTCACACATGCAGGCACCACCCTCTACCGTTCCTACCCTGTTGACCCCGAGCTGTGTTGAAAAGAGCATGTAAANACATTCTTTGGCATTGCCTTTCTTTGGGATTGGAATGAAAACTGACCTTTTCCAGTCCTGCGGCCACTGCTGAGTTTTCTAAATATGCTGGCATATTGAGTGCAGCACTTTCACAGCATCATCTTTTAGGATTGAAGTAGCCATTTTGAAAGGTGTGAGGTAATATTTTATTCTGGTTTTGATTTGCATTTCTCTAATAGTGATGCTGAACAGTTTTTCAAATGCCTATTAGCCATTGTATTTCTTCCCTGGGAAAATGTCTATCCAGGTTTTCTGCCCATTTTTTTATTGGGTTACTTTTTTCTATGTTGAGTCATACGCACTATTTCTGCATTTTTGATATTAATCCCTTATCAGTCACATCACTGGCAAATATTTTATCCCCTTTCCAAAGTAATTTTTTTTCATTTTGTTTACCATTTTCTTTGCTGTGCAAAAGCTTTTCGTTAGGTTCCATTTGTTTATTTTTGCTTCATTTCTTTTATTCTTGGAGTAAAAGAAATCCAAAATATCCAAAGTAAAAGATCCAAAAATATTGCTACAGCATATATCAAAGTGCGTTCTGCCTATGTTTTCTTCTAGGAGCTTCTTCGTTTCAAGTCTTACATTTAGGACTTTAAACCGTTTTGAGTTTATTTTTTGTATGGTGAGAGGAATGTTCTAATGTCATTGTTTTACGTATACTTGTCCAGTTTTCCTAGCATCACTTGCTAAAGAGACTTCTTAACACCATTGTATATGCTTGCCTCTTTCATCATAGATTAATTGGCCATAAGTGTGTGGGTTTATTTCTGGGCTTTCAATTATGTTCCATTGTTTCATGTGTCTGTTTTTGTGTCAGTACCATACAGTTTTGATTACTNTTTCTAGCATCCCTTGCTAAAGAGACTTCTTAACACCATTGTATATGCTTGCCTCTTTCATCATAGATTAATTGGCCATAAGTGTGTGGGTTTATTTCTGGGCTTTCAATTATGTTCCATTGTTTCATGTGTCTGTTTTTGTGTCAGTACCATACAGTTTTGATTACTGTAGCTTTGTAATACCATCTTTAGTAAGGGAGTGCGATAGCTCCAGCTTTATTCTTTTTTTCTCAAGAATATTTTGGACAATTCAAGGTCTTTTGTAGTTCCACATAAATTTATTATTTTTAGAATTCTAATTCTATTTAAAAGATCAGGGTATTTTGACAGGAATTGAATTAAATCTATAGATTGTTTCTGGTAGTATGTCAAGGATTAACAATATTTTTCTCTTCCAATCCAAGAGATATCATATATTTCCATTTCTTCATGCTGTCTTCAATTTGCATCATCAATGTTTTATAGTTTTCAGACTATAGGTCTTTCATCTCCTTGTTTGAGTCTATTTCTAAGTATTTTATTTAGCTGCATTTAGCTTAAAGACAAGCTCTCAGGCATCCAAGAATGTAAATGATCCACTAAAGTCTGAAAACTCTAATCAATTAGTGAAAATTTTAAGAGGAGAACTAGATCTCTTTCCTCCTTTNTTTCCATTTCTTCATGCTGTCTTCAATTTGCATCATCAATGTTTTATAGTTTTCAGACTATAGGTCTTTCATCTCCTTGTTTGAGTTTATTTCTAGGTATTTTATTTAGCTGCATTTAGCTTAAAGACAAGCTCTCAGGCATCCAAGAATGTAAATGATCCACTAAAGTCTGAAAACTCTAATCAATTAGTGAAAATTTTAAGAGGAGAACTAGATCTCTTTCCTCCTTTACTCTCAGTCCTCAATATTCTGTCCCAATGTAGTGAACTAAAAAAGAGTCAAGGTACAGTGCAATAAAATTTACCTTAGAGTAAATATTTTCTTAGGAACTGACTCTTGCAACAGAAATGGAACCAGAGGGCTTTTTGTGAAGAAGACAAGAGGCAGTATTTATTAACCCCTGAACAACATGGAGAGGGATTTAGAAGTGTCAACCTTGCAGTCAAAAATTTGTGTATAATTTATAGTCAGCCTTCTGTATTGAAGATTCCACATTTTCAAATTCAACCAACAGCTGATTATGTAGTATTGTAGTATTTACTACTGAAGAAATACAAGTTTAAGTGGACCTGAACTGTTCAAACCCCATGTTGTTTAAGGGTCAACTGTGATTTGGAAAATGCATGAAATAAGAGACAGAGAGAATTCATTTCTTTTCAAATCGCTTAAGAATTCATTGTCTGTCTTCTCTGATATTCACGCATTTGTTTGTATATTCATACTTATTCTATTTAATTTACTACTCTCTTAGTCACTCAGTTATGCTGACTATTTGCAACCCCATGGACTGTAGCTCACCAGACTCCTCTGTCCATGGGGTTCTCCAGACAAGAATACTGGCGTGGATTGCTATTTCCTTCTCCAGGAGAACTTACTAATGCCATGAAAAATGAGCATGTAAAGAAAAATATTAAATAGTACAGATAAAAAGATTAAACATAGAGGGAATTATCTTCTCTTTAACCCCTTCTCTTTACAGAAGCAATTATGGGGAATATTTGTATTATAGTTCTATTTGTCTTCATTATCAATATAATAACATATAAATTAAAATTACTTCTTAATTTATCATAATTAAGCCATTATATACTGAATTTGTGCTGTAATGAATGACATGATGCAGTCTCAATACCTTCTGACTTTCAGTCCTTCATTTTGGGTTGATAAATTTGTATCATAAAGTACAGTAAGAATGAACAAGGGCAATTTTATCCTCCAGGAAACATTTGACAAATCTGGGACATTTTTTGCTTGCAACAATTGGAGGGTTCTACTGGCATCTAATTGGTAGAGACCAAGGATGCTGTTAAACATCATACAATGAATAGGACAGGACCTCATTACACAGAATCAACCCGTCCAAAAATAAATAGCTCTGGTACTGAGAAATCTTGCTTGAGAATTTGCCTGTATAACTTCAGATAATATACTTAAAATAATTTTGACAACAATGTTTGATATAATTGACTCCTTGATCTTAAAAGTGAAGTATTAAAATTGTATTCTTTTTCTGCTTATCTACCTCAATTTTTTGTCATATGTGTTAACTTTACATTGTTGTGATTTATAAAATTTCCATCCTTGATTATTACTNTACTTAAAATAATTTTGACAACAATGTTTGATATAATTGACTCCTTGATCTTAAAAGTGAAGTATTAAAATTGTATTTTTTTCTGCTTATCTATCTCAATTTTTTGTTATATGTGTTAACTTTACATTGTTGTGATTTATAAAATTTCCATCCTTGATTATTACTATCATTGTGTTACATATATTGTATTTGTCAAATAATTCTTAGAACTCTGAAACTAAATAGAATATATAATTGTATAGATAATCACACTAATATTAATAAGATTGATTCAGACAAAGAGTTAAAATTATTGGTTTAATGTTTATAGGAACAAGATATTTAGACAGTCTAAAAATACTACCACATATTATTTATTGTTTTTTTGGGGAAATGACATTTCACAATGATTGTCACTATGGTTACCTCCCTAAATGATTAATTAAACTTAACAAATAATGGAAAGAACTCATATGATGCAATGTGAAATAGATTACATCATAAGGAAAGAATAAAAAAAATTTCCATAATGGCAAATTCAACATAATGACTAGCCTAAATTCTTTTAAAAAGTCAATATCATGAAAGACCATACAAAGAAATATTAAAAGGTAAGGGTACAGATCTAGGTTAAAGAAGACCAAAGAGATGTGATTACC
>SJYX01008464.1:145862-168605 GCA_006410675.1 Oreotragus oreotragus | reverse complement strand
TCAGCTGGAATTCCATCACCTCCACTAGTTTTTTCGTAGTGATGCTTCCTAAACCCCACTTGATTTGCATTCTAGGATGTCTGGCTTTAGGAGAGTGACCACACCATTGTGGTTAGCCAAGTCATTAAGATCTTTTCTGTATAAATCTGTGTATTCTTGCCACCTCTTCTTAATATCTTTAGCTTCTGTTAAGTCCATACCATTTCTGTCCTTTATCGAGCCCATCTTTGCATGAAATGTTCCTTTGGTATCTCTAATTTTCTTGAAGACATCTCTAGTCTTTTCCATTCTGTTGTTTTCCTCTATTTCTTTGCATTGATCACTGAAGAAGGCTTTCTTATCTCTTCTTGTTATTCTCTGGAACTCTGCATTCAGATGCTTATATCTTTCCTTTTCTCATTTGCTTTTTGCCTCTCTCCTTTTCACAGCTATTTGTAAGGCCTCCCCAGACAGCCATTTTGCTTTTTTGCATTTCTTTGCCATGGGGATGGTCTTGATCCCTGTCTCCTGTCCAATGAACTGAGTGGTACAAGCCCCAGTAAAGGCATCAGATGGTCCCATGGGGAGTTCTGGAGCTAAGATGGCCCTTCTGATTCCTCCCACCTGGAGATGAGGGGGGCTGAAGCTTAAACACTCACCATGTAGCAAGTGACTGGATAAAGGGTGCCCTGGGAGCGGGGCCTGACCATGGATGAGGCGGCCTCCTCAACCCAGGGTAGGGCTCAGTTTTGAGCTGTATGGCAGCTGTCTCTTCAAGCTGCTGGGGAATGACTGCCTCAGTCTGGAATACAGATCTGCATGGTTAACCACAGCTTCCACTAAAATCTGCATAATTTTTGATTAATCTGGGAGAGCTAATAGGTTGTCCAAACAATTTAAGTCAATAGCAATTAAAATGACATTCATGACTAGTAGTTTAGACTTCACCTTCAGACAGGACCCACACTGGTATCTCTTTGTCTCTTTCCACACACCACTTGTGTGGCTTTGAACGTTGTTAAACTTCTAAACTAAATTTCTTTGGAATGTGGATAATAACTACTTCTTGAGGTTGCTAGGAGGATTAATAAGCACTGTTATTTTTCAGAGCTTTTTTTTTGGTCTTAAATTTAAGTTGGCTTCAATACAAATGAGAATTTCATTGTATTTCTGCTCTGCCAACTAGACTGTCTAAGTCACTCAGTTGTGTCTGACTCTTTGCAACCCCATGACCTATACAGTCCATGGAATTCTCCAGGCCAGAATGTTGGAGTGGGTAGCCTTTCCCTTCTCCGGGGGATCTTCCCAACCCAGGGGTCAAACCCAGGTCTTCCACATTGCAAGCAGATTCTTTACCAGCTGAGCCACAAGGGAAGCCCTAGAGTACTGAAATAGATAACCTATCCCTTCTCCAGTGGAACTTCCTGACCCAGGAATTGAACCGGGGTCTCCTGCATTACAGGTGGATTCTTCACCAACTGAGCTATAAGGGAAGCCCCCAGTCACCACTTAGGAATCTCAAAAAACTTTCATGAAATGTTGAAAGAATAGCTATCACTTTGCTGCACGCAGGAACAACTCACATGCATCTTCTGATCAATGGCACTGAATCTAAGCTTGTCTCTGGGACACCTTTGATACTGAATTCAATAATTCTCTAGTGAGCACATCTAAGGAATGACAAGACACTCACTGGAGCAGTCAGCAAACTACAGCCCATAGCATAAATTTAGTTTGCAGCTGGCAATGGCATCCTACTCCAGTACTCTTGCCTGGAAAATCCCATGGACGGAGGAGCCTGGTAGGCTGCAGTCCATGGGGTCGCTAAGAGTCGGGCACGACTTAGCGACTTCACTTTCACTTTTCACTTTCATGCATTGGAGAAGGAAATGACAACCCCCTCCAGTGTTCTTGCCTGGAGAACCCCTGGGACGGTGGAGCCTGATGGGCTGCTGTCTATGGAGTCGCACAGAGTTGGACACGACTGAAGCGACTTAGCAGCAGCAGCTGCTTCTGTACAGTCCAGGAGCTAATTGATTTTGTTTTTAAAGGGTTGCTTGCAGGGAGGGAAAAGTATGCACTAGAGACAGGCGGAGTCTATGACCTCACCCTTGATAGAAGATGGTGATTGTTGGCCTTGACACATAACAGTAAACAGGTGAAACAAAACCAAAAACTAGGTAAGCATTATGAAGAAACAAAGGTCTGAGTTAGAAAATAGACAGGTGACTTCACTTTAGATAGATATGGCAAAGGCCATCTCAGAAAGTAACCTGGAAAATTGAAACTCACAGGTGAGAAGGAGCCAACCATGTGAGTACTCGTGGAAGGCTGATGGAAGCAGAAAGAAGAGCTTGGTGAAAAAATGCTGAGGCTGGGAAGGGCCTGGGTGTTTGAGGTCTGAGCAGTGAAGGGAAGGAGGGCAGATAATGCGGAGCCTTAGACGCCGTGGGAAAAGAGTTTGTTTGGATTTCGTTCCGTATTATTTTTGTGCCAAAAGGAAACTGCTGATCTGGTTGCCATGTGGAAAAAGGATGCAAGTGACATGGGGAAGTGGGAAAGTTGCATTTCCTAAGTTCCACGATGATGCCAGAGTTCTGCCAGTGGCCTGGCCTGCCTACATCTCATCTCACTTTTTTATGCAGAAGGCTGGTTAAAGTGGGATGGATTTGGGACTTTGATTCATTTCCCTAAGGTTTGCAGGCAGAAGAAAGAGGTTCAACGCCTAGCAAACTTAAACGGTAGTGATTCTTCTGCTGTCTTAACGCTATATTCCCCTGCCCTGACTCTCATGCCCTGGTGTCCTCCTCCTACCCCTCTGGTTATCTAAAATCTTCTATCCCAAACAGGCGTTTGACTCCAAAATTAGCTTGATTTGTACTCCCTATGCTCAGCAAGGGCTTCCCTGGTGGCTCAGAGGTTAAAGCGTCTGCCTCCAATGTTCGATCCCTGGGTCGGGAAGATCCCCTGGAGAAGGAAATGGTAACCCACTCCAGTACTCTTGCCTGGAGAATCCCATGGATGGAGGAGCCTGGTGGGCTACAGTCCATGGGGTCGCAAAGAGTCGGACACAACTGAGCGACTTCACCCACCCACCCATGCTCAGCAAAATCGTTCCATTAGTGCTTCTTTGAATATGAGTAAAATTAAGCCAGTCCCACAACAGATAAAAGAACTTTTTTAGAGGGTGGCTTCATTCCAGAGGAATCCCAGAATAATAGAATTCTGGAGTGTAGCTCATTATGTGTGGGGAGATACTTTTGAGGAAGTAAAATATGCTTGTTTTAGCGCAGACCTACTGACAGGTTAGGCCATCTGTAGAGAAGGCATGCAATGGCACCCCACCCCAGTACTCTTGCCTGGAAAATCCAATGGACGGAGAAGCCTGGTGGGCTGCAGTCCATGGGGCCGCTAACAGTCGGACAGACTGAGCGACTTCACTTTCCCTTTTCTCTTTCATGCATTGGAGAAGGAAATGGCAACCCACTCCAGTATTCTTGCCTGGAGAATCCCAGGGATGGGAGAGCCTGGTGGGCTGCCGTCTGTGGGGTCACACAGAGTCGGACACGACTGAAGTGACTTAGCAGCAGCAGCAGAGAAAGCATGAGCAGGCAGGCTCGTTAGGCAGGGGGCGCTGTGGCCTCCGCCTGTGGGAGGCGCATGCAAGCCTGGAGCGGCAGCCCTGGGTGCCCCGGGTCCTCACTCCCGCTTCTCCGTGAGGGGCCCCCCACCCCAGCCGCCAGGGAGCTCCAGCCCTCAGGTATGAGGACACCCAGGGCCTTGTGTTGGAGGGGTTTCTTCAGTGACTACTGAAAATATAATCAGGGAAGATTAAAAATTATCCCAAACTCCCCTTTCTCTTCATCTCTCTGCCCCTCCTCTGAAGAGAGGCTGGGTTAGCCTTTCAGTAGAAATGACACTTAATTGGGGAAATGGATTGAGATTTATTACTTTCTTAAACAAAGTTTGTTATGCACATATAACTTTTTAAGATTTAAACACATTTATCATATTTAAATAAAGGGAATATTTGTACAGCCTGGTATCACACACTTATCTAAATATAACTTGATGTCTTAGTTATTTCTAATGTGTTAATAAAATTTACTTGGTTGTAGTTTCTTCTCTGAATCTTACTTTCTTTTTTCAAATATTGTTTTCCAGAGAAGAAACGGGTCTAAAGATAGCCTGATTGAAGAAAAATCTCAGACATCTACAAGCAATATGGCTGGAAAACACACAGCAAAAACAATAAAAACTATCCAAGCTTCACGCCTCAAGATAGAGACTTAATCCTAATGGGCTTGGGATGGGGGTGGGAAGGGTATGTGTGCCACCTTTACTTTGAAACTGTGAATTATAATTATTGAAATATCTTGGACCTGCAGAAGTGTTTCTTCAGAAGAAAATAATGGAGTCTATTGCATCTTTTAAAGGTTTAATTACAGTATATTTGTGCCTACGGGCCTTTTTATTTGGTAACTGGAATATTTGATGCCCTGTTTACCTTCCTGGAAACTCCCAAGTATCTTGTCTGCCACCATCAAGACCAGAGGCTTCAGATCAAAGTTCTGGAAGCCTGGACTGTGGCCAGGTAGCTATGCAGCAGTGCACTAAGGGGAATGAAAAGATTCTTCCCTACTCTAGGTAGATCTCTGCCTGTGCACAAATGCATGACTGAGGGATCCCTTTCACACTGCAGATATTTTTATTCACATTAATGTTCTTTGTAATACTGTATTTTGTGGCATTAAGTTTCATTGGCTATTTGCAAATGTTAAAAAAATGCTGCTTTTAATTTCTAGTGTCCTTGTCTGGTGCTGTCAGAAGTTATGTGTGGATTTCACTTGACCTCAGCTTATAAATTCATGACCTTCAACCTGAAAGGTCTGTCTGGCTAACTCTTCCAAAACACTATTTCAGACCTTTCCTCTTGGCCGATGACTGCAGTCTACAGGGAAGACATACTCCTACAGGATCTTTCATCTTCCCCTGATAAAAAGACAAACTTCATCATGGCTGCCATCAACCCATGTCCTTCCTTTTCTCATGTCACTCTACCTATGCTCTGGAGCCCAGCTCCCTCAGCCTCATCCCTGCTGCCTCATGTATTCAACCTCTTCCTGTCAGCCAATAAAGACAGCCAAATCTCACAACCAGACCCTTCTCGTTACCAGTATGCTCAACTAATCTCCTTATGTGCTATCTCAAATATGGATTCTTCCCCACTGTTCCACTAAAGCAGACCTCAGACATGACTTTCATGTCACCAAATCCCAAGGTTAACTTTCAAGCTATCCTGCAGTATTTTTACTTTAACGCATTTCCCATTGCTCCTGCCATTCTGTCCTTTCCAACTTCCCCTATTCTACATCATCAGTAATTGAGTCTCTAAAATCTAGACTCTCATGGACCACACTTATTCCCGTGGCCAAGTTTTATTCACATAGCTTAGACTACAGACTTCCCTGGTGGCTCAGACAGTCTGCCTACAATGTGGGAGACCCAAGTTTGATTCCTTGGGAAGATCTGCTGGAGAAGGGAAAGGCTACTCACTCCAATATTCTGGCCTGGAGAATTTCATGAACTGTATAGGCCATGGGGTCACAAAGAGTTGGACACCAGTGAGCGACTTTCACTTTCTTTCAGACTACCAACCAGTGTAGTATCAAGGAGTCACTTAGATTTCTAAGGCAATTCAAATAGACTAGCTCAAAAAGCTGCTCCCCCAGCACATCTGTGAATGTACAAGACTACACACCTAGCAATCATTACGGACATATCCTTCATTACTAACTCCAGGCCACTATAATTTTAACTATCTCTCTTCCCTAACTTTACCACCACCCTTGTCCAAGGTGGTCAGCTCTGGCACAGACAAGATATGGCATACAGTAGTAGCCTCTAGCTGGCCCACAGCACTGCTTTTTTTGCAAATGTACATTTCCATCATGGCTTTCCCTGGCTTTAAACAGAGCCTTAAGTGATCTGCCCCCTTCTGCTCTTTCAGTGAAAGAATGCTGTGTTCTAGCAGTTAAATCATAACACACAAACCTCCAAGAAGCACATTATTTTATTTACAGTCCCACTGTTTTATATGTACATTTATGGGCTGTCCAAAAGCACTTTTTTTTTTTTAAAAAGAGCAATCCTGGAAACTTTAAATACTTTAAGCAGCTCCTGAAGCTCAAGTTGTCAAATTCCTCACCAAGGACAGCCTAAAAGAAAAAATAAGGCGCTCAATTTGACAAGTGAACATTTACTTCAAGACTTACCACTCAGTACATGCTTCTTTCCTGGATCAAGTCATGCACTTCTGGACTTCATACATCAACATAAAACATGCTTGAGATCTGGCCAAGTGGTTTTTAAAATTTTAGCTACTACGCATAAAATCGTGAAGATTTCACGATAAATGGGATGAGGGTATCCCATTTGCAGTAAACAATCTGTTTACAGCAGTACTAATATTAATAAACTATTAACAATTATAAACTAATACCCACCAGAGAAGGACCCCGTATCTAGAAAGATAAAATTCCCATTACTGTTAACTGCTGTTATCAATAATTCAAAACTATCACCCTACCTTAGGTCATCTTCACGCTTCCAGACAGTTTAGTATTCAGTTGGCAACAGTCTATGCTTCCAGCATCCGTCTTTCACCTGAACAAAAATTAAAACCGGTTAAGAGAAAGGTACACTTTGCAGAATCAAAACTACATGTGTAAATAATATGAGTGTATGTTACTTACGCAGCTCCTACACCAAAGACATCAAATACAAGGGCAGGAAAAAAAGCTGCGAAAGTGTTTTGTGTACGCCTTTTTTGACACCACATCCACTAGTTTCCAAAAGTGAATGGGCAACACAAAGGCGGTAAGAAAACCGCGTAAGGAATGCTGCGTGGCGCCGAGGTGCTAACCCTAAGACAACGGGCCGAGATTCACTGTTCTGAGGGCAACTAAGCCCAGTTCTACATTTTCATTTTCTTCTACGACTCAGAATCCAACTGGGTAAGGAACGCTCAATTACTCTATTAGATGGCTAAAATATTAAAATCTCGAGGCAACTGATCCTTTCTGTAAGAACATGAAAACTCACCTGCAAGGATGGTGATGCTCATTTCCGCCAAATTCTGCACCATGACAGTTATCAAGATCTACACCTGAAATGGCACTCTCGCGTTGACCTGATTTCACACCACATGGTCGGCATACGCGCTGTTACACGCTGAAGCCTTTCCCTTTCACACGCACAACATCCCCTCATTAGAAATTCCCTGACACACAGACGATGAACCCCAAAGCCCCCACCCCCATTGCCCCGTCTCCTGGCATGGAAAAGCAGACTCGGGGCCGCTTGGAGCCTCCTGAGGTCTCAACGACAACGTGGCGGAGGCCAAAGCAGGCCGCTGCCCTCCACGCGTTCCGGTGCCGGGGGCATCTTGCCCGGCCCGGTTGCGGCAGCAGCCTCCATAGACTCAGGGAGGCCGCAGGGTCCTGCCCGGCGCCCGGGCCCTCAGAGGGCTGGCTGCGGGACGACCCGAGCCACCCGAACCTCTAGCAAAGGAGCACCCCCACCGCGAGCCGAGGCCAGAAAGGATGCGCCGCCTTCCCACAATGCTTTTCTACGACTGGAAGGACCCACTGCTAGAGGGGTGCGGGGAGGACGGACTGCACCAGCGACATCCGCGCCCGCGCCAGACGCCGCCGTGTGGCCGGAGGGCGAATTGCAGAGGGGCGGGGCGGCACGGGCCGAGTTGTGAGGGGCGCGGCTTCTCACCCCGGGCGCCCGCCGGTGGAGGAGCAGCTCTTTCTGCGGGAGCGCAGTCCTTCCCCAGTGTGGGTACTCAGCCACCCCTCCTCCCAGGGTCAAGAGCACACGGTCAGCGCTGAGCTGCGGGTGTAGTCCAGAGGACCGGAGACCTCGTGTTCTGAGGAGGAGAGACAGAGCTCACCGTCTCCAGCCGAGGAAGAGTAAGGTCATTAATTCCAGAGATGTTTATTGCGTATATACTGTGCTTCATGCTCTATTCTAAATGCCTGAGAACCAGGTGTGAATGAGACAGAGTTCCTGTCTTACATTCTGTTTCTGTGAGAAAGACACGAAACAGGTAGCGTGCACCCCGTAAGTTCATCAGTGTAAGTGCCAAGACAGAAACAAAGGAGGCGAAAATGTGATAGAGCCGCGCAGTCCCGTAGGAATCGAGTGCGAACCACGAATGTCTTAAGTCTTAGAAATGCACGTTAAAAGGAACAAGTTAGGAGAAGGAAATGGCAACCCACTCCAGTATTCTTGCGTGGAGAATCCCAGGGACGGGGGAGCCTGGTGGGCTGCCGTCTACAGGGTCGCACAGAGTCGGAAAGGACTGATGGGACTTAGCAGCAGCAGCATAGAACTGGGGGTCTGGGAACGGATAGCTAGGGAGGTGACAGCTTAAAGATATGGGATTTCTTTTTGAGATGAAAATGTTCTAAATGGTGATGGTTGCATATATCTGTGAATATATCTAAAAACCATTGAATCGTATACTTTAAATGGGTGCGTAGTATGATGTCAATTATATCTCAATAAAACCTTTTTTAAGTTAAAAAATAAGGGAACAAGTTAAATTCAGAGTTGCAACCTGTGCTAAGTATTATCATTTAAACATGTAGTTACTATACAATTATTAATGATATACATTGCATTCTTTTATTCCTACGAAGTCTTCGAAATCTAGTGTATTTCTAGTACATTTCAATTCAGACGAGTCACGTTTCTGGTGCTCAGAAGCAGGCCCTGGTCAGCGTGGCTGGAGCCACGGGAGGAGTGCAGGCTGGCATCAGATGCAGCGGAAGAGACAGGCGGGAACAAATCATATAGGGCTTTTATCTGTGGTAAGGGGTTGGGATTTTATGCTGAATGTTTAAAATTGATTTTTAGCACTGCAAGAAAGTAGAGGTGGTTTATTGGTTTCTTGCTGATGGCCATAACATGGGAGGGATGGAGACTGTAGCGATTTGGCCTGTGTGGTTTCCTTGCACCTCCAAGCCCTAGTAGAGAAGCACCAGGGACTTCAGCCCAGCACCTTTCTTTCTTTCTTTGAAGCTTATTGCAGGAAGAAAGAGAGAGGGGAGGGAGCGAAGAAAGGAAGGAATGAAAGGGAAAGAGTGAAGAGAGAAGAAGTGAGGAAAGAAAAAAGAAGCAGAAAGAGGAAAGAGAAGAAGGAAAGGAAGGAAGAAGAATAGAAAAGGGTAATTTAATGCCTGTAGTCAGTGGTCATCCCACAAGGACTAGCCTGCGTGATAACATCACCACTGGGACAACAGGGGCAGGGACCATAGAGAAGTAAATGTGTCATGACCGTGAAAAGGTAGATAAATCTAAGACCTTCATTAGGAAGTTTCTGGAACATCTGGAGAGAGAAAGGTTGGAGAAGGAGAAGGTCTCCTCAAAGAGTGTTGTTATCTGAAGACTCTGAAGGGTACAGTTTGGGGATTATGGTAACTTTCAATCTTGTCTTCTTGCTCGGGAAGGTCAGTGAGAGGCTATTTCTTTTGGCTGGAGGAGCCAGCCGACCCAGGTTCCTATCCAGCTCTTTGACTTTCGGCTTCCCTGGTGGGCAGATGTTGAAGAGTCTACCTGCAGTAGAGGGAGACNGTCTCCTCAAAGAGTGTTGTTATCTGAAGACTCTGAAGGGTACAGTTTGGGGATTATGGTAACTTTCAATCTTGTCTTCTTGCTCGGGAAGGTCAGTGAGAGGCTATTTCTTTTGGCTGGAGGAGCCAGCCGACCCAGGTTCCTATCCAGCTCTTTGACTTTCGGCTTCCCTGGTGGGCAGATGTTGAAGAGTCTACCTGCAGTAGAGGGAGACCCAGGTTCAATCCCTGCGTCAGGAAGATTTCCCTCGAGGAAGAAATGGGAACCCACTCCAGTATTCTTGGCTGGAAAATCCCATGGACGGAGGAGTCTGGTGGGCTACAGTCCGTGGGGTTGTAAAGAGTCAGACACAGCTAAGCGACTTGACTGTCTCTTTCTTTGCCTTTTGTGCTTTTGGGTAAATGACACCTCTCTAAGCCCAGGGTTCTGTTTTTGTAGGATAATACCTTTACTTGCGCACATGTGTGCCTGCTCCATTGCTCAGTCATGTCCGACTCTTTGTGATCCTGTGTCTATGAAATTGTCCAGGCAAGAATTCTGGAGCGGGTTGCCATTTCCTCCTCAAGGGGATCTTCCTGCCTCGGGGATTGAACCCACATCTCTTGTGTCTCCTGCACTGGCAGGCAGACTCCTGACCACTGCACCTCCTGGGAAGCCCACGTGCCACGTTGTTGTTGTTCAGTCATAAGTGGTGTCCGACTCTGCAGCCCATGGGCCGCAGCAGGCCAGGCATCCCTGTCCTTCACTGTGTCCCAGAGTTTGCTATGGACCACGCAGATTACAGATTTAAGCAAGGCTTGTTGAATCAGTTAACGCTGTACAGTACATAGTGACACCCAATTAATGACTCTGATGAGCTATACTCCTTGTTTACTGCCATCGCAAGTATGGAAACTTCTTGAGTTGACGTCTTAAGGAAGGTGGGGTACTATGCTGCTCTTTTTCTTTTAATGTCTTGACATTTTCTTACCACCTCATTCTTTCTCATCCACCCCTTGAACTGGATAGTTCAAGAATAGAAGGTATTTGTTTCAATTACTGGATTAATGTTAGTGTCAGGAAATTCTAAATTCTTCATCTTCCCCGTCTGCTTCAACCTCACATAGCCTAGGAAGGCAAGCTTGATAATTTAGCCAACACAAGCAGAAAGGACGTGAGAAAAAGATAGGGGGTATTTCCTATGCTGTTGGAGTGGAGGCGTTATGGAAAGATGTACAAGGTACCTACAGTGTTAATGCAAGTGTGGAACAAACCCAGTTGCCTTGTTCTGATTGGTAGGCAGAATAACGGTCCCTCAAAGGTGTCCACATCCTAATTCCCAGAACCCGTGAATGTGTTTCATTATGTAGTAAAAAGGGGAGCTTTGCAGATGTGCTTAATATGAGGGATTGTGCAATGAGGAGATAAAAAACGCAGAGAAAAAAAGTCAGAGAGATGTGGCAGAAGAGAACGCAGGAGGACTCAACCTTCCGTTGCTAGCTTTGAAGATGGAGGAGGATCTTTGGATGGACAGCATCTAGAATCTGGGAATGGGCCTCATCTGACAGCCAGCCAGCCAACACGGACTTCCTGTCTACAGCTGTGTGCACCGAATCTGCCAGCCACCCGTGTGCGCACGAAAGATTCTCCCCTGGAGTCTCCAGAAAAGAACACAGCCGAGCTGATGCCTTGATTTTAGTCCACTGAAACTCACGCCAGACTTCCTACCTACAGAGCTGTGATAATAAATTTGAGTTGTTTGAAGCTGCTAAGTTTGTGTTAATTTGTTATGGTGGCAAGAGAAAACTAATAAACCCTTTAAGGGTCGAGAGGGAGAAGTGGGTTGTTTTTCTTTCCGTGTTCCTCGTCCTGCTTCAATTTTCTCATCAGGAACACAGTAAGATTTTGCAGATAAGCTATGCACATTTCATTGTGAAGTGCTTAATCCATAGGATTGACAGTTTCTTTATGTTGGGAGTTAGGAATCTGATATAAAATCCAACAGATATTAAATAATTTGAATATGCAATTTAAAATCATTTGTGATTTTCTTGGATTTTCTCTTTAAACAATCATATTATCTATGGAAGTGTTTTTCCTTTCTACTTATATTGCATGTGTGTGTGTGTGTGTGTGTGTGTGTGTGTGTGCATGCCCAGACTGGGACATGTTGGATATTGTTGAATAGGATGATAATAGACATCCTTGTTTTGTTCACAGCTTGAAAGGAATGCTCGTAAAATTTCAGCATGTATGTATGACATGTATGACCTTTTAATGCATTTTATCGTTTATTGGGTTAGAGAAGTATCCTACTTTTAGTTTGCTAATAAATTTTTTTAATATATCATGAGTGGATGTTGAATTTTATTAAATTTTTTTTTCTGCCTCTATTGAGATGAACACAAGGTTTTTTTCTTACAATGTGTTAATGAGGTGAATTGCGTGAATACATTTGCTAATGGTGAACCGGCCTTCCATTTCTGGGGGAAACCAAACTTGTCATTTCAAAAACTGTTCTGTTTGGAATTACTGCATTTATATGTATGGACAAGAGGGGATTGTGCTTATCTTTCTCCTACCGTCTTTGATGGTGTCTTTTAGGCTATGTGTTTAGACACCTATGTATTTAGTTCTGGCTGCGCTGTGTTTCCGCGGCTGTGTGCGGGCGCTTCTCCAGGAGCGAGAGCCGGGGCTGCCCCGCAGCTGTGGTGCTCAGGCTGCGTCCTGCGGTGGCCTCTGTTGCAGAGCACAGGCTGTGGGTTTACAGGCTGCAGCAGTTGTGGCACGGGGTTTAGCTGCTCTGTGTCATGTGGGATCTTCCCAGACCAGAGGCTGAACTGATGTTTCCTGCAGTGCGAGGCAGATTCTTAACCACTGGGCCACCAGGAAAGCCCCTCTTTGATAGTTTTGGCTAGAATTATATACATAGTTTTGGGGCTTCCCCGGTGGCTTAGACAGTAAAGCGTCTGCCTGCAGTGTGGGAGACCCAGGTTCAATCCCTGGGTCGGGAAGATCCCCTGGAGGAGGAAATGGCAACCCACTGCAGTACTCTTGCTGGGAAATTCCACGGACTGAGGGGCCTGGTAGGCTCCAGTCCGTGAGGTCGCAAAGAGCTGGACACGATAGAGCGACTTCACTCACTCATACAGATAGTTCTTGTCGCGCTCAGTTGCTCAGCCGTGTCCGACTCTTCCCAGTCCCGTGGGCTATAGCCCACCAGTCTCCTTTGTCCATGGAATTTCCCAGCCAAGACTACTGGGGCAGATTGCCCTTTCCTACTCCAGGGGGTTTTCCCAAGCCAGGGATTGAATCCTTGACTCAGGCATTGGCTGATGGATTCTTTACCATTGCTCTAGCTGGGAAGCTCCTAGGTATCTACTTAATATTAGTAACTTGTCTCTGAGCAAATTACAGATATTCTATGCAAAAACATTTACTAGGAGCCTATTTCCTTCGTTTTAAATGGTAAAATTATAATGAGTTAGTCCTTAACTAGTTTCATAAAATATAACTAAATATATATTAAACAAAGCTCTGTTAAATAAAAAACTGTAACAATAGGCTGTAACATCCATAACTTTCCTTCCTGATCACCAAACCATATAGTTATGAACAAATAGTTGCTTTGTCAGCAGTAACATAATCTCTTTCATTGTTACTGGTTTTCTGCTTAGTTTGCTTCTTTCTCCATTAATCTTTAACATTTCCTCAGGTTCTTTGGTTCTCAGAATACAAAACTAGGGGGGAAAAAAGCAATATGAAATATGAAAAGCAGTGTGGAAATGTGGCAGAAAATGACTCACACTGAAGATGATATGGTACTTTAGTGCTTCTTCCATCACCAAAGGTGTCTATATAGAATATCCCTTTCATTGAAATTCAGTATGCTTTGTGATTTGCTGACAGATGAAGCTGGGAACATTTTTCCAGTTGTGATTGTAATGCAACTGAGGGCATTCCCTATACCTTTGTTGTTGGTGGTAAAAATGTGTTTTGGGTCGTAAATATAATATTTGTATATAAATAGTCAGTTTTTTTAATTTTTAGGATTTATTTTTAACTGGAGGGTAATTACTTTACAATGTTGTTGTAGATGTTGGTTTCTGCCATTCACCATGAACCAGCCATAAGCGCACATGTGGCCGCTCCCTCTTGAGCCCCCTCACAGCACCCCGGTCCCACCCCTCTAGGTTGTCGCAGAGCACGGGATTGAGCACCTTGTGTTTCGCTGTGTAATTAAACCTTCCCGCTGCTGTCTGTTCTGCATACGGTGCTGTTTGTATTTCCGTGCTCCTCTCGCAGGTTGGCCCTCCCGCTCCTTCCCCTGCTGTGTCCACAAGTCTGTTCTCCGTTCCTGCCCTGCGAACAGGCTGGTCAGTACCATTTTTCTAGCTTCCATCTATGTGCGTTAATATACGATATTTATTTGTTTCTCTTTCTGACTTCACTCTGTTGTTGTTTTGAATGANGCTGTGTCCACAAGTCTGTTCTCCGTTCCTGCCCTGCGAATAGGCTGGTCAGTACCATTTTTCTAGCTTCCATCTATATGCGTTAATATACAATATTTATTTGTTTCTCTTTCTGACTTCACTCTGTTGTTGTTTTGAATGATATATGTGTTATATGATGTTGGAGTATTAAATACAAGAGTTAATTTATTGGGAAAACGTTAATCAGGAAAATGTTCTGTGGAGTATGCCTATACAGTACTGGCTTTATAAAATTACTTGGAGACTTTTTCCTCTTTTTGTCTTCTCTGAAGAATTTACTATAAAGTCAGAATTTTTTTAAGTAAAAAATAAACCTCACTTTAAGAATTATCTGGATCTAGAATTTTCTTTGTCGGAACATTTCAAACTACTGAATCAGTTTCTTTAATGATTGAACCATTCAAGTGTTTTCTTCTTTAGTCAGTTTCGTTAAGTCATCCTTCTGAGGAATGTATCCATTCCGCCTCCATTCCGCTGCGTTTTGAAATTTGTTGATCCAGGAAACATAGAGAGTCCCAAACAAAATCAAACTAAAGACGATTACACCAGGATACATTTTTTATTAAAATGGCAAAAAGTAAAGATAAAGAGAAGATATTAAAAGCAGCAAGGGAAATGCAAAAAGTTACATACAAGGGAACTCACCTAAAGCTCTAGATGACTTTTCAGCAGAGACTCTGTGGGCCAGAAGGGAGTGCCACAATATATTTTAAAGTGATGAAAGGGAAAAATTTACAACCAAGAGTACTCACCCTTACATTCACATTTAATGGAGACATGAAAAATTGCAAGGATAAGCAGAAGCTTACAGAATTCAGCACCACCAAACCAGCTTTACAAGAAATGATGAAGGGGTTTCTCTAAGGGAAAAACAAAAGTCCACAACTAGAAATACAATGATTGCAATAGGAAAAATAGGTAAAGGCAAATATACCATAAACATAGTAAACCAACTATGTGAAAGACTCATAGGGAAGATAAAATACAAGTAGTAAAATCATCTAATCCACGATGAGTAGCTAAGGGATACACAACCAAAAAGATGTGAGATATGATGTCAAAAACAGTAATTATAGGGGAAGGGGGGTAAAAATGAAGTCAGCCCTTGGATATCTGTTAAATTAGAAGTTACCCCTCAGATCATCGTTACCAAAATACGCAAATAGCCCTCTTTTACGGAAAGACTGGGCAGGTTTCAGCCTGCTGCTTCTGTGCTGGGCCTGGGGGTTAGCCATGCTAAGTCTGTGTGAGCCCTTTAGGGACTGTCTTTTAGAGCCCTGTGGCCTTGTGCAGCTCATGGATGCAAGTCCCACTGGTTTTCAAAGCTAGATGTTTTAGGTACTCATCTCTCAGGTGGAAGTCTTGAGAGTTAGCATCAGATTGGAGGGCTCAATCCTTCACTCCTTAGGGAGAAGCTGGAAGGTGTGAATTCCCTCCTAGTTAGGTGTTGCTGCACCAGGGCTGGGGATTATGGCAAGATTGTTTCTCAGCTTCTCCTTGGTTTGATGTGAGTTTTTTCTCATTTTCCCAGCGAGTAGGAGTCTAGTATTTTTTGGATTTTCTTCAGAGGAAATTGTCTTGTGTCCAGTTGTTGATTCAGTGTGTCTCTGGGAGGGTGAGGTCAGAGAGCCTTTTACATCGCTGTTTTGAGCCAGATGCTGAGAGTGAGTTTCTGATGTCAATTATTAGAAATTATTTTTCTAGCATTTCTCTTTGGTTCGTTTTCAGAGATGTAGGTTACTTATGATATCTTTTGTTCCTTTGTTATGTACCCCCTTTTATTTCTCAAAAATATATGTGAGGCTTATATTTAAATATAAACACACTCATCCGATATTCTCAAGGTTAGAAATTAAAGTTGTCTGTTTCAACTCACTGTCATATGTTTTATGTTTTCTTATAGTTTTTTTTTTTTTTTTTTTAAACTGTAAGCATATGTTCTTTGGAAACTAAGCTGTGGTAATCTTTTGGGTGTGTTCCTCTAGAAAAGGTTTATGTGTGGTGTTGCTGGGCATTTGGGGTACTTTGATCTGGGCTTCCCTGCTGGCTCCATTAAAGAATCCACCTACAATGCAGGAGACCTGGGTTGGGAAGATCCCTTGGAGGAGGAAATGGCAAGCCACTGGTATTCTTGCCTGGGAAATCCCATGGACGGAGGAGCCTGGGGGGCCCCAGTCCCCAGGGTCGCGAGGGTCGGACGTGACTTAGCAACTAATCCACCGCCACCACTAGCGCTCAGGAGGTGCCGCCAGGCCGTCCCACCCGCTGCACAGAGAGCCAGCTGTGTGCCCTCCTGCGTGAGGGTGCTAGCCATTCTCCAGGGAGACACTTCCCCGTTTTACCCTTCCTAATAAAAAGTGAGATAGCTGTCTCCACTATTTCTCTCTGTAGGGTGATTCACTCCCTACCTCCCTGCCTCGTTCACTTAACATGTGGATGGGTAGTTCTGTTTCCCGCTTGCTCAGGCCTTGTGTCCTGTCTCCTAACTTCCAACTGACCCTGTGAAGCTTAAGCTGTAAGCCACCAGGGATAGGTCGGTAGATGTCCCAGGCACATGCCAGCTCCAGAACTTACTTTGGATTCATGCTGTCTTTTATGTGTGGCCTCTGAGGACTTCTCTTATTTTTTAGCCAACTCAGCCATGCATTTAGAAAGATATTTTCAAATATTTTATCCAGCATTTAAAATTTTTGGAATTAGGGGACTTCTCTTCATATCTCCTGCCACATTGCAGGTACAGAAGAATTTGCGTTTTTTCATCAGTTTGATCCTTGAAAAGCCATCCAGCTTAAGAGTGTCAGAAGGCTTATCACTAATCCTGCTTTTTGTACTAACAACCTATCTGTAAAGGTAATAACTCTTCCCAAAATAATTTATAATTTAGAGCAATTCTCACAAAATCTCTTTATTAAAGTAACTTGGTTAAAATTTTTTGCAACTTCACACAATTATTCTGAAGGTCGTTTAGAGCAAGAAACTAATGAGAATAGCCAGAAAAATTTAGAAAAAGAAGAGTAATGATGGAGGGCTAATTCCTTACCTAACTCTAAATATTAATCTATATTTCAACATTAAATACTACAACATTCTCAGTTTCATAAGATAATTAAGGGTTTGGCACAGGCACTCACCTATCAATGAAATGGAAGATATAACTCATAAACATTTGTTCTGTATGTTAAATTTTAATGTATCAAAAAGCAGACATCACAAATCAGCAGAGATGATTCCTTACCTAACTCTAAATATTAATCTATATTTCAACATTAAATACTACAACATTCTCAGTTTCATAAGATAATTAAGGGTTTGGCACAGGCACTCACCTATCAATGAAATGGAAGATATAACTCATAAACATTTGTTCTGTATGTTAAATTTTAATGTATCAAAAAGCAGACATCACAAATCAGCAGAGATGGGAGGGCTTCAACCCACTCATGTCACTGATAGGAGTGATTTGTCATTTTGGAAATAAAAAGAATATTACCTGATATAAATCAAAATAAGTCCCGCATAGTTTAAAGAATTAAATGGGAAAAAACAAATAACAGAAAGGCTATGTGAAAATATTTGACTGAAGAAAGGACTTCCTAAACTTAACGTTAGGCTAATGGCTGTTTCTAGAAGAAACTGATTACAACGAATAGCAACATAATAGACTTTCCTTACTTTTTGACCATGAGGAAGTATTGCGTTTCAAAATAATAATCTTTATTTTAAAAACAAATAAATGAAAGGAGTAAGAAAATAATTTGATTTGGCAAAATTTAAAACTCTTTACCTTACATAATTAGGGGCTTCCCCAATGGCTCAGCAGATAAAGAACCCACCTGCCAATGCAGGAGACGTGAGGGATGTGAGTTTGATCCCTGGGTTGGCAGACCCCCTGGAGGAGGGCATGAAAACCCACTCCAGTATTTTTGCCTGGAGAATCCCATTGACTAAGGAACCTCGCGGGCTACAGTCCAAAGGGTTGCAAAGAGTCAGACACGATTGAGCAACTAAGCATGCACACACATCTTAAATATTAAAGGGAAAATTCCTTGTATCTACAGGCCAAATTCTTACAATAGATATACTTTAACAAATATAATACTTAATAAAGTATTCATGTTAATCCATATAAATGCTGATAACCCAGTAGGACCTAAACCAAGAAAAGATGTTTCACAAAGGAGAAGCATGGATTCTGAAACATATCGAGAAGTGTTAATACCTTAAGGAATTTTTTTGAAGAATATTTTTGTAACCCTATTCATTTGTATAAACGTAAACTAAATTCCCGGTTTTATTTTCATATATTCATTTTTTTAACTAAAAGCTAGGTATGTCTATGTTTAGAGAAGCTTTGTCTCTTTCATTTTGTTCTTATTTTAGGGTGTGATTAGGCCTAACTTTTTTTCCTGATGGATTTTCTATTATTAATTTACTAATCATTTTGCTTACTGTGTTCAAATGATGTGGTTTATCTTAACTTGGCTACCAGAGCCTTTATGTGAAATCTCTTCTGCATCACCATTTTAGAGATCTTACAGAAATGTTTTGTTTGTCGGTGACAGTGATGCTGCAAGTAGTAGTCTTCCATCGCTCAGAACTGTCCAGTTCTTTGTGACCCCATAGCCTGTAGTCCATCCAGCCTCTTCTGCCCATGGAATTTTGCAGGCAAGAATATTGGGGTGGGGTGGTATTTCCTACTCCAGGGGATTTTCCTCACTCCATGATCGAACCTGCGACTCTTGCATCTCCTACATCGGCAGGTGGATTCTTTAGGACTAGCACCACCAGTCTCGTGATACTGCAAAAGAGACTGTTAAATGAATGCCACCTCAAGAAATTCCTTAAGGAAGTCTGACATTAGTACAGGCAGTAAACCGCCAGGTGGCAGTACAAGCCAAGCACAAAAGCTTCGCTGTGATTTACAGACGCATTCTCAGTTGTTACACTTTAATTGGAATGAAATTAGCAATCAAATATCCACCTTGGAGGAGAATCACCCTCTTCTCCAGGTGTTTTTAAAACCTGGGTTTTTATACAAGTTTTTCAGAGGTGATACTTTGATTTTTTTTTTTTTTTAATATCTGGTCAAGTTGCATAGAAAAACCTGTTTTAATATGCTACTTTGAGTAATTCAAAAGAACATCTTATGTATTCCATTCTGGACACAAATGAAACATCTTTCAGTGGTAAATTTCCCTGTGCCACAGAAGTATATGTCCTAAGCCAACTAGGAAAATAAAGCTGGTGCTTTTAGTCAGGATCCAGACTGCCAGGAAATATACATAGCAATTGGAGTTGAATTATTAATAGATACTTATTTTGTGGGTTAGACAGCTCAGTCTGTCTTAATTTTTTTTAAGTCAGGTATGAGTTGATTGCAGTGCTTAGTCACTTTCTGGAAATACACAGTTGCTAGATAAAAATAGGATTTTTAATTTTTGTAACTAAATATATGCGGCATGTGTTTCATATCCATACATTTCCAAGGGTATTCTTAGGAACATCTGTTTCCATATTAGTAACTTTCCTCTTTGGTGGTGCTAGAGTCTTTCTTTGGTGTAGCAGACAGCACTGGAAGGTCCTCTGTGAGACGAGTGCACCTGTGAGGCACGGAACACTTCCAACAGCACAAACCCCCAAACCTGGGTTTCTAATGAGTGGCTTTAGTTGCATTAATGTTAATGTTTGTTTTGGCCACTGAAAGAGAATTCCTAGCTGCTCGATTAGAGATTTGAAGTCTCACAGCGGAATAAATTGAATCCCTGAGTACTGAGGCTCAGCAGAACCTCAGTTAGGAATCTGTGAAACATCATGGTGAGCCCAGGAGGAGCTGAAGGATGGGAGGAGTTTGAGGGTTCTGATCCTTCAAACTTTCAAAAAGTTAAGAAGTAATTTCAGTGAACTCCGATCTATAATAACTAGCGTGGTTACAATTCTGTGATGTACTAACAAGTGATTGGTGTGAGTCCTTAAAAGCTGCATCACTTACTTATGAGAAGCCAGAATGAGTTTAACACCCATCACAGTGAAATTTCTTTTTTTAGTAAGGTATCCAGACCTCGAGAGCTGGGTAGGAGAACCTGCTGCTGCTGCTGCTGCTAAGTCGCTTCAGTCGTGTCCGACTCTGTGCGACCCCATAGACAGCAGCCCACAAGGCTTCTCCGTCCCTGGGGTTCTCCAGGCAAGAATACTGGAGTGGGTTGCCATTTCCTTCTCCAATGCAGGAAAGTGAAAAGTGAAAGTGAAGTCGCTCAGTCATGTCTGACTCGTAGCGACCCCATGGACTGCAGCCCACCAGGCTCCTCTGCCCATGGGGTTTTCCAGGCAAGAGTGCTGGAGTGGGTTGCCATTGCCTTCTCCAGGAGAACCTAGCAACCTGAATTTAAATAAGACACAACTAAGTCCCTTATTATGTACCTCTGTCATTGTGTATGTTGATAAGTAATTTAATAGCTACCAAGGGGATGTTGTTTAATAGGTTGGTGTTCAATGGAGGGATGTTTCTAGGAATGCCCTTGGCCTTTTCCTTTAATCTTTTTTATTGTTGGTCTGTATGAAGACGTTGAAGGCACCCTTATAAAATTTGAGAAGATATAAAGTTAAAGAGGATAAATTAAATAGTCAGAATTCTAAAATCTTAGGTTCGTTGAACTTGGTGAGTGTTAAAAGAATGATTTTGAAGAGGATATATATAAAGTCCACTACTTGTGCCCTAAAATCAACAGCGTGTATATAGGATAAGTCGTAACTTAGCTGTAGCATGCCTAGAAAAGACTTAAGGGAATTTGTTGGCAGTGACTATAATATAAATCCATTTGTACCATGGCAATCAGCAGTGTAAATGTAAACTTAGGTTTTATCAATCAAAAAGTGTGCCATGGCAAAGGAGAGATGTTTCTTCTTCCCCAGGCTACAGCATCCCGTCTTCAGTTCTAGGTGCTATCCCTCAGGTGCATCATAGGCAGGCTCAGGACCATTCAGGAAAAAGACCGCCCAGGGAACAAGAGCACTAGAGGCTATGTTATAAAGGAAGTGGCTGAAGGAACTGGGGACTAGAAGGTGCAGTATTGGAAGATAAAGTGACACTGGCTTCACGTGTTTGGAAGTCTGCCCTGTGAGGAGGGGTTAGACTTGTTCTGAGTCATCCCAAGGGATCAAATTGAAATCAAGGGGTGGAAACCTTAAAGAGGCAGTTTTGAGTTTCATATAATGACTTTCTGATGGTTGAAAGCAAGCCCAGATGGGAACAAACTGTTGAAGAGATGATGATTTCTTCATCATGAGGCTGTTCAAGCCTGGATGGGTAACAACTTAGAAATATCTTAGCAACTGATAGACAGTTAAATACATTTAAAAATCCCTTCCAAAGTGGTCCAATGGTTGAGACTCCACATTCCCATTGTAGAGGATACGGGTTTGATCCCTGGTCAAGGAACTAAGTTCCTGCATGCCACATGGTACAGCCTTAAAAAAAATTCCTTTCAATTCTGAGAGTTTATGGTTATTTTCTTAGTGCATATTTTTCTTAAGCTAGCAAGGCATCTTTAAAGATTGAACAATATTAATTTATCCCAATAATCCTAATATGTGTTATTTTTTCTTTTTAATGTCTTTAGTCAGCAGAGACAGTATCAGGATTTTAAATGTGACTTTTATTCCTGTTAGAAAGAAAGAAAGAAAAAAAGTGAAGTCGCTCAGTCGTGTCTGACTCTTTGCTGCCCCATGGACACCAGGCTCTTCCGTCCATGGGATTTTCTAGGCAAGAATACTGGAGTGGGTTGCCATTCCCTTCTCCAGGGAACTTCCCGACCCAGGGATTGAACCCAGGTCTCCCACATTGTAGACAGACGCTTTACTGTCTGAGCCACCAGGAGATAAGGTCAAAACTCCAATGGCAAGATAAACACAGTAGGTGCCAAGTACTTCCAAATCCTGAAGAGATCACCTGAGCAGATTGTATTATACGGTTGGGCAACCAGTTCGGCCTGTATTGGCCCATTGCTAACCTCTAGGGTTGGAGCTTAAGCACTGGTGATGAAAACTGTTAAAGTCATTGGCATGCTGTATAATACCTGTCCCCACCCTGGGGAACTGCTGGGAGAGCCTGGCGTGTATGGAAGTTTGGGAGACTCAAGGACTGTGACGCTAAGAGAGACCGCGGCTGGAGCTGCCCCTGCCTGCAGTGGCTCAGACGAGCGCGATTTGGTGGAAGCAGCTCCACCATCATGCAGCGGGTGTGGCAAAGGTGCCTGTTCATTTTAAAAGGTTCGGTTGGCTAACAAACACATAAAAAGATGCTCAACGTCATTCATTATCAGAGAAATGCAAATCAAGACCACAGTGAGATACCACTTCACACCAGTCAGAACGGCTGCGATCCAAAAGTCTGCAAGCAATAAATGCTGGAGAGGGTATGGAGAAAAGGGAACCCTCTTACACTGTTGGTGGGAATGCAAACTAGTACAGCCACTATGGAGAACAGTGTGGAGATTCCTTAAGAAATTGCAAATAGAACTGCCTTATGACCCAGCAATCCCACTGCTGGGCATACACACCGAGGAAACCAGAATAGAAAGAGACACGTGTACCCCAATGTTCATCGCAGCACTGTTTATAATAGCCAGGACATGGAAACAACCTAGATGTC
>SJYX01008464.1:90997-121929 GCA_006410675.1 Oreotragus oreotragus | reverse complement strand
CTTAAAGGAAACCCTCAGTCATTAATACTGGAGGTAAGATCTGCTTGGTGAGGGTAAGAGGAAAGGGTCTCAGAAAAGTGAGAGGACCAAAGAGTAGAGCCATTTTCTACCTTCAGGAAAGAGTCTGGGGACTTCCCTGGTGGTCCAGTGGTTAAGATCCCCTGGTAGTTCAGCTGGTAAAGAATCCACCAGCAATGCAGGAGACTCTGGTTCGAGAAGAATTAGGCTACCCACTTCAGTATTCTTGCGCTTCCCTGGTGGCTCAGCTGTTAAAGAATCTGCCTGCAATGCAGGAGACCTGAGTTTGGTCTTTGGATTGGGAAGATTCCCTGGAGAACAGAATGGCTACCCACTCCAGTATTCTGGCCAGGAGAATTCCAAGGACTGTACAGTCCATGGGTCGCAAAGAGACTGCCATGACTGAGCGACTTTCACTTTCACTTTCCAATGCAGAGGATGCAGACTTGATCCCCTGGTTGGGGAACTAAAAATAGCTACGGTTTTTCCAGTAGTCATGTATGGATGTGAGAGCTGGACCATTAAGATACCTGAGTGCAGAAGAATTTATGCTTTTGAACTGTGATGTTGAAGAACACTCTTGAGAGTCCCTTGGACTGCAAGGAGATCAAACCAGTCCATCCTAAAGGAAATCAGTCCTGAATATTCATTGGAAGGACTGATGCTGAAGTTCAAATACTTTGGCCACTTGATGCGAAGACCTGACTCTGGAGAAGACCCTGATGCTTGGAAAGATTGAAGGTAGGAGAAGGGGATAACAGAGGATGAGATGGTTGGATGGCATCACCGACTCGATGAACATGAGTTTGTGCAAGGTCTGGGAGTTAGTGATGGACAAGGAAGCCTGGTGTGCTGCAGTCCATGGGTTTGCCAGGAGTCAGACACAACTGAGCAACTGAACTGAATTGAACTGGGGAACTAAGATCCCACAGGCCGGACAGAGTGGCTAAATAAGTAAATTAAATAAAAATGAAAGAGAGTCTAGGCTCAGTAAACCCCTATATCTCTCCTTTCTCCAGACCGCTGGAGTCCGGAGATCTTATAACAGAGATTTGGGGAATGAGGTAATGGGAATTGAGGTTGAGGAGTCTGATCACACACCTGTCACCAACAGATGTCAACAGCTTTTCACTTTTTGGGTAAAGTGGGCTTCTTAATTCAGTAGAAATAATGGGTTGGTTTGGGGGGCAGATGGCAAAGGGATTATTGATGGGAGATGGGAGAATTTTATGGATGACCTCAGATAAGGAGAATTATAAAGGAGAAGAACTCACCCCGGGCACATTTTTACCTACTTCACCTTTGGGCTTCCCTGGTGGCTCAGTGGTAAACAATCTGCCTGCCAATGTGGTTGAGATGCGGGTTCAATACCTGGGTTGGGAAGATCCCCTAGAGAAAGAAATGGTAACCCACTCCAGTATTCTTGCCTGGATAATCCCATGAAGAGGAGCCTGGTGGGATTGCAAAAGAGTCAGATATGACTTAGTGACTAAATAACACCACCATCTTTGGGAACTCAGAGAAAATATCACTCCTGTGGTCAGGGGCCACTTGTCCATGGCAGTTTTCATCCTTCTGGGATTTGGACCCAGATCTGAGCCTGTGGGGTGTGTGTGTGTGTATGCACGTGTGTGCGTGCATGTGTGTGTGTTTGAAGGGGGCTTTTGGTGAGGGTGAGGAGTGATGCCTGCATGTGGAATAAATTTGCTTGGCAGGGATGTAAATATTTAATTCAGGAGGAGGATATGGTAGAATAATACCGTGGAGATTTATTATTTTATTTCTTCTGGCACATCTTTCCTCTTCCCATCGGAGCAGATGGCCAGCTCTGAGCTCATCACCCCAGGAAGGGAAGTAACAGTGTAGGAAGAACCTCTCTAGAGTTGTGTTCCCAAACCCTAAATCCTTAGGGGATTGAGAGTATTTGGGGGTAGCGACAAGATGTTTAGAAGCTGTAGGAGGAAGAGAGCAGAGAAGGCAATGGCAGCCCACCCCAGTACTCTCGCCTGGAAAATCCCATGGATGGAGGAGCCTGGTGGGCTGCAGTCCATGGGGTCGCACAGAGTCGGACACGACTGAGCGACTTCACTTTCACTTTTCACTTTCATGCATTGGAGAAGGAAATGGCAACCCACTCCAGTGTTCTTACCTGGAGAATCCCAGGGACGGGGGAGCCTGGTGGGCTGTCGTCTATGGGGTCGCACAGAGTCGGACATGACTGAAGTGACTTAGCAGGAGGAAGAGAGCAGCCTTCCCCTGAGATTAAAGAGAGATCCGCTCAGCTGGAGGGTAGAAGGGGAACCGGTTGAGCCTCAGAGAGGGGCCCCAAGCCCTGGTGCCTGAGTGCAGTTCTGGAGGTTGGCTGTGGGATGCCCAGCGAGTGGGACCGAAACAGCCTCCCGTGTGTTCCTGTGTGCCAGGGAGCCTTGAAGCAGCAGTTTCTCACCTGTGGGCCCACACCTCGTCCTTCTTGTCCTGTGGTCGTCTGTCCATGTGGTCTCTGCATTCTCTCCATTATTTACACTGAGCAGTTTCACAGCCCCCTGTGGTTGAGGTAGTGCTCGCTTGAGTTTTTCTCTCTGCCAGGCTAGACGAGTAGCTTGTGTACCATGCTAGATACAGATGTCTGTTGGGGGCAGTCATGTCCCACCTTCCTCAGTGTTTCTCAAGGTCAATCTGTATTTGAGACCCTGAAACCTCTCTGAGGTCTCACTCACTCTGATAACCAGGTGCTGGGACCTTCAGGTTCTTGGGTTCTTCCTCATCAGCTTTCCTCTGCAGAAACCTCATTGAGCCTCAGAGAAGCATGAAGTGAAGTGAAGTGAAGTCGCTCAGTCGTGTCTGACTCTTTGCGACCCCGAGTTTTCCTATACCAAAATCATGTACCTTATCCACAATTACAAATTCCAACAATATTTGTTAAACATGCTGTTTCTTCCCGATAATTTTAAAAGTCAGCAAATAGCTAAAGTCTGTGCTATTTCAGTCATTACACTAGGAATGAACAAAATAGCCATGCTTTCTGTCTTTAAGAGCTTACAACCTAGTAAGGAAGATAGGTGTTAAACTAGTTACAAAACTAATTATATTTGATATAAACAACTAACTACTCACACTCAACAGCAAATATTATCCTATCAGTGAAACTATTTTTATTAAGAAATAAAAAATAGTTTATTTTTAATTTTAGTTTAATTTTATCTTTTAGTTTAATTTTTTTAATAAAAATCAAGAATTAGGGATATTGCTATTACCATTATTACTTAATATTTGGGGGAGGGTATCTGGCAATAGGGATACTGGCTAGAGAATGGACAGGGTGTAAGGAGTGGAAGAGGTGCCAAAAATTTTTTCACCTTTGGAAGTAGAATCTCAGTGCATACCTGAAACAGAGGGACATCCTGAGCCAAGAACTTGGCCAGGTTGACATCAAGCAAGGCCCGGAGCAGCAGGACACTCTCATTCTCCTCTGGATACTTGAGTTTCAGGTTGCCAGCAGCAGTGAGCACAGATTTGACAGCACGCATGCCATAGTCATAGTGATGCTGGGAGGAGAGTTGCTCTGAACACAGACGGTAGGTTGCAACAATCTTCTGAGCAAGACTGGGAGGGCAAAGACATATCTGCAGACCCTCCAGTAAGGCCCATGTCCTGCTCAGCAGACATTCCCAACATGTTGTGCCCTGACCCTTCAGAAGCCAGGCTTGCCCATGAACGTGATGGAAAAATCTTATCATTTGAGGGTTTCTTCATAGAGTTACCATAATGAGCTAAGGAAGCACTATAACTCTCTTTCAAAGTTAGGATGAAAAATAGCAAGCACATACATAAGTGTAATATGTACTGTATAAGAAATTATGTGTTTATACTTTTATGTGTATTTATGAATGTATGTGTATGCCACACATATACACACTTGGGAAGATTACATCGAATGATTAACAATGTTAGTGCCTACAGAGTGGGACTACTAAGGGACACAATGAAGTGAAGAAGTGAAGTGAAGTGAAGTGAAGTGAAGTCGCTCAGTCATGTCCGACTCTGCGACCCCATGGACTGTAGCCTACTGCACTCCTCTGTCCATGGGATTTTCCAGGCAAGAGTACTGGAGTGGGTTGCCATTTCCTTCTCCAGAGGATCTTCCTGACCCAGGGATAGAACCCAGGTCTCCCACACTCTAGGCAGACGCTTTACCATCTGAGCCACCAAGGGATACTCAATTTTGCGCTTCTGTAACATTGCAATTTTTTTCAATATCCATCTTTTAATTTAAAAAAACCATCTCAAAAATTAATATACTCAGCANAGGGGAAAAAAAAGTTTTATGGGAATATAGTTCCCATGTTCTCTTACGAGTCACCCCCACCCCCAAGCCCATGGATTCATGACAGTGAATTATGGCCAGAGGTCTCCAGGTACCTATCTTTGTGGTGAACTTGAATTTTTTCACAGTAACAGCTCTTTGAGCAGTCCAAGGGAGTTTTTGGAGGCAAAGAGTTCCGGTTCTGAGACAAGCAGGTGTTTTTCTACAGTGCATCAAGATATGGCATTATCAAGCTCCACATCACTCCTTCTTGTGGACTTGGTATGACCATGGTCTGCACCAGCCTTGGCACACAACACACAACGGAAAGTCACAACTTTGGTTTGGTCATAAAATCAACATTTAAAGCAATAATTTACAGTGACAACTACCGTGAAACTTTCTCAAATCTTCAGTTGAGCTTCATGTGAAGTAGATGACCCGTTTTTAGGGACAGTGCTATGCTTTAACAAGTTTCTTTAAATTCCGTGATCATGTTCAATGTGGTGCTCACACTATGAGAAATAAATTAAGGGAAGAGCCCTTTACGTCTCAGATCAATCTCAATTTGGGCTGTAAATGAAATGGGGGCAAAGATGTACCCATTATTTGCTACATTTATTATAATTCTCTCGCTTGGTAGAGAAAGTACAGACAGTGTTAGATGTGGTTGAAAGTATAAAGAAATACCCAGGAGCTTGATCTCAAGGGGTACACAGTTCTGCTCCTGAGATAATAGCAGCTAAGGAGGGAAAGACAGCATAAAGGCCTCCAGTGCTCTTGTGGCATCTCTTGGTGTGGGGTCACTCACTGTGGCTTCATTCTTGGGTCTCATGTATTAGAAATATGTCTACTAGTGCTCCAGGTCACGTCCTCCTGGGTAATGCCCAGTGAAATAGAGTTTGTCCTTGTCGGCAGTTCAGAACATCTTGGCTTTCTCATTGGACCTTGTTGGTTCACATACTCATTCTAAGCTCATCATCACCACAAAGTGGAATGGATGGTAAGAGTAGAATGCAATTCTTTAATTGATTTTGTTTTAATTTTATATTTTAATTCTAGAGTCAGGGGTAGAGTTAACCCTACCTGTTCTGTCTGTAAGAAGACAGAATGAAGAAGAAGCTGGTTTCACAGAGGAAAACCTTGATAATGCAATCTAGTAAAAGGTGAATGGGTACTAGGGTAGAGAAATGACATTCTTTTTTAAAAATAGTATTTATTTTTTAAAGTAGTTTTGTTTATTTATCTTTTGACTGTGCTGGGTCTTTGTTGCTGCGTGGGCTTTTTCTCTAGTTGTGGGGAGTGGGGCCTACTCTCCAGTTGTGGTGCATGGACTTCTCAGTGCATTGACTTCTCTTGTTATGGAGAATGGGCTCTGGGGCATGTGGGCTTCAGCACTTGTGGCTCCTGGGCTCAGTAGTCATGGCTCCTGGGCTCAGTACCTGTGGCTCCTGGGCTCGGTAGCTGTGGCTCCTGGGCTCAGCAGTCGTGGCTCCTGGGCTCAGTACCTGTGGCTCCTGGGCTCAGTACCTGTGGCTCTTGGGCTCAGTACTTGTGGCTCCTGGGCTCAGCAGTTGTGGCTGCTGGGCTCTAGAGTCCAGGCTCAGTAGTCGTGGCACATGGGCTTAGTACCCTGGGGTATGTAGAATCTTCCCAGACCCAGCGTCAAACCCGTGTCCCCTGCATTGGCAGGTGGATTATTGTCCACTGTACCACCAGGGAAATCCCTAAATTTTATTGATTTGTTTGACTACTCTGGGTCTTAGTTGTGGCACGCAGGATTTTTTAATTGTAGCACGCGAACTCTTGTTCACATGTGGAATCTAGTTCCCTGACCAGGGTTGAAGCTAAGCCCCCTGCATTAGAAGTGTGGAGTTTTATCCAGTGGATCACCAGGGAGGTCCTGAAAATTGACATTCTTAAAAAGCTTTAAAATGTTGGAGGAGAAGGAAATGGCAACCCACTCCAGTGTTCTTGCCTAGAAAATCCCATGGACAGAGGAGCCTGAAAAAAAAAAAAAAAGTTGGAAATTTCTAGGTAGAAGAATGATATTCTGTTGTAAAGCTTTAGACAGTTGGTGAAAGGGAAATAGGAATGGGAAGAAGCCAGTCAAAGAAGCAGGGGCCTACTTAAACGTGTTTAAGTTCAGGAAAGTAGGAGGAACTGCATCTTGGGTCATGNGAAAAAAAAAAAAAAAGTTGGAAATTTCTAGGTAGAAGAATGATATTCTGTTGTAAAGCTTTAGACAGTTGGTGAAAGGGAAATAGGAATGGGAAGAAGCCAGTCAAAGAAGCAGGGGCCTACTTAAACGTGTTTAAGTTCAGGAAAGTAGGAGGAACTGCATCTTGGGTCATGCCTAGGAGTGACATGGATAAAGCATAGAATTCAGAGGTAGGCAGTGAGGCATGAACTAATGGGTCCCTGTTTGAATTTTGGTGCAAAGTTGTTTTGTATTCCTTTGTCAGTCCTAAGCCATTTCCCTTCTGGAGTGTTTCCAGAGGGCCTGAGACTCTTGCCAGAAGAGCTGGAATTTAGATGGATAGTTTTCTTTAAGCAGGATAAAAAAATTCCAATGATTATTAGTAGGTTGTAATGGTTTTACCTTACTCTTTTACTGTCTCTCTTTCTCCTAATTAGGGTGACTACTAGAAAACCATGCAAAACAAGGGCAAAATTAGGTCCTCAAAGATCATTGGAGCTTTTTCCTGCATTTTTTTTTTGCAACACAAAAATGAGATTAATTAGAAAAAGACAAAATTGAAGACATATTTCACTTGCTTTGAGCAAAGACCAGCTTTGATATAGAGTATTTGTATCATTTATTCTGAAAACAATTATGAGCTGATTTATATGTTACTGAATTATTGTTTAAAACCATTAAATTATCCATTTGAGTTACTATAGAGCTTCTCAAAAAATGTATAAGATGAAAACAAGAACATTTAACATTCTGTATGTTATCAGGAGAAACAGTTTCATGGCGCGGTCTATACTATTATTGCCTTTAGAAACATGTTATTATTGTGTTGGACTGTCAGCAACTTGGACTGAGGACTTTTATAAGCAAAAATAAGAGCGGAAGCTCCTTTTCTGTGAGAGTATTGGTTAGTCTTGTGTTTGTTTTGAAGATGCAATAGCTGCCATATGCTAGACCTATTAAATGAATGACGTAATTTAGGCTTCCTGTTGTCCTGCCAACTGCTCCATGCTGCCTCCTCACTTTTAGCGTGTGTTACTCCAATATGCCCATATATCACCCAGCAGTAGCTTCTTACACAATCATGTTAGTCCTTGGGCCCTTAACCCCATATATCACCTGTATAGGCTCCAGCTCCTTTTCTCCAGAATTAAAACTAATGAAAAATAATGGTAGACCTTGGCAAAGAGTGTGCTTGAAGGATGATAATCCACCCAATATTCTGGCTTGTGGGCAGGAAGCCGAGGAGAGGCTTGATGCTTAAGACAAAAAATACAATGTGAGATTAAGAGAATTCAGCCTTCTTCACAACATGAAAGATGGAAAATGCTTTATCTTTTGTGAAACATTAGATGGTCTGTTTCTCTACTTGAGTGAATGAGATGTTATAATGAAGATGATGAGAACAAAAATAAAGTCATTTATAATATAGCGTATGGCCCTTTTCTTGAGCCACCTCTGATAGCTCCTCTCCGGGAAGATAAAATGTACAGTCTGACTATGTCAGATATTTATAGAGCTATAAACTACATATGTCCCATTTTTAATAAATGGGGAAACAGCCAAAATTGATTATTAACATACCTCAGGTTGCCATTTATTTATCATTTATTAAAAGTAAACATATGTATTAAAAATTATATTGGAAAAATCTATTATCAATTATTCTATAGGTTTAACTGAAATCTACTTCTCAGCCCAAGTTGCAGTGTGCTATAAATACCTTAGGACTGTTTCTATTGCCATTTTCCAGTGCATAAATTGGTTAGTGAGAGACTTTTTTAAGCCTTAGAAAGGAGTCTTAGAATTTGCCAAGCAGCTTCAAAGACTTACGTCTTTGTATGATGTCTTATGTATTAAAATGCTAGGACTATTTATTTTAACTCAGGATCCTAATATATTTTCAACATGGCAGATCTCTTTTTGCTACTTTGCATCTTCGTGTATTTCAATGTTTTTCTATGTTTTTTTTCTTTAAACTTAGGAACAGATAATTTTCTTTAATTTACACCTTTTGAATTGTCCAGCAGGACCTAAATTAATTCTTTCCTTTGCTGGGAATGCCTAACAGTTGTACTCTTATGTAAGCTGTTGGCTCCCACTTGTCATCTTGATGAGCTTCCCCATTTCCTACTGGTTTACAATCTGTCCCTTTGGCATCTTAAAACTTCCTGCACCCTTCTTCCTTTGGTAAGTGTATTAGTTTGCTTGGGCTGCCATAGCAAAGTACCACAGATTAAGTGGCTCAAGCAGCAGAAATTAATTGCCTTACAGTGTTGGGCTTCCCTGAAAGCTCAGTTGATAAGGAATCCGTCTGCAATGCAGGAAACCCCGGTTGGATCCCTGGGTTGGGAAGATCCTCTGGAGAAGGGATAGGCTGCCCACTCCAGTATTGTGGCTTCCCTTGTGGGGGACCTGGGTTCAATCCCTGGGTTGGGAAGATCCCCTGGAGAAGGAAATGGCTACCCACTCCAGTATTCTGGCCTGGAGAATTCCATGGACTGTGTAGTCCATGGGGTAGCAAAGAGTTGGACACAAATGAAGGACTTTCACAGTTTTAGAGTCTTGAAGTACAAGATCAAGGTGTCAGCAAAATTGCTTCCTTCTGATGACCATGAGGAAAGGATTTGTTCGAGGCCTTTCTCCTCAGCTTGTGGATGGCTATCATCTCCCTGTGTCTCTACCTCATATTCCCTCTGTATGTGTATCCACGTTCCCTCCTCTTGTAAGGACACTGATCATATTGAATGGGGGCCTAATGTCATGACCTTATTCTAACTTAATTACCTTTATGAAGACCCTGTCTCCAAATATGGTCACATTCCGAGATTAGGACTTCAATATATGAATTCTGGAGGGACACAATTCAGTCCATAACAGTGTGAAAGAACACAGAAATATTCGATGTCACGTGGCATTTCTGGGATATTGAGATTCTTTGGATCTCAAAAATACAGATCTGAATTATCAGACAAGAAACATATGGATATGCTGCATAGTGATATTAGTTTTCTCGCAGTCAAAAAGCTAACCTTGGCGCCGTTTACCCCCATGCTTGTCAAGAAAACAATGCAAGTAGAGTTAGCAAATGTGTGAAAAGTAGAGATCCTAAAACAGAAGTGGAGAAGAGCCTCCAGAGCCTTACATACCAAATGGTAGTGAAAGTTATTCTTTTTAATAATGTAGAGGCATTTTAATTCAGATTACAACACATTCATGTAAACCAGCTCTCGCCCATCACAGCATTTCAGCACAGTATTATATTGCATATATGCTACCATGTGGGAGTCAACAATGTAATTTCTCTATTTTTTCAAGTCTTTACGTGTAGCAAGAGCTCTCTAATACATTATAAATGGTCAAACAGACCAAACCTATTTCTTTGGAGTTGTTATGCAGATGAGATGAGATTCTTAATAGTTTGGACTTTTAATGCCATGATCTCCTCTGAATTAGAAGTTGTGATTGTACTAGAGATCTGAACTGTTTTTCATCATGACCCAGTGAAATGACTTAAGGGAACCCTGGTGGGTGCTGAAATTCTAGAAATGGAAGTTAGTCTGGGGGTTGATCCTGGGGATTTTTGACTCAATCAAATTTGTTGCTATGATTGCTGGTCTTCCAGGTTAATTTTGGGGACAGCTCAGGGAGTGTGCTGAATGGGGGAGCTGAAGGGTGGAAGGGGGATATCCCAGCCTCATCCTTCATGAAAACTGACCTGGTCTCTTAAAGGGTTACTCTGGATTAAGAATGCCAGACCAGTAGGATGAACCTGCTTCTATAGTGGTCATAGAGGAGGATATAAGGAAGGAGATGGGGACACCAACAGTTCCACTTAGCTGCTTCTTTGAAAGGTCCTCAGAAAGGCTGGATGTGTTAAAAGCTGTGAGATATAAGTTACCTGGGTTCCTTGGGGAAGAACTCTGATCACAGACACACATTTTGGATTTCCAGGGAGTAAAAGATAAAACTTTTACTATGCTAAGCCATTGGAATTTGGAGGTCAGGTTTACCCTAATGAATGTACTGATGCATATTTTCCTTGCAGGACTCCTGTCTAACAAGACTGATTTACCTCAGAAGCAAAGACTGTGTTGCTCACCATCACCTACTACTGGGCAGGGCATAAGGTAGGTGGCTCAATGAAGGTTTGCCAATTGAATAAATGAATTGAACAGGCAAATCAATGTAAGCCAAGTCTCCTATAGAAAACAATAAATTAAACCTCTTATGACTGAGGCAGCCTCTTAGCCTAGGAAGGATGACACATTCTGCTGAGAACATCTGTAACTCTGTGCATTAAAAGCAATGACCTCCAGACCACAAGACACTTTGGGCCTTGTGGAGATATCTGTGGTAACAAAAAAATCAATTGATTATGGCCATTCAATGTGAAAAGACAAATGTAAAATTTGAAATAGATCAATAAAAGCCATTTTACAGTGAATATTCACAATTCTGGTTATATTTGAAAAAGACTGATGCTTGTGTATGTCTGTGTCTCAGAAAACTGGGTAACACTTGAATGAGAGATAGTCAAGTTGATTGGAATAAATAAATATTATATTGATAACAAAGTTAATTCTAAATTATATTAATTTTTCCTCTTCAATCTTGGTCAATAACAACTCAATCTTGAAATAATTTCATGTCTTTCAGTCATTTGGGAATGTGTGTGTGTGTTAACAGTGAGGGACAGAGAAGAAGTGAGTAAGTCTTTCTTAGAAGTAGTCCAGGTACATATAAAGGGAGTGGAGGGCTCTTTCTTGGGAATCTTGGCCATTTCCTAGTCAGAGAAGGGGTCAAGACCAAGACCAGGGCTATGTACATTCAGATAAACTTGTGAGTAAAAGCATATATCTCAAGTTTCTCTTTTTTTGTTTTCCAGTGGACAATTTACCTTGAATCCATCCTACAAAAAGTCATCCCATCACTTTTCCTTTAAAACCCACTGGAAAGCCAATATAATGTACCTTCTGGAGTCTAGAAATCCCATAGAGTAGAGGGAGATTTCTCCAATGAGGGCATAATCTGGCACCATCATGGCCACTGTCCGAAACAAGGCCTGGAAAAGAAATGCCATTCAGAACCTAACTGCATAAGGTGAAAACTGGGAAGGCACATCTAAAGAGGCAAAGAGAAATAACATGATCATTCAGACAACTCAGTGACAATCAAGGAGAGGAGGGCTGGAGGACAAATCAGTGCACAGAGACTGTCTTTACAGATGGATTCACTGCTCCATGAACCTCCCCACTAGCCTTGTCCAGATACAAGGGGTCCCTTAATGGTTGTGTGGAAGGCTTTAGGTGCCGGTATCCTAGCAACACTTCATCCTCCTATGCCAAGTGGAGTTTCAGTAGTTTCATTCAACTATTGGAGCTTTCTGGTGTTCAATGTAGACAGCAGAAGTCATTCAGGGATGCAGGATAATTACATAGCAGAAGAATCCTGAAGTTAGATCTTGATTTAAAAAAATCAAGTCCTTGTTCTGCTACATACCAACTGTGGGTAAATTAGGTAACCCCTCTAGACCTCAGGTCTTTAACCTCAAAATGGTCTAACAACTATGCCCTCTTCATAGTTATCATGAGGACAAATAATATTATATAAGTGAAGTGCTTAAAAAGGTGTATAGCACATAGTAAGGGCTCAATAAACATCAAGTATTATTATTATTGGGGCTTTCCAGGTGGTTCTAGCAGTAAAGAACCCACCTGCCAATGCAGGAGACATGAGAGACGTGGCTTTGATCCCTGGGTGGGGAAGATCCCCTGGAGGAGGGCATGGCAACCCATTCTAGTATTCTTGCCTGGAGAATCCCATGGACAGAGGAGCCTGGTGGGCTACAGCCCATAGAGTTGCAAAGAGTTGGACATGACTGAAGTGACTTTGTATTTTAGATCTTANGGGCATGGCAACCCATTCTAGTATTCTTGCCTGGAGAATCCCATGGACAGAGGAGCCTGGTGGGCTACAGCCCATAGAGTTGCAAAGAGTTGGACATGACTGAAGTGACTTTGTATTTTAGATCTTAGAGGGGAAGAGACTTGCCTAAGTCTTGCAGTTAGAGGTAGAACCAAGACTAGAATCCAGACTTCTTGACACCAACCCTGAGTGGTTTCTACTAGGCTACACCATCTCATGAACGTTGTTTATGCAGATCTAGCGTGGTTGTTAGCTGGGATGGATGCAGGAGGGACTTACAACAATTGTGCACTATAAAATGAGAAATGTGGGTTCAAATTCTACTTTGGTATCTACTGGTCTATGTTGACCTAGAGAGGAGGGGTCACTCGTAGGGATTTCCTTGACTTCTTTTCTATTCCCAGGGAGGAGGAGGAATGGTATATTTGAATTAGATTCCAGGAACTAATCAGAATGCATTTCTAGCAGATGGAGCACCATGTGCTATTGTAAATATATGTTTTTGTCCAGGTCTCTCTGGTGTCTTTCACTCAAGGGAATGGAGCAATAATTTGAAAGAAAACCCATAAAAAAGTGGGTCTTGAAGTCTCCCTTTCTTCATGCAGTTGGGGGGCTAGATGCTCCACAGGTAGAGACCCAGTCACTTTGCACTTCGGTTTTTTTTTCATCTATGAGAGCAGCATGCTAAGGTCATTTAGTGCCTGTTCCCTTGAAGATGGCCTGGCTGGCATTCTCTCTCTCCTACTTCAGAGGCACTTTCCTTTTCCCATAGCAGCAGGGCCAATGCTTATTGCCATGGTTGTAGCTGAGGCCAGTTGAGCAGTAGGTCTCAAGGACATATTAGCTCTCTTGTTATCTCTCTAGCTGGTTGGAACATTCTGCTTTGGTGTGGACACCACTTGGGCCTAACTAGCTTAGCTCCATGTGCTCTAGTCTTGGTTTACCAGCATTCTCTGTGTTGATCTTTGATGCTCTCTTATATGCCAATCTGTTTTATTTGGTCTACAATGATTTTATTTTGCCTACAATGATTTTAGCTTTTGCATTAAGCCAGAATCTAAAAATAAGATTTTGTGTAACAATCTAAATTTCTGTTTTTTTCCTGAAAAAATGAGAAGGTCCCACAATTCCTGCTTGGCCAGAGTGGGCTGGGGATAGTAGGGGCTGCTGCCTCTAAGGTGGGATATCTGTCAGAGTCCCTATCAGGCCTATTTGGCTTTTTTCATTTATATGAACTGTCTGACCCTTGTAGACATCAGAAATAGTGACACTTATTCCAGTGTTCATTGTTTCCTCTTTGCCATTGGTTATTATGGTATGTATTTCCTCCCACCTCATGAAAGCTATAGTTGGGGAGATGATTGAGTTCTGAAGTCAGATAACATCTTCACTTCTCATAGTTGAAAAATTTCATATGGTCTATTATTTGACTTCTCTGTGAGACGCCTGGATACTTCCAAAGGTTTCTATACCATAAAGTACACCCAGTATTTCCCACTCTGATGTTTACCTTGAGGTTATCTGGCAGCTCAGCCCTGCCAGCATACCCAGGGTTCATGGTGATGAAGACCGCACAGGTTGGGTTTAGAGAGAGCTCGGTGCCTTCAAAGATGAATGTCTTTAGCTTCCGGATAATGGCTTGTTGAATGCTGAGAATCTGTTGAGCTACCACAGACAGTACTTCTACCTGGAGTGAGAATGGCTGGTTGATTTGAGCTCCTGCTTCTGATGGCCACCCACCCCACTCTGCCATAATATCCTTCACCTAGTGAAGAAAGAACCCCATCACCTGAAAATAAGACCTTCACATTCAAAGTTAGGAGCATGATTTAGAGTTCTGGGAAAAGAACAGAAAACTGGTGTGTATATGCATGCATGTGTGTGTGTGCGCGTGTGCGTGTGTGTGTGTCTGTATTTTATCTTTGTTCCTGTACCTAGCATAATACTTCACCCATAGTATGCATGTATGGTGTTTGTTGGTTCAAATTGCATGCTTACATTCCCTAATCTCAACTGCCTACCCAAATAGAATTAACCACTCATTCATTTGTGATGACTCCTTTGTACCACTGATATAGACTTCTCTCATATTCTACTTGTATCATTTAATTTTTATCTCCTTTGGCTGAACTATAACAGTGTAGAGGGCAAAATTATTTCTTGCTCATCTCTGTATTACGAACACATACACAATATCTGACATAGGGTAGTTGCTCAATAAATTTTTGAATGAGCAAGTGAGTGAATGAATTTGGTGAGAATTCTTATGTATACCCTAGGCATTTTGTCTCATTGGGGCTGTTTTTGTTTGGTTCATGGAGTACTTACTTTGTGCAAGCGGCCATAGAGGAGACATAAGCACTGTCACTGAGGAACTGAGAGCCCATAAAAAAAGCCCCTGCATGTCCAAACCCTTTATTCAGTAGCCTAGTAGCAGGGTTACCTCAATCCTGTTGAACTCATCAAAGCAGGCCCATGCTCCAGCCTGGGCTAGTCCTTTGAAGAACTTCCCCATGGCTTTGTAATCCAGACCATCAGAGCAGTTGAAGACCACACACTAGAGACAGAGAGGATGTGGGCTCCATTTAGGATGGGTTTCTTCCCATCTGAATCACCCTGTACCTTGAAACAGAGGTGGGGCTCCCAACTTCTCATTCTATTGGAGGAGCTGGAGCCCCATGCTGCCTGGTATGCTAAGCCATCTTGAACTTCATGCCAACTTCCCTGGATACGGCCCCAGAGAGGGATGGGAAAAGAGTATGAGGATGGACAGAATTTCCCTACCTGCTTGGCCAAAGCTTTGGCCAGATCTTTGGTGGTTTCTGTCTTGCCTGTCCCAGCTGGACCCTCTGGGGCTCCTCCAAGGTTCAGCTTCAAAGCCCCCATCAGTGTCCTATGAGGAAGAAAATAAGAACTCAATGCCATGTTCTAAGGCACAAGAAATAAACTGGCTTTTGGTTTATTTTGTTTTGACTCAAATAATTAAACATGATTTTCCCTGATTATATGGGCAATACATCATCATCACAAAAAATTCTATTTTACTCAGTGTTGTAACTTTGGTGCCTGGTGTATGGGTGACACCTATAAGCATTTGTTTGAATGAATGATTGAATGGATAAATGAATATATACATACTAAATGACAACCTAGACAGCATATTAAAAAGCAGAGACATTACTTTGTCAACAAAGGTCCATCTAGTCAAAGCCATGGTTTTTCCAGTAGTTATGTATGGATATAAGAGTTGGACTATAAAGAAAGCTGAGCACAGAAGAATTGATCCTTTTGAACTGTGGTTCTGGAGAAGACTCTTGAGAGTCCCTTGAACAGCAAGGAGATCCAACCAGTCCATCCTAAAGGAAATCAGTTCTGAATATTCATCAGAAGCACTGGTGCTGAAGCTGAAACTCCACTATTCTGGCCACCTGATGCAAAGAACTGACTCACTAGAAAAGACCCTGCTGCTGGGAAAGATTGAAGGCAGAAGGAGAAGGGAATGACAGAGGATGACATGGTTGGATGGCATCACCGACTTGATGGACATGAGTTTAAGCAAGCTCCGGGAGTTGGTGATGGACAGGGAAGCCTGGAGTGCTGCAGTCCATGGGGTCACAGAGTCGGACATGACTGAGCAACTGAACTGAACTGGCACTAAATGAATCAAATGAAAGCGAAAACCCCTCTGCATTCCAAAGATCACCAATGCTAATGGAATAATGAAAAATAAATATGTTTCTCCCACTAGATTATGAACTGTTGAGTTCAGAACCCATTGTTCAGTTCCATATGGGAGGCATAAGATAAATATTAGAAATGAATGATATGTCAACTGTGGTTCCACAGCCCTGTGTATGAGCCTCTATAATTTCAGTTAACACACTTTCTTATTATCACCTGAGTCTCTCTCCCCTACCCCATTAGGCTGAGGATTCCTGGAGGTCATACATCATGCACAGTAAAGTTCAAGAAATGGTTGTTGAATAGTGAGTAGAATAAATGACTGAAGAAATCATAGAACATAGAAAACAACTGATTGAAGACTTTGAAAGAAAAAAAAATACTCAAGTACTACCTTTATAATTTAAAAGTTGCACTCAAACAATATATAAAATCAAAGAAAAATCTAAAAGTCACAAAATTGGCAAGTTCACAAAATCCAAGTTTCTAAAGTTGTGAATTCCAAGGAAAGTGGCAAAGCAATTTGCTGAGCACAGAATGGCCCAACCTCTTCATCAGACTGGGTGGCAGAGCTCAGAGACTCCTTGCCTGGGTCCTTTACCTGGCCCCTTTTCTATCTCTTGGCCATGGGATCTCCTGGCATCTTCTTGATTCCTGCCATTGGAGAGCTTTCTTTCTTAAGCACTGTGCCATTTTCAAGGATAGGCATCAACGTTCTAGTTGTTGGTTTGAACACAATACTTTGCATTAGGACTCCTACTGGGTTCTCATTTATTCCTAAGGCCTAAAATGCCCATCTGTGAGACCACAATGATGAAGGTAAAAATTCTAAAATCTGAGGATCGAGAATACAGAAGGTAAAGGTAACAAACTCAAGCCGCTCCAAACTTCTTTCTCAGATTTTCCTTTTGGAATTCTCTATTCACCCTTCAGGTCTGGGGAGGCCCAGAATTTACCTGTAGCAGCGGTCAGTGAGGGGAGTGATCACCAGCCGGGGGGAGTTTCCCAGGTACTCATAGCCGTATAAGGCTTCTGTAGTAATCATCTGCACCTGTACATCCTTGGAATCCCAATAATAGCGCAGCTGGGAGATCCACTGGAAATCATTCAGATCACAGACTTTGTCCTCAGATAACTTGGCTACCACATCACGAGCTGTGGGGACACAGACATGGAAACACACTTGCAGAGTCATCGGCATCCTCCCATCTTCACGGATTCCTCAGAAGGGTCTGAGGATGTCATCAAGACCACTTGATCTCAACAATTTTAGGTTCAGCTACCCTCCCTGCCATCTCTAAACTTCAAGCAACATCTTTATTTATACACTATATAAATTTATAGTATTGGGAACTGGTTTTTCAAGGAAGTCAAAATTTCATTTTTTTTTTTTTTACACACACATTTTTTTTTTCACCAAGAACTTTATTGAACAACATATTCATCATTTTGTTCCACTACCTTCTGTAAATCTTCAGGCAACTTCGTAATTCCATCTTCCCTCAAATTTTTATCTTTTTGAGCAAAAAGTTGTTCCAGGTGGCTTTTTCCCAGGTCTTCCAGGGAACTGACATTTTTTCCATTAGGAGAATTTTGTAAAGACTGAAATAAATGGACATTTGAGGGTGCAATCCCTGGTGAATATGGCAGACAAATCAGATCTTCCAGTTTGATGACCAGTTTTCGACAAGCTTTGCCTGGTCATTGAAGAAACATGTGGCCTTGCATTATCCTGATGAAAGGTTATGTGTTTTTTTCTGTTGACTGATTCTGGATGCTCTTTGTCAAGTGCTGCTTTCAGTTGGTCTAATTGGGAGGAGTGTTTGTTGGAATAAATTGTTTAGTTTTTTGAAAGAAACTCATAATAGAGGACTCCCTTCCAATCCCATCATATATAAAACATCACACTCTTTGGATGAAAATTGCCCTTTGGTGTGATTGGTGATAGTTCATTTCGCTTGCCCTATGACCTCTTCCATACCACAGTATTGTACTGTACTACTTTTCATTGCTGTCACAATTTTTTCATTACATTGAAGAGAATCGCTGGGGAATACGGTCAAGAAGGTTTTTTTGTTTAACTTATGTGGAACCCAAATATCAAAGTGATTATCACAACCAAGCTGAGACAAATGATTTTCAATGCTTGATTTGGATATCTGCATATGTCAGCTATCTCCTGCGTGGTATAATGTTGATTGTACTCAATCAATGTCTTTATTTGATCACTCTCAACTTCAACAGGTCTACCCAACCATGGAGCATCATCAAGCAAGAAATCTCTAACATTACATTTCAAAAATGACTATGACACATTCGATCAGTCACAGCACCTTCTCCATACACTGCACAAACCTTTTCTCTTTTTTTGTTTTGCATTTCAGTTGTGTTTTTACCTTTCTTGAGTTAGTAAAGCAGCATATGCTGAAAATGTTGCTTTTTCTTCCATCTTCAATATTAAAATGGCTACACAGAAATTCCTCTTCACTTCATGGCAAGTAGATGGGGAAACAATGGAAACAGTGACAGACTTTACTTTCTTAGGCTCCAAAATCACTGCAGATGGTGACTGCAGTCATGAAATTAAGACACTTGCTTCTTGGAAGAAAACCTATGACAAACCCAGACAGCATATTGAAAAGCAGAAACATTATTTTGCTGACAAAGGTCTATAACAGTCAAAGCAATGGTTTTTTCCAAGTAGTCATGTACGGATGAGAGTGTGACCATAAAGAAGGCTGAGTGCCAAAAAAATGATGTTTTTGAACTGTGGTTCTGGAGAAGACTCTTGAGAGTCCCTTGGACTGAAAGGAGATCCAACCTGTCAATCCTAAAGGAAACCAATCCTGAATATTCATTGGAAGGACTGATGTATTGAAGCAAAAGCTCCAATACTTTGGCCACCTGATGAGAAGAGCCAACTCATTACAAATGACCCTGATGCTGGGAAAGATGGAAGGCAGGAGGAGAAGGGGATGACAGAGGATGAGATGGTTGGATGGCATCACCAACTCAATGCACATGAGTTTGAGCAAGCTCCAGGAGATGGTGAAGGACAGGATGGCCTGGTGTGCTGCTGCAGTCCAGGGAGTCACAAAGAGTCAGACACGACTGAGTGATTGAAAAACAACAGAGAAAGTCACCAAATTGGTAAGTTTGTTTTTTTTTTTTAATGCAAGCTGATATGAAGAGGTGGCAAGAATACCCAGAAGAACTATACAATAAAGATCTTCATGACCCAGATAACCACTATTGTGTGATCATTCACCTAGCGTCTGACATCCTGGAATGCAAAGTCAGTTGGGCCTTAGGAAGCATCATGATGAACAAAGCTAGGGGAGCTGATGGAATTTCATTTGAGCTATTTCAAATCCTAAAAGATGATGCTGTGAAAGTGCTGCACCCAATATGCCAGCAAATTTGGAAAACTCAGTAGTGGCCACAGGACTAGAAAAGGTCAGTTTTCATTCCAATCCCAAAGAAAGGCAATGTCAAAGAATTTTCAAACTACTGCACAATTTCACTCATCTCACACGCTAGTAAAGTAATGCTCAAAATTCTCCAAGCCAGGCTTCAACAGTACGTGAACTGTGAACTTCCAGATGTTCAAGGTGGATTTAGAAAAGGAAGAGGAACCAGAGATCAAATTGCCAACATCCACTGGATCATGGAAAAAGCAAGAGAGTTCCAGAAAAACATCTACTTCTGCTTTATTGACTATGCCAAAGCCTTTGACTGTGTGGATCACAATAAACTGTGGAAAATTCTGAAAAAGATGGGAATACCAGAACACCTTACCTGCCTCCTGAGAAATCTGTATGCAGGTCAAGAAGCAACAATTAGAAATGGATATGGAACAACAGACTGGTTCCAAATTGGGAAAGGAGTACATCAAGGCTGTATATTGTCACCCAGCTTATTTAACTTATATGCAGAGTACATCATGTGACATGCCGAGCTGGAAGAAGCACAAGCTGGAATCCAGATTGCTGGGAAAGATATCAATAACCTCAGATATGCAGCTGATACCACCCTTATGGCGGAAAGAGAAGAAAAACTAAAGAGCCTCTTGATGAAAGTGAAAAAAGAGAGTGAAAAAGTTGACTTAAAACTCAGCATTCAGAAAACTAAGATCACAGCATCTGGTCCCATCACTTAATGGCAAAGAGATGGGGAAACAATGGAAACAGTGAGAGACTTTATTTTGGGGGGCTCCAAAATCACTGCAGATGGTGACTGTGGCCACAAAATTAAAAAGCGCTTGCTCCTTGAAAGAAAAGTTATGACCAACATATATGACAGGATATTAAAAAGCAGGGAAATTACTTTGCCAACAAAGGTTCATCTAGTCAAAGCCATGGTTTTTCCAGTAGTCGTATATGGATGTGAGAGTTGGACTATAAAGAAAGCTGAGTGCCAAAAATTTGATATTTTTGACTGTGGTGTTGGAGAAAACTCTTGAGAGTCCCTTGGACTTCAGGGAGATACAACCAGTCCATCCTAAAGGAAATCAGTCCTGAATATTCATTGGAAGGACTGATCTGAAGCTGAAACTACAATATTTTGGCCACCTGATGTGAAGAACTGACTCATTTGAAGAGACCCTGATGCTGGGAAAAATTGAAGGCAGGAGGAGAAGGGGATGACAGAGGATGAGATGGTTGGATGGCATCATGGACTTGATGGACATGAGTTTGAGTTAGCTCCAGAAGTTGATGGACAGGGAAGCCTGGCATGCTGCAATACTTGGGGTCACAAAGAGTCAGACGCGACTGAGCGACTGAACTGTACTGAACTTATATGACAGCTGTGACAATACAATCTAAGAAAAATGTTTCAAATGAAGTTCAAGACAACTAAGTGCTACTAGAGCCATCTTATGGAAAATAATGAACAAGTTTTTGGCCAACCCAATATTAACTACTGCTGTCATCCCTAAACTCTTGGGAAAGTGACCCAGAGTGCTTTTCAGTATATAGTTACCACAAATGCTATCTCATCATCAGTGCTGTCCTTCTGGCCCTGTTCCAGGCCTCTAGGATATCCTGCTGCTGCTGATAAGTCACTTCAGTCTTGTCTGACTCTGTGCGACCCCATAGACAGCAGCCCACCAGGCTCCCCCGGCCTTGGGATTCTCCAAGCAAGAACATTGGAGTGGGTTGCCATTTCCTTTTCTAATTCATGAAAGTGAAAAGTGAAAGTGAAGTCGTTCAGTCGTGTCCAACTCTTCGCAGCCCCATGGACTGCAGCCTACCAGGTTTCCTCCATCCATGGGATTTTCCAGGCAAGAGTACTGGAGTGGGTTGCCATTGCCTTCTCCCTAGGATATCCTAGGAGAATACAGTTAGCCTGGCCTGATATACTTAGCAAGGGAAGGGATCTCATGAACCCATGTTAGGTTTTGTCTTTCCATGGAAGGAAGATGTTGAGAAACTAAGTAAGAGATATATTTCTAGGTTTTATCCTTTCTGTAATAGGATTGTGAGCTTAATTTAATATTTTCACAGTGATGGGAGCCCTGAAGTTGATGAGTGGACATAGTTTATGCAAATCATTATTTTTTAGGTAACTCACAAGGCAACTGTTATTTCAACCTCAGAACTAATATAATGCTTGGAATCAGGATCTCAGAAATGGAACTTTGCAAAGGGACACTTCTGTAAGTCTATTCCCTCTCTGTGAGAGAAATCTTTATTACAGTAAAATCCAAAATTCTGAAGAGTCCTGGAAGAACATTACACCAAAATTACACTCTTTCATTCTTTCTGAGGAATTTAATTCCAATCCAGGTTCCTGGGAGGACCCAGAAAACAGGTGTGTGTGAGAGATCCAAGAGCAAGTTTTATCTCAAGGCACTGGGTTGGGGATGCCTTTCTAAGGCAGTTGTATGTTCATACGTTCATGCATGAATGTGTATGTGTATGCATGTTTATAAGCTCAACCACTCTGAAGCATCCTGGGCAGTAACCATGCCTTGCCTTACTGCTCCTACAAATTAAATATGTAGCCAGATGAACAGCACCTTCTCCCTCTCTCCTCCATATTTTATGCTAGTCTCTCCAAATGAAATCAGATTGAAATGAGCATCAGGGAGCTCCCAGGTGCCCTAGTGGTTAAGATTCCAGACTTTCACTGCCATGGCCTGGGTTCAATCCCTGGTCGGGGAACTGAGATCCCACAAGCCATGTGGCCAAAAGAAAAGAAAAAAAGGAAAAGAAATGAGCATCAACTTTATGGAGAGTAAGATGCATGAAATACCAATGGGAAGCTGGGTGTGTGAGCAAAAGAGACACTGTTACCAGGCAACCAGTTTGGTTCAGCCCTAGTTTCCTTGGTGATGATGGTGTGAGGGTGTGGGGGTGGTTTGTTTTATATAAAGACTCCAGTTCTTCCTCCTCCTTTCCTCCTTCCCTCTTTCTCTTTCTTAGGAAGAGTTGGAATGTATCTTCTCTTACCCATTCTCTCCCGGCATCACTGCCCATTTCCAGTTTTGGGGTTTGGAATCAGACACAGGTTCAAATTACAAAAGAGTCCCTGCTACTTACTAGCTGTGAGCCTCTCAGCAAGTTATTTGCTTCTATAAACCACAGGTTCTTCATCTGTGAAATGTATATAAAAATGAGACAATGTATGTCATGCACTTAGCACAAAGCTTGACAAAAAATTATTAGTTAAGATCGGTAGAAGGAAATTGCTTCGAGTTGGTAAATCTTAGAAATGGCTGTGGCCATCACGTTCTCAGAGCGCTGCTTGGTGCTGGTGGTGGGGTTCTTGGAAATAAGGTTGGGGATGGGAGGGAAAACATAAGACGGAGATACACAGAAGCATTGATTTCTCTTCCTTACCCCCTCATTTAGTCTCAGTTGGAAAAGCCTCTCCCTAATGAAAAAAGGAACCTGAGTCATTCCACCCAGGAGGGAGGGAGGCAAGCTTGGCAGCTATTACTAAATAGTCACTAATGCTAGGAAAACCTTGCTTACCGTGGACATCAATGACTGTGAGGGCCCCGAGGATGAGTCGAGCGCCACTGCTCAGCTTGCCTCGCACCAGCTGAACAATCTGTGCAATCTGATCATTGCTCTTCTTCAGAAAATCCTGGCGGGGCATAGGACGGAACAACGTGTTCAGCTGTATCCTCCTGGTAACCCCTTCTCTGGAATGATCCCATCCACACTCCGTGGTCCAAACCAGATTCCTAGATGTCATCCCTCAATCTCCCTGTCCCTCAGCCCCAGTTATTAACCTCGAGACAAATTTCAAAAGCATAATGCTAACTGAAAGAAGTCAGATTTCAAAGTCTAGATACTGTATGATTTTACTTTTATGTTGTGGAAAAGATAAAACTATAGGGGCATAAAACAGAATGGTAGTTGCCAAAGGCTGAGAATAGTGCCTACAAAGGGCATGAGGAAAATTTTAGGGTGTGTGGGACTGTTCTATATCTTGACTGTGATGATGGTTACACGAATGTATGTGCTTGTCAAAACTCAGACATGCCACCTAAAAAAGATTAATTTTACAACATATATAAACTAGACACTAAGCCAGAATTAACAAAAATAACTGAAACTCCTTTAGATTAAAGTAGACAAAGGAAACATGAAAACTAAGTGTAATTCTGGACTGGATCCTAAAGCGGACAAAAAGATGAGTTTAAAAGGTTAAATAATAATATTGTATCAGTGTTGTTGTATATTGTACTGTGGTTATGTAAGATGTTAATATGTTAATATACCTGAAGGGTGTATGAGGTTAATATACCTGATGAAGGGTGTATGGGAATTCTTCATATTATTTTTACAACGTTATTTGCCGGTCTGACTTTATTTCAAAGTGAGTTAAACAACAAAAATGAACGAAGAACATATGAGACCACCCTATGCTCATCTCACCTTCCTTACTTTTTTGTTATCTGCTTCTGGGCAAATGATTTTAACCCTCTGTGTCTCAGTCTCCTCATCTGTCAAATCTAGATAATTAAGGCTATTCTTCAAGTGATTTTGAGGAGTAAGACCCTGATGCTGGGAAAGACTGAAGGCAGAAGGAGAAGAAGGTGACAGATGATAGGATGGTCGAATGGTATCACTGACTCAATGGTCATGAGTTTGAGCAAACTCCAGAATATTGTGAAGGACAGGGAAGCCTGGTGTGCTGCAGTCCATGGGGTCACAAAGAGTTGGACAGGACTTAGCAACTGAACAACAAAGGTAAAGCACTTGGCACAATGTCTGGCATAAAGTGTCTAGTAAATAGTGGTGGTTAGTATTATTAATTATAATATCCTTAACACGTAGCAAAAAAGTCTTTTAAAAATATTTATTTGTTTGGCTGCACAAGGTCTTAGTTGAAGCATGTGGGTACTTTAGTTGCAGTACATGGGATCTTTAGTTGCAGCATGAGAGATCTAGTTCCCTAACCAGGGCTCGAACCTGGGCCTCCTGCATTGCAGGCATAGAGTCTTGGCCACTGGACCACTAGGGAGTCCCCTAAAAGGCTCTTTGATGCATCCCTGTTGCCCTTGGTATGTCTGCAAGCCACTGGGGACAGAACTGTTCTCCATATCTCTCTTAACCACACACATTACACAGCAATTCTGGATCAAATTGCCTTTAGTTGCTGGAATGCACCATGCTTCTCATTGTTAGATTTTTGCACATTTTGGTCTCTCTCTCTCATGCTTTTCCTCCTGATCTGTGCTTGACTCAGTTCAGTTCAGTTCAGTCGCTCAGTTGTGTCTGACTCTTTGCGACCCCATGAATCGCAGCACGCCAGGCCTCCCTGTCCATCACTATCTCCCGGAGTTCACTCAGACTCATGTCCATCGAGTCCGTGATGCCATCCAGCCATCTCATCCTCTGTCATCCCCTTCTCCTCCTGCCCCCAATCCCTCCCAGNTGGTACAGAAAAGGAGTGAGCTGAGGCCCTATGGGTGGGAAACTGCTAGAAAGCAAACAGTGTCCCCAGGGTGGATGGGGGAAAGGATGGAATGGAGTGGGGCATATTTGGAGGAACCTCTTTTCCTTAACAAAAGTATCTACAGGAGAAGCCAATATCTGTTACTTTAGAGAGGGAGTTAATTCTCTCCTGGTTCCTTTTCTGGAGGGATCTGTGGTCAGAGCACTTCTTGCATATTTATGCTCCCTTTTAACTCTCTGCAGAACCAGAAGGAGATAAGAGCTACCATATCTTTTCAGTTCAGTTCGGTTTAGTTGCTCAGTCATGTCTGATTCTTTGTGATCCCATGGACTGCATCATGCCAGGCCTACCGGTCCATTGCCAACTACCGGAGTTTACTCAAACTCATGTTCATTGTGTTGGTGGTGCCATCCAACCCTCTCATCCTCTGTCCTCCCCTTCTCCTCCTGCATTCAGTCTTTCCCAGCATCAGGGTCTTTTCCAGTGAGTCAGATCTTTGCATCAGGTGACCAAAATATTGGCGTTTCAGCTTCAGCATCAGTCCTTCCAATGAATATTCAGGGCTACTTCCTTTAGGATGGACTGGTTGGATCTCCTTGCAGTCCAAGGGACTCTCAAATATCTTNGGGTGGATGGGGGAAAGGATGGAATGGAGTGGGGCATATTTGGAGGAACCTCTTTTCCTTAACAAAAGTACCTAAAGGAGAAGCCAATATCTGTTACTTTAGAGAGGGAGTTAATTCTCTCCTGATTCCTTTTCTGGAGGGATCTGTGGTCCGAACACTTCTTGCATATTTAGGCTCCCTTTTAACTCTCTGCAGAACCAGAAGGAGATAAGATCTACCATATCTTTTCAGTTCAGTTCAGTTTAGTTGCTCAGTCATGTCTGATTCTTTGTGATCCCATGGACTGCATCATGCCAGGCCTACCGGTCCATTGCCAACTACTGGAGTTTACTCAAACTCATGTTCATTGTGTTGGTGGTGCCATCCAACCATCTCATCCTCTGTCCTCCCCTTCTCCTCCTGCCTTCAGTCTTTCCCAGCGTCAGGGTCTTTTCCAGTGAGTCAGATCTTTGCATCAGGTGACCAAAATATTGGCATTTCAGCTTCAGCATCAGTCCTTCCAATGAATATTCAGGACTACTTCCTTTAGGATGGACTGGTTGGATCTCCTTGCAGTCCAAGGGACTCTCAAATATCTTCTCCAACACCACAGTTTAAAAGCATCAATTCTTTGGCCCTCAGCTTTCTTTATAGTCCAATTTTCACATCCATACATGATTACTGTGAAAACCATAGCTTTGACAATACTGACCTTTGTTGGCAAAGTAATATCTCTGCTTTTAAATATGCTATCTAGGTTGGTCATAACTTTTCTTCCAGGGAGTAAGCGTCTTTTAATTTCATGACTGCAGTCACCATCTGCAGTGATTTTGGAGCCCAGAAGAATAAAGTCAGCCACTGTTTCCCCATCTATTTGCTATGAAGTGATGGGACCGGGTGCCATGATCTTCAGTTTTTGAATGTTGAGCTTTAAGCCAACTTTCTCACTCTCCTCTTACACTTTAATGAACAGGCTCTTTAGTTCTTCTTTGCTTTTCGCCATAAGGGTGGTGTCATCTACATGCCTGAGGTTATTGATATTTCTCCTGGAAATCTTGATTCCAGCTTGTGCTTCTTCCAGCCCAGCGTTTCTCATGATGTACTCTGCATAGAAGTTAAATAAGCAGGGTGACAATATACAGCCTTGACATGTACCTTTCCCTATTTGGAACCAGTCTGTTGTTCCATGTCCAGTTCTAACTGTTGCTTCCTGACCTGCATACGGATTTCTCAGGAGGCAGGTCAGGTGGTCTGGTATTCCCAGGATTTTCCAGAGTTTGTTGTGATCCACACAGGCAAAGACTCTGGCATAGTCAACAAAGCAGAAGTAATATTTTTCTGGCACTCTCTTGCTTTTTTGAAGATCCAACGGATGTTGGCAATTTAATCTCTGGTTCTTCTGCCTTTTCTAAATCCAGCTTGAACATCTGGAAGTTCATGGTTCATGTATTGTTGAAGTCTGGCTTGGAGAACTTTGAGCATTACTTTACTAGTGTGTGAGAAGATTGCAATTTTGTGGTACTTTGAGCATTCTTTGGCATTGCCTTTCTTTGGGATTACAATGAAAACTTACCTTTTCCAGTCCTGTGGCCACTGCTGAGTTTTCCAAATTTGCTGGCATACTGAGTGCAGCACTTTCACAGCATCATCTTTTATGATTTCAAATAGCTCAACTGGAATTCCATCACCTCCACTAGCTTTATTCGTAGTGATGCTTCCTCAGGGCCACTTGACTTTGCATTCCAGAATGTCTGGCTCTAGGTGAGTGATCACACCATCATGATTATCTGGGTTGTGAAGATCTTTTTTGTACAGTTTTTCTGTGTATTCTTGCCACCTCTTCTTAATATCTTCTNATCATGCTTCTGTGGAACATGGGAGCACGGCCACTTTGTTAGCATTCTTGAAACTGGAATGTTTTCATGATTGTATTTGTTAAGCCTCATCAGTTTTAACCTGTAGAGAAAAACTGTTGCAAAGAAAAGAATGTCATTTGCTTATTTCAGAGACAGGCAGTATGGGAGAAGTGGGATGGGAGAAGTTGTCTGCATTGGGCTTCAGGGAGAATCTGGGGACAGAGGTGTCTATGGCAGTGATTCTCAGTGTGGGAGTGAGGTATTTTGCCCCAAGAAGAACATTTAGCATTATCTGGAGACATTTTTGATTGTTAGGACTGTAGGAGAGCATGGTACTGCCATCTCTTAGGGAGAGGCCAGAGATGCAGCTAAATATCCTACAGTGCACAGGATCCCCCAATCCATACCCCTTCCAGAAATTATTGGATTCAGCATGACAGTAGAACAGAGGTTAAGAAACCTCATCTAGAGGCAAGTAGATGATTTAGCTGAAAACAGGGTGGGGATTTCCCTGGTGGCTCAGTGGTAAAGAATCTGCCTGCCAATGCAGGAGACGCGGGTCTGTCTCTTATACACATCTAGATGTGTATAAGAGACAGGAGGAGGACCTGAGCTCCTTGTGCAAGTGTATTCGCAGTCCTTGGTTACCTGGTGAATATCTTGGACTCTTGTATTGACATTTTGGAGCCTTGTTTCCTTTTCTTTTCTTTTTAAAAGTAAGTTAGGCATATGCTAGAGTCAGTGGCTGTGTTAAGCTATACAGTTGGAGAGGAGAATCAGTAGTATTTGGAAAGGTCTTTTAATGAAAGCCTTAGGAAAGTATCTGCTTATTTATTAGAGCAGGGACTAAATGTATTAGCCAGAAGGTGGTTGGAAAAATTGGCATTTATCCATCTGGATGCTTATGTGAGGGCAGAGGGCTGAAAGGAAAATATTTACAGGCATGCTGATTGATCTGGGAATGAATGGAAACCGTTGGTAAGGATAAACTGTTTTTAATCAATGGTAACCATCCTCAAGATGATAAAAACATGAGGAAGATAGGAGACAATACATCTTTCCTTTTTTTTTTAACATACTAATTTTTTTTTAATTGAGAAATGCGTTAAACATTGATACATCCAACCTCTGATTGAACCTTCAGACTTACCATATGTAGGAGCTATGGAAGATTTATTGCACAATATAAAATTAAACATATACAGTAAACCTGATAGTAAATGACCTTTGCAGACAGGAGATTGCCACAGAGAAAAGTTGCACAACAGAAGGGGGTTTGAAAAACATATTTAAAGACTTTCAAAGATGAGTGATGGGAACTGAAACACATAAAGAGAAAAAATACTCTTCAGTAAATAGATACACAGAAAATGTTCTTTCTGAAATGAATAGATGTTTTTAACATCTATAATTCTTTTGTTATACAACAATCCATACTTAAGAACAGGTGTTTAACTCCAAACATATAAATATGCCTATTTAGTCATGCCAGTTTTGCAAAGTACTTACAAATATAAAAAGATCTTTTAATCCATTAAAAGGTACAAATTGACAGAGCAATAAAGACTCACATAAGGATAAATATGTGTCAAAAGGAAGCATCCTATGATCTGAGAGGAGGTTGATTTCACTGTGAATTGAATTTAGCACATGCTTCATGCTTTTCTTTTTAGCACATGCTTTTCTTATAGGTCCATTCCTCTCTCCTCTTTCCTCTTGTGTTCTGTCTTGCCCTCTCCTCTCTTACCTCCTCCTGCCCCTTTCCTCTTTCCCTCCATCTCTCCTCCCTTTAAGTGGATTAGTGAAGTGTCCATCAGCAACAGGCTTCTTGGTAATAAATACAAAAATGCCTACTGCAGCTCAAATTTACTGGTATGATGACCTAATGAATCTTTAATTGGAATTGGGCAAAAAGTATCTTGAAGCTTTAACATTGCTTGCTCAAGGAGTTTAAAGAAAAAAAATTATATCAGATGGACAAAAAGCTGTGTAAAAATATTTCAAGGTGATGACATTTATTTTTTATGAATGAGAATGCCTCTATTGATTTTTGAAAGAAAGATTAAAACCTATACTTACTATCAGAAAACAATGTTAATAATGAGTCTGTCTAGAAGTAGAATCAATTTTTCTCAAGATTGTAGAGAAAATTCATATTTTAAAATCTATTTTCTACAGTATATAAGTGAGTGGATGGCACTTGGAAGTTTTCTTAAAATTTCTGAATAGAATGAGAATGCCTCTATTGATTTTTGAAAGAAAGATTAAAACCTATACTTACTATCAGAAAACAATGTTAATAATGAGTCTGTCTAGAAGTAGAATCAATTTTTCTCAAGATTGTAGAGAAAATTCATATTTTAAAATCTATTTTCTACAGTATATAAGTGAGTGGATGGCACTTGGAAGTTTTCTTAAAATTTCTGAATGCATAATTTCTTGATTTTTGTATAAGTTTATGTCATATTGTATGAATCTGTGGGGTGTTTTTCCCTGTGTAAAAGAGAGGTACTCAGAGAGGCATGTTAAGATTCTTATCTTTCAAAAAGACTTTCATTTTTTTTTTAAGATAAAATATCTACAGTCAACCGTTTTCCTACCATCTTGGATTATTTCTTCTAAACAAATGAGGCATTTGTAGTACTTTATTAATATTGGCATAGGTTGCTAATATTATGTATACATTCCTGGAACATACAATGAAAAGACACTTCAGAACTCTAGAAAGTACAAGTGAAAGTGGTCCATTAGGTCTGTGTCCATTAGGACAGTGACCCTGGACGTGGGTCCAGCATCCAGTCTCACCATGATTGGTTGGGATGCAGCTTAGCCAAGGAGGAGGTCTAGAAAGGGGGCATGTAAACTGCAGCCCTTATTCCCATCATGCTTCTGTGGAACATGGGAGCACGGCCACTTTGTTAGCATTCTTGAAACTGGAATGTTTTCATGATTGTATTTGTTAAGCCTCATCAGTTTTAACCTGTAGAGAAAAACTGTTGCAAAGAAAAGAATGTCATTTGCTTATTTCAGAGACAGGCAGTATGGGAGAAGTGGGATGGGAGAAGTTGTCTGCATTGGGCTTCAGGGAGAATCTGGGGACAGAGGTGTCTATGGCAGTGATTCTCAGTGTGGGAGTGAGGTATTTTGCCCCAAGAAGAACATTTAGCATTATCTGGAGACATTTTTGATTGTTAGGACTGTAGGAGAGCATGGTACTGCCATCTCTTAGGGAGAGGCCAGAGATGCAGCTAAATATCCTACAGTGCACAGGATCTCCCAATCCATACCTCTTCCAGAAATTATTGGATTCAGCATGACAGTAGAACAGAGGTTAAGAAACCTCATCTAGAGGCAAGTAGATGATTTAGCTGAAAACAGGGTGGGGATTTCCCTGGTGGCTCAGTGGTAAAGAATCTGCCTGCCAATGC
>SJYX01008464.1:70614-85006 GCA_006410675.1 Oreotragus oreotragus | reverse complement strand
ACTAGACCATTCAGGTATGACCTAAATCAAATCCCTTATGATTATACAGTGGAAGTGAGAAATAGATTCAAGGGGTTAGATCTGATTGACAGAGTGCCTGAAGAACTATGGACAGAGGTTTGGGACATTATACAGGAGGCGGTGATCAAGACCATACTCAAGAAAAAGAAATGCAAAAAGGCAAAATGGTTGTCTGAGGAGGCCTTACAAATAGACAAGAAAAGAATAGAAGCTAACAGCAAAGGAGAAAAGGAAAGAGATAACCATCTGAATGCAGAGTTCCAAAGAATAGTAAGGAAAGATAAGAAAATGTTCCTCAGTGATCAATGTAGAGAAATAGAGGAAAACAATGGAATGGGAAAGACTAGAGAACTCTTCAAGAAAATCAGAGATACCAAGGGAACATTTCATGCAAAGATGGGCATGATAAAGGACAGAAATAGTATGGTCCAAACAGAAGCAGAAGATATTAAGAAGAGGTGGCAGGAATACACAGAAGAACTGTACAAAAAAGATCTTCACAACCCAGATAGTCATGATGGTGTGATCACTCACCTAGAGCCAGACATTCTGGAATGCGAAGTCAAGTGGCCCTGAGGAAGCATCACTATGAATAAAGCTAGTGGAGGTGATGGAATTCCAGTTGAGCTATTTGAAATCATAAAAGATGATGCTGTGAAAGTGCTGCACTCAGTATGCCAGCAAATTTGGAAAACTCAGCAGTGGTCACAGGACTGGAAAAGGTAAGTTTTCATTGCAATCCCAAAGAAGGGCAATGCTAAACAATGTTCAAGTTATCACACAGTTGTACTCATCTCACATGCTAGGAAAGTAAAGCTCAAAATTCTTCAAGCCAGGCTTCAGCAGTATGCAAACCATGAACTTCCACATATTCAAACTGGATTTAAAAAAAGCACAGGAGCCAGAGATCAAATTTCCAACATCTGTTGCATCATAGATAAAGCAAGAAAGTTCCAGAAAAACATCTACTTCTGCTTTATTGATTACACCAAAGCCTTTGGCTATGTGGATCACAACGAACTGTGATTCTTCAAGAGATGGGAATACCAGACCACCTGATCTGCCTTGTGAGAAATCTGTATGCAGGTCAAGAAGTGACAGTTAGAACTGGACATGGAACAACAGACTCGTTCCAAATTGGAAAAGGACTACATCATGGCTGTATATTGTCACCCTACTGATTTAACTTATATTCAGAGTACATCATGAGAAATGCTGGATTGGAGGAAGCACAAGCTGGGATCAAGGTTGCTGGGAGAAATATCAGTAACCTCAGATATGCAGATGATACCACCCTTATGGCAGAAAGTGAAGTGGAACTAAGGATACTCTTGATGAAAGTTTAAAAAGAGTGAAAAAGTTGGCTTAAAACTCAACATTCAATAAACTAAGATCATGGCATCTGGTCCCATCACTTCATGGCCAATAGATGGGGACACAATGGATACAGTTGACAGACTTTATTTTTGGGGGCTCCAAAATCATTGCAGATGATGACTGCAGCCATGAAATTAAAAGATGCTTGTTCCTTGGGAGAAAAGCTATGACCAACCTGACAGCATATTAAAGAGCAGAGACATTACTTTGCCAACAAAGGTCTGTCTAGTCGAGGCTATGGTTTTTCCAGTAGTCATGTATGGATGTGAGAGTTGGACACTAAAGAAAGTGAGCGCTAAAGAATTGATGCTCTTGAACTGTGGTGTTGGAGAGACTCTTGAGAGTCCCTTGGACTGCAAGGAGATCAAACCAGTCAATCTTAAAGGAAATCAGTCCTGAATATTCATTGGAAGGACTGATGGTGAAGCTGAAAATCCAAAACTTTGGCCACTTGATGCAAAGGACTGAGGTATTGGAAAAGACCCTGATGCTGGGAAAGACTGAAGGCAGGAGGAGAATGGGGTGACAGAGGATGAGATGGTTTGATGGCATCACTGACTCAATGGACTTGTGTTTGAGCAAGCTCTGGGAGTTGGTGATGGTCATGGAAGCCTGGCATACTGCTGTCCACGGTGTCACAAAGAGTCAGACATGACTGAGTGACTGAACTGACCTTCAGAAAAGGTAGACAAGACCCAAGGTTAAAGTGTTAGTTACTCAGTTCAGTTCAGTTCATTCGCTCAGTCTTGATCAACTCTTTGAGACCGCAGGATCCTCTGTCCATGGGAGTTCCTAGGCAAGAATCCTGGAGTGGGTTTCCTTTTCCTTCTCCAGGGGATCTTGCTGACCCAGGGATGGAAAGCACTTCTGCATTGCAGGTGGGTTATCCATTTTAAATATAGCAGTGTGTAAGTGTCAATGACAAACTCCCTGACTATCCCTTCCTCCCACCCTTCCTAATAAGCATGTTTGTTCTCTTTCTGCTGTCACTGTTGTTCCCAGATTTTTTTCTTGAAATTCTTTCCTCTCTTTACTTATCTACACCCTTCTGGTTCCTCTTTTCATCCCTAAATCCCTTCTCTTGCCCCTTGTTTAGTTCAGTGCCTGCTCCGAATCTTCATAGCTATGCAGCTCTGTCCTACTTTCTTTAATGCATTTTGCTACTGATGTTGCTTCTTCACAGTCTTCCATCAGTTTACTGTGGATCATTCTTTGAATTTAAATGACCAATCCAGTATTCTCTCTTAAGTTACTGGCCCTTAGTGCCAACCTACTGGACAGTCCACTTCCTTTCCATGCCATGTTTTTGTACAAAGCTGATCATCTTCTTTTTTTTATCAGCCAGAAGGTTGCATGATGCTTTTAATACACCCACAGAGCAAAAATCCTCTGACTTATCCCTGATTTGCTTTTTTCGAGTCTGGCTTTCTCTGTAGTTCCTGAATCACCTTTGCTTCAAGACTTTGGATTTTTGGTCCAATCAGTTCAGTTCAGTTCAGTTGCTCAGTCGTGTCCGACTCTTTGGGACCCCATGAATTGCAGCACGCCAACAGAGCAGGGACAGTCAAGTCTTGAGACCTTGCAAATAAGAGTGAAGGAAAAGGATATTGGATGGAGAGAAACAGAAGGAAATTAAACAGACTTCCAAGGTTTCCTTGTTCTAGCTTTCAGGCAAATAATTTAATAAACCTGATGTGCTTTCCTTTAAATATACCTTTGAAAATTTGCATAAGTGAATTTCTGCAAATGAATTGTTGTTTCCAACATGCTGTTTAAAATTTGCTCTAGTATATTCCACTGAGTTACAAAGAATGCATAAAACATAATTACACTTTAATTTCATAGAAGCTGTACTTTTAAAATATCAACTTTTAAAATTTATTCCACATTTGATTTTATAATCACATATCAAATAATTTCTTTCCTTCCACCAGTCAATAGTTCTATTAAAACTGTTTTCCTGAAGCTGGCTCAAAGAGAGAAAATCTGATCTTTCTTTTGCTTGAGTTTCTGTTGAAAGTCAGGATGAGCAGTTTATGCTTGAAGTGTACTCTGTAGCCCAAATCAGGCATACTGCACCAAATCCTTAGCAGATTTTCACTTCTCTTTGTGCTGTTACGTTTTATTCTTTGATGCCATCCAATTTTGTCTCTGATCTTCAGGAAAAAACTTATTAAAGGCTTCCCCCCCGCCCTTTTAAAATTTCCCTGTAAGGAAGGGAAGTTAGTGAGGGTCATGAGAAACATGCAGTACTGTATTTACACTATGTTAGGTAGGCACCTACCCCGATGCTTGACTGATTCACAAAGGAGGATATAGGCAAGATCAGAAACTCACTTAATTCAGAAAGATGCATGGTTTTTTTTTTTTCTAGCATTTTAAGTATATTTCCTGAAGCATTACTTGTGGGAGAAGAATCAAGCTAGGGATTACTAGTCATCAGTAGCACCGGATATTCCTTAGTGTTGGCAGAAAAATTCAGGAAAAATACCTTAAAGACCTTTACTAATTCAGTTTCGTTGAAATTTTTACATTTTAGAACTTCAGATTAGATCCTGTTGTTTCTGTAGGTTAACATTTGGCAGAAAACCCCCCACCACATTTCATCCAACAATGCAAAAATTAAAGTGTTTTGGTTTGGTCTGTTTGATTTCTATTTCTGTGGCATACTGCTATCAGAGATAACATTTAATCCATCTCTAAAAGCGCTATTTATAAGACAGGTGAAATTCTATTACTGCCAGTTTATAGAAGCATGAATTTCATAATGGCAAAAGCAGAGCTGAATGTAGCCAGAAGGTAGCCCTGTTTTATGATTGTTTCATCTTGCAGGAAATGTCACCAAAGTATAAATTTGCTGTTTTGCTTAGAAATTATATGGTATGCCTGGGTAAAGTCCCCAGAGCATACCATAAACCTTGGAACAAATCACTGGGGTCTGAGGAACAAGTGAAAAGGAAATTCCATGTTATAATCTAACTCATCAGGATTCATTTACTCCTTTTTTAATGATACTAGCGAATCTTTTATTAATATGACACTAGCAAATCTTTGGTTGCAAAATAGAAATATGTTATTTTCATGTGGGATAACATGAAAATGTTATGTAAAAAATATAAGCCTAACTTTATGAGCTATTCTCAGGTCCACACGAAAACATCATGGGTAATTATTTGCCAAGTTCTGACAGATTTCCATGTTTCTCTCTCACATAGTCCATTCTCCTATGGAACCCCAAATAATCTTTTTAAAGTTACTTCAGGTCATATCATTTGCTGAAAAATCCTTCAATGGATTTTAGTCCTGTTCAACTTGGAATAAGATATATACTTCATACCATGACCTTTATTTTGGTCTTGGGATCCCTTTGCACTCTTAAATATTATTGGGGGATCCTCAAATGTCTTTGTTTATGTGAGTTATAGCTGTTTAGATTTATTATATTAGAAATAAAAACAAAATTAAAAATGGAAAAATGTTTATTTAAAAACAGTAATAATACACAATAGTACATATCACATTTTTAATGAAAATAGCTTTTTCAAAACAAAAAATTATTGGAAAGAGTGGCATTGCTTTACATTTTTGCAAATTTCTTTAATGTTTGGCTTAACAGAAGATGGCTTAATTCTCATATCTACTTTTTCATTTAAATTATTACAGTAGCACATATCCATCGCTCAGGTCCACTTCATTCTGGTCTCTGCAGAGGAATCTTCTTTCTCCACCCACCTGTGTAGTCACCCTATATCCCATTACTTTGTTTTACTTTCCCCATAGCATTTATAATTATAGAAAATTATATTATATATATCTGTTTATTTTCTGTGTCTGCCCACTTATTTGTAAGCTGCACTTAGACAAGTTCTTCATTTGTGTTATAAACCATCATGTATTAATAATAGTTTTCTATTGTTGCTTAACAAATTACCCCCACATCTAGCAGCTTAAAACAGCAAACATTTATTATGTTATAATTTCTGTAAGTCAGGATTTATCTGGGTGTGGTAGAGATAAGGGCTTCTTGCTCAAGATCTCTCTTGAGGTTGGGCTGAAGGGTTTGCTCTTGACCTCACCCCTATGGCTGTTGGTAGGCCCAGATGATCTACTTCTCAGCTAATTCATGTAGACCAGGGCCACCTCCCTTACATGGCAAGCTGACTTTCCTTGGGATGACTGGTAGGAGAGAGAGAGAGGAGAATATGAATGAACCCAAAACAGAAGCTACAGTATTTTCATAACTTAATTTTGAAAGTGGTATCCAATCTCTTTTACCATTTTTAGTCATTAGAAGGAAGTCACTAGATCTAGTGACTCAAGGGAAGTGGGTTACACAGGATGGATAACAGGGAGTAGGGATTCTGGGTAAGCTAAGAGGCTGCCTACCATCAGCTGTATCCTCAGGGTCTAGTGTTATGTCTGGCACATAGTAGGTACTCAGTAAATACTTATTGAATGCCCATAGAGTACTCAGTCATGTCGAAAAGGAAAGTGGCAGTCACTCAGTTGTGTCTGACTCTTTGCAACCCATTGACTGTAGCTTGCCAGGCTCCTCTGTCAATGGAATTCTTAAGGCAAGAATACTGGAGTCCATAACCTGAGTAGGGAAGCCCACTCAGTTATATATGTATTGCCAAAGACTTTAGCTTTGTTTTCTTAGCAGAAGGGGCTTATTTGCCTTAGAAGGCTTTTAAAATCCATCCTATTATGGATAGATGACTCCTTTAGTTTGTTGTATTATTTAGGTAGTTGGTATAGGCCTACATGGCAGAAGGCAACGGCACCCCACTCCAGTACTCTTGCCTGGAAAATCCTATGGATGGAGGAGCCTGGTGGGCTGCAGTCCATGGGGTCGCTAAGAGTCGAATACGACTGAGCCACTTCACTTTCACTTTTCAGTTTCATGCATTAGAGAAGGAAATGGCAACCCACTCCAATGTTCTTGCCTGGAGAATCCCAGGGACGGGGGAGCCTGGTGGGCTGGCGTCTCTGGGGTCGCACAGAGTCGGACACGACTGAAGCGACTTAGCAGCATAGGCCTACACTGGGGCTTCCGTGGTGGCCCAGCTGGTAAAGAATCTGCCTGGAATGTGGCAGACCCGAGTTTGATCCCTGGGTTGGGAAGATTCCCTGGAGGAGGGCCTGGAAACCCCATGGACAGAAGAGCCTGGCAGGCTACAGTCCATGGGGTCGCAAAGAGTCTGCCAGGACTGAGTTTCACTTTCATAGGCCTACATAGAAGGGAAAATATTCATTTCTTCTTTGGGACTTGCTGATATCTTCTGGGGCTTAAAGTGAGAACTTGGATGAATACTTCAGTCTAGGGACTTCGATGTATTCCTCCTGCAGGGGAAATAGAACCTCCTGCCCAATAATGTATGTTTGCCCATTCTTCTTACATAAAATGTTGTCATTTAGAGATTCTGCTCTTGTGGGGCCACTGTTCCCTCTTGGTGTCTTCGTTTGGCTTCTCTAGGGCAAGGAACACATGAGTTGTCTGGTTGGCTGTATTTTTTCTAAGAGGCAGTAATTCCAGATTCACTAATTCTATCCATGAACAGTTGTAATCATTTTCGAAATAAATGTAATATGCTTAATTAATTTATTTATTAAATAGAATTTCTGTAGAATATCTCCATGTATCTATACACTGTAGTACTATTAATGTTTTATTTAGGTCTTTTGAAGGAAATTATAGCTAGTCTTCACTTTGAGTCATGGTATAATAACTTTGCTTTTACACTTGTTTCCAGGGCTGTGTACACTGGTTACATATTAGTATAAATCAGTCTTTTCAGTCTTTAAAATTGTTTTCATGACACTTTGCTGAGACCATAGCAAGGGTAATTTCAATTGAGACTGGGAAGATATACTCCGCCCACAAAGATTATGTAGGAAAATGCATGTAAAACAAATGCCTGACATATATACTCGGTGTTCATATTTGTAACTCTCTTTCCTCAGCTGAAACTTGGTGGAACACCCCCATTTTCAGGTTAGAATGTTCTCTTTTTGTAGGCACATCCAGATTTTAATTCAGTCTCTATTTGTAACTTGATAAGAGCTGTCCTTAAAACAAAGAAGATGATCAGATTTGGCTGTCATTCTGTTAGCTACTTTCAATCTCCATATATTGAAAATATCGCTGGGGAGTTAAAAGTATGACAAAACCCATAAAATACCAGATTGTTCAGCATGTGTGGTCATCTGCATAAAGTTGCCATCAAGCATCAAGGTTTCTCACAAATTATGGAAGTGTTTTGAACAAAGCCCCTGATTGTTGTGAAAGGAGAGGAAGTCTTAGATAGTGAGAGTTATATGGATAAGTCACTGAGAGTATTTGTAAACTCTTCAGGCTGAATCAGTGATTCCCATGAAACAATATTTTCCAGAAATATTATGGGCAATTGGTTAGTTTATATGGTGCTTTTCAAAAAAAATACAATCATTCATAATTTCTAATTATGGATTATTTTGAATATACAAGTAATTATAATAGTCATATATTTACTAACCACACACTGAGATTTAAGAGATGTTCATATTTTGCATATTTTTTTGTAGACTCTTTTTAATTAGGTTTTACAGTCATAGCTAAAACTCCAGGCTTATCTCTTCTCCTTCCATTTCACTATTTTGCAATTATTCCATTTCCATTCATATTTTTATTCTTTATTATAAAGAATACATGGTTTTGCTTTGTGTTTATTAAAAAATTTTACATGAATGGTTTCATATTATATATATTAGACTTCTTTTTATGCTCTTTTGCCATGTCCATGAGAGCATGCCCTGGGTAATCTGCCCAGCCCAGGACAAGGAAAAGCACAGACTTAGAATCTAGAATGGACTTGAAATCACACAGCTTTGTATCAAGCCTGGTCATACTGGGCCTTTAGCTGAAGCCCAGATATCCCTGCAGACCAGTGAGCAAGCAATAAGTGCCATTTTTGTTTGTTGCTGAGATTTTGTAGTTGTTTTCTGTACAGCAGAAACTGACATATATTTTTACTATATATTTTATTAGGTATAAAAGCATGCAGTGTATTCATCTATATTGTTCCATGTGGTTAAGTAGCTCATCCATAACAATTTTTTTTTATTAGAGAGATTTAAATTTCTTTACTTGATATATTTTTCATAATGTCTCTGGAAACTATTGTCTTTATATCATGATATTTTATTTCTGTAAACCGAAAATATTTGTTCCCAAAAGCAAGTATTTAATGCTAGGTGCATTGTGATTCCTTCTACCAATGGACCCATACAAATAAAAGGATAGTTATGAGTTAGGAGGTGAGGATTGTCTCATATAATTCTTTAAATACTTAAAGATCTCAAGTATTGTTAATTCATGACATAGTTTACTTGGTATAAGAACCAGAACAGCAAAGAGAAGTTTAAGACTGTATTATAAAATTACTAGTACGGTTAGAAAAGCCATTCATTGTGATGTGTGGTTGGGGTACCTTTGCAGAGAAAAAAGCATTTAGAAAAATTTTACTAATAAAAACATATCTTGTACCACACTTGACAGTGTTTCTGAAATGTAGGAAGACATTTCAAATATTGAGTTTCCTTCTCAGTATGGGTAACTGATGCTGTCTAGGAGGCTTATATTATCAAAATTATGTTTGTTTTAATCATGCAGTTATTTTACATTTGAAACAACAGATATATAAGACCTACCACTCAGACCAAGATACGAGAAAGCGATTAATGAAAAATGGACTGAAAGGAGATTGGCCCCTTTTGGATTTCCATACTACAATTCATGGGAATAATAGAAACAAAAATCTAGTGAATCAGAAGTCATCTAGGAGGTATGCTTTAGGAAATCTTTCTGAAGGGAACATTCATACCTGTAAATTTTTTCCAGTAGATCATAACTTCTCAGAAACCTTTACATTGGAAAGGGAGGAAGCTGATCCTTGTTGTTTTTACTTTTTTTCTCTAGTTGAGGAGGAGAATGGGAATTGGCTAAGTGACTGCCATCATTTCGGTTTTTAGACTCTTGAACTAACAATAATAGTTTTCACATATTGACTACTTAGTGTGGCCCAGAAATTGTGCTCTTTTTTTTTTTTAAGTAATCTTCATCTTCAAAAGAGCAAGGTAAGGATTGATGGGGCCCTTTTGCAGATAGTGAAATTGAGGCACACAGAGGTAAAATGTCTGACCCAAAGTCCATTGCTGGTAACTGAAGGAGATTATATTGAACTCACATCTGTCTGGCTCTCTACTTCTAACTGTATACCCATGCCCCCTTCTAGTGGACAACATGAACTGAGTGGCTGTTATATGTAGACAATTATGTACTATTATCAAGTGAACAGACAAAAGCAATTCTGTTTTTAGGCCTTTTTCCTTATTTGAGAAAAGCTGTAGGATGTCACTGTCTATACTTTTGAATTATAATGAATCTCTCTCTCTGTCTTACAACTAGCAGTGTAGAAATATGCAAATACATCTTGTCTGAGATCAAAAAGCCTTGAGTTTGGTTAAATGACTCTGTAACTTTGAGGAGACTCAGAAAGAAGTTTGCTAAAGGAGATTCCCTGACTTTTTATGTTGACTCTAGCAGAACTGTTGCCTGGCCCCAAACATTTTTTGCATCATTTCCTCCAATTTTATTCAGGTTTGAGGTAGAGAAAATGAGTTTGAGGCAAAATAGGCCCATCCTTTGGCTTAAGAGAGGTCATGAGACCTAGTTTTGGCCAGAGGACATGTCTTGGGGGCTCCTGGGAAAGAATCCTTCTCCAATGAGAGAAAGCTACCCCTCCCCATGCTTTTTGTCTTTGAAAATGAGGTGAAAATATGATATTTGGAGCTTCTGTATTTACTGTGAGACCATGAAGAACAAGAGAACTATAGAGATGCAGCTTAAAGTTATCTATCAACATTGAGAGCTGGAAGTGTAAGCTGCTGATTGATTGGCTCTTGAAGGTAGTCATATGTTTTATCATCTTTATTGTTGATAAAAAAACTATACCTCAGCTCTTCTGTTTATTAGATGTTCATAAAAAAGCTCTAGATGATATTAATTGAAATATCAAATTTTATATGTAAGTGTAAATCCCATGGATGGAGGAGCCTGGTAGGCTGCAGTCCATGGGGTTGCTAAGAGTCGGACATGACTGAGCTACTTCACTTTCGCTTTTCACTTTCATGCATTGGAGAAGGAAATGGTAACCCACTCCAGTGTTCTTGCCTGGAGAATCCCAGGGACGAGCAAGCCTAGTGGGCTGCCATCTATGGGGTCACACAGAGTCGGACACGACTGGAGCGACTTAGCAGCAGCAGCAGCAGCAGCAACAGCATAGTATTGACATATAAGTTTACTATAAACTTTCACACAATAATCCAACTAAATATTTATTGGTGATCAGCTTACCAGATTCTTATCTTAATGGTCTTTCCAGTCACTGTACAATTTTAAGTCACAACTAGTAATAAATCATTTTAATGTGAACTTTCCTACAGAGGCAGTGTGCTGTGCTGTGCTGTTCCTACTTGCTCAGTTGTGTCCAACTCTTTGCGGCCCCAAGGACTGTAGCCCGCCAGGCTCCTCTGTCCAGGGGGATTCTCCAGGCAAGAAAACTGGAGTGGGTTGCCATGCCCTCCTTCAGGGGGTCTCTCGCATTGCAGGTGGATGCTTTATTGTTTGAGCCATTAGGGAAGCCCAAAAATGCTGGGGTGGGTAACCTATGCCTTTGGATACTGGGGTGGGTTGCCATGCCCTCCTCCAGGAGATCTTCCCAATCCAGGCATCGAACCCAGGCATGCCGCATCGTAGGCAGATTCTTTACCACCTGAGCCACCAGGGACGCGCTCCCCCGCAGAGGCGGTGTAATACAGCGCGGCTGCAGCTCTCAGCCCTTGGCTGCCCCAGTTACCTCAGGCGGTCCTGCTCAGCCGCTGGTGGGCATTGCCCTGGGCCCCTCCCTCAGCAGCCAGCTGTCAAGGAGGGACCCTTAGTGGGTCCATTCAGCCTGCGGTGCGCGGAGTGGTGGTCCTCAGGCAGAGCGGGAGTGAGGTGAGAGAGGGATCCTGGTCTTCTCCTGGGGGCTCTCCAGTTCACCGGGCCTCGGCCAGCAGGGGAGCTGGGGGGCAGGGAGCAGGCCGGGGGCGGTGGCCTGCAGGGCTCCAGAGCCCTCGCCAAGGCCTCCCACCCACCGGACTCAGGCCGGTGAGGCGGCCCTGAACCTCCCTCTCGTGCCCGCCTGCCTCTGCAGCCTGATGGCAGCGGCCCCTCTGCATGAGACGCAGCCTGCGAACCTGGTCCCACCCCCCCGGCGGCCTGAGGAGCCAAGGGCCGCTGGGTCCTGGGCGCCTGGCTCCCTCGGGAATGACAGCTGGGCAGGGTCTGGGGACTGACCCCGAGGGAGCCGAGAGCTGAGACCTGCCTTTTAGCCGGCACCGGGACCTCAGAAGGGAAATGTATCCCTCGGGACCTCACCCTTTCTTGTCCGGACAGAGGATGCCTCTCGTTTTTTAATTTATTTTTTACTGAAGGAATAATTGCCTTACACTGTTGTGCTGTTTTCTGCCGTACAGCAGTGTGAATCAGCCCTAAGTGTATAGATCCCTTCCCTCGTGGGCCTCCCTCCCCTGTCCTCATCCCACGCCTCCAAGTCGCCTTGTCCTCATCCCACGCCTCCAAGTTGAGCTCCCTGTGCCATGCAGCGACTTCCCACTAGCCAGCTCTTTTGTTTTTGTTCAGTTGCTCAGTTTCCAGCTTGATCTGTTTCACATATGGTAATGTATACGTTTCAGTGCTACTCTCTCAATTTGTTCCACCCTCTCCTTCCCCCGTTGTATCGACATATCCCCCAAACAGAGAGAGACTTGTGAGAATAACACTACTTTGGCAGAGATTTACAGGAACATCGTTACCTGACCGTGACCCGACCTCTGGAACAAAGGATCTGACATCAAAGAGCTTGCAACAACTGATTACGCCCCCTCCCTCACCTTTCCTAGAAAAGGGCTTTGCCAAAAGCTTTCCAGAAGTTTGGGGTTTTTAAGGCATGAGCTTCCTGGTTTGTTGCATGGCCCTGCAATAAATCTCTGTTCCAAACTCTGATATTTTAATGTTGCATGGCCTCACTGTGTGTTGGGCATAGGAACTTGCATTTCAGTAACACCAGAAGTGTTCTAGTGTTGAATAGTTGACCTTTAGTTGAATTTTGCATTTGGTTATATTCAGAATTGCCAACTACATTTTCCAATAGTCTTGATACTGCAGGAGCAAATGAATGTCAAGATTCTGTCTTGACCAACAGAGATCTCAGGCCTATTTGGGGCCCTTGGCCTTTTCAGGAGTCTCTGGTTTTTCTTTGTTTGGTGAAGTCCAGACAGGGGTCGCTGTTTACGAAACAAAGTTCAGCAGAAGTAAACCTAAAGTGAATTTATGGAAGGCTCGGTTGTATTAGTGGAGTGGCGCATGCTTATGAGAGAGAAATAGACAGAAACGGGATGAGAGCCAAGAATTACTGTGTTAGATCACATTTGTTAAAAGAAGAGTCCAATTTAGAGACTGAGGTATGTGTGGGTTGATGAGGAAGTGCTTTTCAGGACAAAGTAAAGGAAGCAGGATAAAGAAGGAGAAATTGAGCAGTGATGACATCTTGGGTAGGCTCGCCTTAGTCTGATTCACAGGGTGCTCTGAATCTAGGTTCAGCCTAGAGCTGTCCTGCCTTGAGGCAAGAGGACCAGGCTCTGAACCCCATATTGACCAATCCTTGGCCAGCCTCTGCGGTGGGTATATTGGGGTGATTATGATTTAATTTCCAAGGCATCTCCTGCTGAGGCAGTGCTCTGCAGAAGTAGTTTTTCTTCACTTCATTTATTTAATCTTCCACTCTCCTCCTCCCTAAAACCCATCCAATGAGGTATAAGGTCACAAGTGTAAACTGTTAGCAATAGCAATTTCAGAAGTTTACAGATGGGAATATTAATCAAGGAATTTATGAAAGGCACCCACAACATCTATTACTGTTTACTTTGGGGCAGGAACCTGAAGTTTGAGGAAAGAGTTAAATTCAATTCAAAACATACTTACTGAACACCTGCTATGTTCAAGGCAATACACTAGGGAAAATGGGGTTACAATGTAAATGATCTGTTGCCTTTGAGAAGTAAGTGCACAGCATAAGAATTAACTAAACATACAAGCAATATATCTATTCCTGAGATTGGCCTCTAGTTTCAGATTTGGTAAGTTATAAACTCTTTAGGGCATTCCCTGGTGGCTCAGATGGTAAAGTATCTGCCTACAATGTGGGAGACCCTGGTTCGATCCCTAGGTCAGGAGGATCCTCTGGAGAAGAAAATGGCAACCCACTAGGCCACAGTCCATGGGGTCACAAAGAGTCGGAAGCATCACTACAAACAAAGTTAGTGGAGGTGATGGAATTCCAGTTGAGCTTTCAAATCCTAAAAGATGATGCTGTGAAAGTGCTGCACTCAATATGCCAGCAATTTTGGAAAACTCAGCAATGGCCACAGGACTGGAAAAAGTCAGTTTTCACCCCAATCCAAAAGAAAGGCAGTGCCAAAGGATGCTCAGAGTACCACAGAATTGCACTTATCTCACACGCTAGCAAAGTAATGCTCAAAATTCTCCAAGCCAGGCTTCAACAATATGTGAACTATGAACTTCCAGATGTTTAAGCTGGATTTAGAAAAGGCAGAGAAAACAGAGATCACATTGCCAACATCTGTTGGATCATCGAAAAAGCAAGAGAGTTCCAGAAAAATATCTATTTCTGTTTTATTGACTATGCCAAAGCCTTTGACTGTGTGGAACAACAAACTGTGGAAAACTCTTAAAGAGATGAAATACCAGACCACTGGACCTGCCTCTTGAGAAATCTCATGCAGGTCAAGAAGCAACAGTTAGAACTGGACATGGAACAACAGACTGGTTCCAAATAGGAAAAGGAGTACGTCAAGGCTGTATATTGTCTCCCTGCTTATTTAACTTATATGC
>SJYX01008464.1:17351-52717 GCA_006410675.1 Oreotragus oreotragus | reverse complement strand
TGAGAAGAGTTGACTCATTGGAAAAGACTCTGATGCTGGGAGGGATTGGGGGCAGGAGGAGAAGGGGACGACAGAGGATGAGATGGCTGGATGGCATCACCGAGTCGATGGACGTGAGTCTGAGTGAACTCCGGGAGACGGTGATGAACAGGGAATTCTGGCATGCTGCGATTCATGGGGTCGCAAAGAGTCGAACACAACTGAGTGACTGAACTGAACTGAACTGAACTGAACCTATATATATATGTAAAGTCAAAAGTGAAAGTGAAGTTGCTCAGTCATGTCCGACTCTTTGCGACCCATGGACTGTAGCCCACTAAGCTCCTCCATCCATGGGATTCTCCAGGCAAGAATACTGGAGTGGGAAGCCATTTCCTTCTCCAATATATATGTAAATATATCCATAATATCAAATGGAATATTTTTACTGCCCTAAAAATCTTCTGTTCTGTGCCTATTTACCCCTCAACACCAAGAACCAGAGATATTTTTACTATCTGCATACTTTTCTTTTTCTAGAATGTCATAAAGTTGGAATCATACAGTAAGAGCTTCTCATATTGTCCTTACTAACTTTGTAGTATGTATTTAACTTTCTCCCATGTCTTTTTATAGCTGAATATCACTTTTCTTTTAATGCTGAATAATACTCCATTGCCTGAATGTTCCACAGTTTATCCATTGCAAGTTTTGGTAATTAGAAGAAAGCTGCTATAGACATCCATGTGCAGGACATGGATGTTTTTGGGTGGACATAGGTTTTTAGTTCCTTTGGTTAAATATTAAGGGACACAACAGCTGGGCCAAGTGCTAAAAGTTTTCTTAGTTTTGTAAGAAATAGCCAAACTGTCTTTCAAAGTATCTGTACTATTTTGCATTCTTGTCAGCCATGAACAAGAGTTCCCACTACTCCACATTCTCACCAGCATCTGATGCTGTCAGTGTTCCAGAGTTTGGTTATCCTAATAGGTATGTAGTTGAATCTCATTGTTGTTTTAATTTGCTTTTCCTGATGACTTGTGACGTGGAGCATTTTTTCATATGCTTATTTTTCATCTGTATATCTTCTTTGGTGAGGTGTTTATTAATGTCTTGGACCATATTTTAGTAGTTTGTTTTCTTATTCTTGTATTATTTTTCTTCTTCTTAAAAGAGTAAACAACCAAAGGCATATTGATGTTTGATGTTTAATTGTTGGTATTTATTCTTTCAAAATATATTAAGAATCGTGGAGCATTTTTTCATATGCTTATTTTTCATCTGTATATCTTCTTTGGTGAGGTGTTTATTAATGTCTTGGACCATATTTTAGTAGTTTGTTTTCTTATTCTTGTATTATTTTTCTTCTTCTTAAAAGAGTAAACAACCAAAGGCATATTGATGTTTGATGTTTAATTGTTGGTATTTATTCTTTCAAAATATATTAAGAATCAAAGTTAACTTTGTTCTAGTGAAATGTCCTAACCAGAAGAAAGTTCTTATTTATATAACTGCTTTTCTAAAGAAGGTTAGAGAGGTTGAGCTAATAAATCAACTCAAGGTAGAAATAAAAGGAAGTTCCGTCTTAATGATGTGTGACCTTGTAGAAGCAGGATCAGTCACAGGCAGACCTGACAGGTATGCTGCAGTGGGCTCCTGGCGGGAGTGGCGATGGGAACCGGCAGAAGCAGAAACGGCTCAACTCTGACACAGGCCTGGACCGCCGCGTTGGCCCTCTCTCTGTCCTATTTAGGTAATACCATTGGCTTTCAGTGACGTGTGTTTGCAGAAAAAGGACATAACCTGGAAATCCAAGAGAGAATTTGCTTTTGAAAGGAACTTAAGGATATTATGAGACAATCATTAAAAAAACTCAGATGACTTCTAAAGTTTCTGTGAAGTCTGTAGATGACTATAATCTCAAATGGATAAGGTATGCAGAGTTAAATTTATTCTTTAGTTCTAGATGTTTTTGACATACCACGCTACTCCTTCATTGCCAAATTAAACAAATAGAGAAATCTGAATCTTAATAATTTTCTCTTGATTCCTAATATCCATTTTTGCTGAAAGATATGAAAACCTTTGGGTAAAAATTGAGATCTAATTACAGTATACAGATTGTTTACATATATTTAAAAGAAAAATATTACCACACGTCTAGATGATTAGAACTTCTTATCATGTATTTTCTCATTTTCCTTGTGAGTTAAAGTGCTTTGAAGAATGTGTACTATTAAAATAATGAATTCTGTTTACTGATTTTGTGTTCAGTCTCTATCAGGCCTTCCTAGTAGATGTGATTTCAGTTTTTCTTACCAGATTAAACAGCTACTCTGCTTATCACAAAGCAGTGTGTTTATATTCCAAGATTTGTGATTTGATAACTTGACTAGTCTTGCACCATTCTATTGTTGCTAACTAGTTGCTTATACAGTTGTCTTTTGCAGTGTAAAATTGGAATTGGGACTTTAAGAAGTCTCTAATTCAGTGGTTCCCTTAAGATTTCCTGTAGTTCCTTTAAAAGTATTCACATGTTTATATTCAAATATTCAATTTTGAATCAGAATCTCCAGGAACCCAATAATCTTGTCCCTCACTACTCTTTCAGAAATGGTACTGCCTAAATCATCTTATAAACCACATAGTAAATTGATAAGTATGGAGATACTGTACCTTTATTTCTCATTTTTCTGGACTTTTAAATATATGAGCAGAGAATTGTAAAATGAGAAAATGGCCTCAAAAAAAGACAGTTTAGTTTTAAAGGTTTTCAACTTCATCACCTCTTCCTATTTGAAACAGAAGATCTTAACGTGTTATGAGGTTCTATGAAATCCTTCATGACTAATTGGAATAAAAATGCTGTTGCCCTCAATTGCAGTCTCATAAGACTGCCATCAATCACCACAGGATAAAATATAGACTAACCTTTTGCTTATGATGTTTAGTGGATGTTTTTGTAATGTTTAGTATTTTTGCATCCTTTATGTTGACATTTGTGTCAAGAATTTTTTTTTTTAATTTTAAAGTTTCTTTGAATAAGATTTTGGTAAAATAAAGTGCAGAATGAAGATAAAGATATTGATATCTATTTTTAGAGGAGAGGGCTTCTTTCACAGCAAAATAATCTTAAAGTTTAAAAGTTTAAGATTGTATAGTATGGACAAATTATTAACCATAACATTGATTTTTTTTTTCCTCTAAGTGAGTAATCAGATTAGAAAAGATATTTTGTTTGGTTTTTGAATTCTATACATGTAATCATTTTATCCATTTCTGTACCTTCCTTTTACTGTTCAGTGATAGGGTTTTGAAATTCTTCTTTATTTATCCTTTAGTATATACCTTACTCCTTTCCATTGCCATAGGCATGGCAGAGTGTAAATATTCAAATTTACTCACCTATTCTACTGTTGATGGAAATTTGGATTATTGTCAAAATAATGTATTGTTACAAACACTATTGCTGTGACTATTTAAAAATATTTATTAGTGTATAAATACCATAAAATTCACTCACTTAAAGTGTATATACAGTTCAGTGGTTTTTATTATATTTATAAAATTGTGAAAGTCTCACTAAAATTTGATTTTAGAACGTTTCATCATGTTAGATAGAAACCCTGTACCTACTAATAGTCACTTCCCACCTCACCTCACCTCTCCCTCAGTCCCTGGAAACCACTAATCAGTTTGCTTTCTATTTCTATAGATTTGCCTATTCTGGACATTTCATGTAAATCGAATCCTGTGATATGTGACCTTTTGTGTTTGACTTCCTTCATTTAGCACATTTGTTTTCAATATTCATCCTTACTGTATGTGTCAGTACTTCATCCTGTTGCTGCATTGGACAGACCACATTTCATCTGTCTTTTCCTCAGTTGATGGTTATTTGGGTTTCTGCTGTTTGTGTACAAGTTTTGATGGGGACACAATTTTTCATCAGTTTCACATGTAGATACCTAGGAGTGAGATTACTGGGTTACATGGTAACTCCATGTATCATAACTTGAGGTACTGCCAGACTGTTTTGAGAGTGTCGATATCATTTTATATTCCTATTAGCGATGCATGGGAGTTCAGTTTCTTCACATCCTTGCCAACACTTATGATTGTATGTCTTTGAACTGGTGTCTCACTGTGTTATTTCCCAAATGACTAATGATGCTGAGCACTTTTCCGTGTGATTATTGGTCATTCATATGTCTGAAGAAAGACAGTATATTCCAACTCTTCTCACATTTTAAAATTTGACACTTGCTTTTTATTGTTGAGTTGCAAAAATTCTTTATACATATTATATATATTTTCTGGAAACAAATCCCTAATCAGTCATATAATTTGAAAATGTTTTCTCTCATTCTGTGGGTTGGCATTTCACTTTCTTGATGGTGTCCTTTGAAGCATAAACATTTAAAATTTTAATACAGTCCAACTTACCTATTTTTTTTTATTGTTTATACTTTTAGTGTTACATGTAAGAAACCAAAGATTTCTTAATTCAGAGTCTCCAAAACAATTTTAAAGTTCCAAAGACTTAAACCTAGGTTTTCTTCTAAAAACTTTATAGTTTTAACTTTCACATTTAAGTTAACCTTTGTATGTGTTATGAGATAGGGCCCACCTTCATCTTTTGTATATAGATACTTGGTTCTCCCAGCATCATTTGTTGAAAAACCCCACTGAATTGTCCTGGTACCTTTGTTGAAACCAATTGAACATAAATTTAAGGGCTTATTCTAGTTTCTCAATTCTATTCCATTGATTTATATGTCTATTCTTGTGCCAGTGTCATATTTGAATTACTGTAGCTTTGAAATCAGCATATATTCCCTTTATCTTTCCACATTAGATTTAATAAACCTTGGGACTTCCCTGGTGGCTCAGCTGATAAAGAATCTGCTTGCAATGTGGGAGACCTGGGTTCGATCCCTGGGCTGGGAAGATTCCCTGTAGAAGGGCATGGCGACCCACTCCAATGTTCTTGCCTGGAGAATTCCCATGGACAGAGGAGCCTGGCAGGCTACAGTCCATGGGGTTGCAAAGAGTAGGACACGACTGACCGACTAAACATATCGTAAACCTTATTTCATCTCAAATGTTTCACATTTTAGCAGTATAAAATTATGAAATTAGTAAATAAAGAAAAAATGAATGATGCTTATAATACCACCAACCAGAGTCCCTACTTTAGGACATCCTTTTGGTCTCTTTTTAAGCAACATTATAAATTTAGTTTTCAGTTGATCCACATGCAGTGTGATAAGTGGTGACCATATTTTTCTTCCAACATAATTTTCATGATGTTCTTGTGTAATATTTAAGCTTTTATATTTTAAAAACAGATATAACTGAAACACATAAATGTCAAAGTGAGCTTTCTATTTGCAACTTATTTTTATGGTCTTCGATTCTGTTTATAGAGGGAGACAGTTTCTAGTAACCTCTAAGCCATAATTTTCTAATGGAGTGAAATAACTCTGTCAGAGACAAAATCAGTACTTTCAAAGTACACACTAATATTTTTCGAAATTAGAAATTGACCTTTTTTTGCTTTCTTTTTGCTTTTAAAGAATAAATACAAGCGGGTTTAGAAATTTGGAGTATATATGACATTTGAAATACAAATCTTTTGATCTCTGCTGAAAAATCATGTGTGTTGTATGTCTTCTTCCTTATTGATAATAGGTTAAAACTATAAAAAAAAACTTTTTTCTATAAAATATGGTTAAAAATTAGGACAATTTTTGTTTTAAGATTTAGCAGCATATTTTGTTCAAATTACAACTTGAATAGAAATGAAATATTTTAAAATTAAATACTAAGCAATTAAAAAGTTAAGACTGTTTTTTCCCACAGCGCTTATGCTTAAAATTCATACTAACTTGGAGTGACTATGCATATGAGACCTATTATATGATAATTTCTTTTTTCCACAGATAACAAATTGCTGACTAAAAATCAAGCTGCTGTACTAACTCTATGAAGTAGCTATGAAAACACTGAAGATTTTAAGAGTTTTTTTCTTTTTTCTCTAGTTTTATTGAGAAGCAATTGATATATATCACTATATAAGTTGAAGACAATATCGAGTGATAACTTGATTTACATGTATTGTGAAATGAGTTTTGTATAAGTTCTTGTTAAGATTATTCGGTTACACTTATTGCATTCAAGCCATTTGGCAAGTTACTCTATCTGGGGTTGCTTGATAGGAAAGGTGGATGTTCCACTTAAAATAGTACAGAAGTTTCTAACTAATTCCATGGGATCTATCTGCAGATTGTTGGACTGGCACATATTCAAGATATTTGCCACTTTTTAGTTTCTATCACTATAGTCTTTTCCACATTTGCTGCCATGGAGGGGGTATAGTATAGTATATAATTAAGGCATTGCTCTGAAGCCTGTAGGGGCTCAAATCCTAGCTCTGCCAGTTGTTAGTAATGTGACATTGGACAAAGTATCACATTTTCTGTTACACAATTTCTTTTCATCAGTAAGATGGATATTTTTTAAAAGTTCTCATGGGTCTCATGAGAAGATAAAATGAGATGTTGCATGCAAAGCACTTAGCTATTTCCAGTGGGCAATAAGGCACAGCTCTCAGAAGGTTTTTGCTGACACTTTATCTTTTTCTACTCTTAAGTGATCTTAGCTTTGGGAAAATGGAAGGAAATACCTTCTTCCCCAAATCACGGAGATGGAGTCTGACATCTACTTGATTCTTAGAAACAGCGGGCTTGTACAGTCTTGTAAAATGAGGAGATGTTAAGGGAAAAATGGAAGAGATGTATTACAACGCTAGGAATAGTCAACCCAGAGAAGGAATATATGGATTCATGAGGAGGGAGTTACCTTTAGGGAAACAGCGTCAATGTGAGCCTGACATTTCTCCTGTTCTGGTTCTTATCTGGTTCACCTTCTGTCTTGATTTAAGATGCTCTACGCTTTTGTTCAACAGTTGACCTTTGAAGAATGTGGAGGTTAGGGGCATGGAGCCCCCAGAACCAGTCAAAAATCCATGTAAAACTTTACAGTCATTCTTCTGTATCTGCAGTTCCATATCTGCAGATGCAACCACTGAATCATGTAGTACTGTAGTATTTACTGTTGAAGAAAATCTGTGTATGAGTGGACGTGTGCAATTCAAACTCATTTTGTTCAAGGTCAACTGTAGTTTGCTGGGTTTTTTTTTTTTTCTCCTTACTCCTGAAAGTTTACAGGTTAGCTGGTAATTAAGGATTTTACAACTGTGAAATTGTAGGTTCCCTTAATCAGAATTCTACATGAATGGTTGTAATTGGAATCAGATCTTCTTTGGGAAATATCATCTTCTACAATAATGCCTCTGTGTTTTTGTTATTTACTTTACACTATAGGCAGTGACTGTCAATCCAGAAAAAGATGCTGTGGGTAGATAGCCTGAGATAATTACTTAGCATGGAACTTAAGGAAAAGTGTGTCATTGTAGGATATTTGGATATTTAACCACTTTATGAAAATACCATATAGTTTAAAAATTTACAAATATTTCTAAGTGCCTCAGCTAGGCCACAGCGGGAGGGAGACAGTGAAATTCAGACCAGTGAACAAGATCATCCCAACAGTAATAAAGTGCTCACAAAGCACTTTATTAAAAGCATAAAGTACATATCCCATTGTATTATCAGTATTTTCACAATTCCTTAAGATTGAGGGCTCCTTGTAGGAAACTATAGAATCTTATTTGAATTTGGATTTCTTTTTTTTTAAATGTTATTTTTAGTTTTCTTTTGCCTGGAGAATTCCATGGACAAAGGAGCCTAGGGGGCCAAAGGGTTAGACACGACTGAGTGACTAACACATACACAGACCTGGTTTTTGATTGGAGGATGACTGCTTTGCAATACTGCGTTGGTTTCTGCCATACATCAGCATGAATCAGCCATAGGTATACATAATGTCCACAGCACAGAAAACTCTAAACAAGGTGAAAAGACTGCCTCAGGATGGGAGAAAATAATAGCAAATGAAACAACTGACAAAGGATTAATTTCTAAAATAAACGAACAACTCATGTAGCTCAATACCGGCATTTGGATTTCTAATGCTCAGTACATGTGTGCTGTGTGAAGGAATGAATGAATGAGCAGACAAGTCAGTTTGGCACCACGTGTCTCTGGAGAAAGTTTATGCTGGTGACGTAGTAAGTCAAGAGTGACTTGAGTCTTACCTAGTAGTTTGTGCTGTTCACTTGGAAAGCTCTGATGCTACTTTAACTCCTGAATCAACGTTAGATATATTGAGGAATGCCATTATTTAATGCACACCTTTCCTAGTGATTGCTCTTTAGATAAGAATCAGGGTTTTTCATGAATTGCTACTTTAAAATCAATCTTTATCTTGATTGAATTGAAATATGCAGTTCTAAAACTAAAATCTACATACCTGTGGTAATGTAAATTACTTTCCAGAAATAATTTACTTACATCAACCCCAACCGATCCTTTCCATACTGAGAATCACACTACAGAAGGTTTTTAATTCTCAACTCAGTGGTTTCGGACTTGGCCATGTAACATCCTTTAGCCAATAATGTGAATGCAAGTGATAGGTGCCACTTCTCAGCGGAGACTTGAAGAGCCATAATGTGGTTCTGCCCTTAGTCTTTCCTTCTACTACAAAATTCTTATGTCTCAGCTAGAGTCTGATCTTCAGCCTTGATCTTGTAATGAAGATGAGAAGAGATACCCATAGTGACCATGAAAAGGAGGTAATTCCATTCATGTTGTTGCCCACCACTGAGATTTTAGGGCCATTTGTTATCACAGAATAACTTAGCTAAGCTGTTTGATATGATGGCTTTTAATTAAAGTGACTATATGATTTATTGTCAAACCTGGACATTTCTGAGAGTTAAAGGAGGTTCTGTGACCAACTTGTATAAACTGGTACTGTCTCAACAAACAGAGGCTGCACAGTCATCCTATTTGTATGGAAAACAGAGTGATGATGGAATAATTCTGTATCTTTCTTTGACACCCTTACTCTCCTTTGATGCAGTCACTTTTTTGGAGCTTACAATGAACAGATTTTGCTTTCTTGACTGACTCCCCTTTTTTGCTGAAGCATATCCTTCGAAAAGGTGCACAAGACATTCATTAAAAAACTTTTAGAGTCTAAACTGACTCTATTTTTAATTTTCACACTTCCTTTGTAGTTTGGCTTGGACACAATTTTAAGTAAAAAAAAATTATTTTCCCTTAGATAGTGAAGCATCGCTCTACTCCACTGTCATTAGTATTCAATATGGCTGTTGTGAAATTTGATATCATTTTCATTTTCATTGCTTTATGTTGACAGGCTTTCTCTCTCTGGAAACTTCTCATTATCTCTGGCATTCTGAAATTTCGAAATGATGCCTATTCTTTCATTGCTCTAGTCACTCAGCAGACTCTTTCAAACTGCAGATCTTTGCCTTATAATTCTGGAACAATGGCTTGTGCTCCTTCTTTGAGCTGTTTCTCTCCATTGTCTCTGCTCTCTCATCGTCATTCTCCTTTCATTCACTGGCCGTCCTAGATCAACTCAAAGAGGAGTTTTGTGGGTTCTTTCTAACCATTGTTTTTATATTTTTCTGACTTTTTAGTTTTTTTATTCTGCCTTCTTGGTGATATCTTCTATTTTAACTTTCAACTATTTGATTTACTTTGGATATTTTATGATGGCTAATTCCCAAGAGCTCTTTCTTACCCTCTGATCATTGTGTAGGCTACTCATATTGTTTTATGAGTGCAATATCTTGCATTATGTCACTGGGGATATTATTTATGCTGCTGCTGCTAAGTCGCTTCAGTCGTGTCCGACTCTGTGCGACCCCATAGACGGAAGCCCACCAGGCTCCTCCGTCTCTGGGATTCTCCAGGCAAGAATACTGCAGTGGGGTGCCGTTGCCTTCTCCAATGCATGAAAGTGAAAAGCGAAAGTGAAGTCGCTCAGTCGTGCCGACTCTTCGCGACCCCATGGTCTGCAGCCCCCCAGGCTCCTCCGTCCATGGGACGTTCCAGGCAAGAGTGCTGGGGTGGGGTGCCGCTGCCTTCTCCAATGCATGAAAGTGAAAGACGAAAGTGAAGTCGCTGAGTCGTGCCGACTCTTAGCGACCCCATGGTCTGCAGCCCCCCAGGCTCCTCTGTCCATGGGACGTTCCAGGCAGGAGTGCTGGGGTGGGGTGCCGCTGCCTTCTCTGATATTATTTATAACTTATTTGAATTTTGCTCTGCATCTGGCTTGCCCGTCTCTTCTGTTTTTCCTTTCAGCTTTTTTAAAATAGTTTATTTATTTTTGGCCGTGCTGGGTCTGTGCTGATGCATGGGCTTTTCTGTCCTTGTGGAGAGCAGGGCCGCTCTCCAGGTGTGGCACAGGGCCCTCACTGAGGTGGCCTCTCCTGCTGCGGCGCACAGGCCTTAGGCACCTGGGCTTCAGTAGTTGCCATGTGAAGGCTCAGTTGCTGCGGTTTCCTGGGCTCTAGAGCACGGACTCAAATAGTTGTGGTGCATGGGCCTATGGCTCTGCTGCACGCGGGGTCCTCCTGGATGAGAGACCCAACCCGTGTCTCATGCACTGGCAGGCGGATTCCCCACTGAGCCACCCTCAGCTGATCAGGAAAGGATTCACTTAGCACACCTGAGGTAAACCCAACACATTTCACAGAAAGTCCTACCTTCAGAACTGTCCCTTGGCTGGCTCTTGGAGGATAAATTCTGAGCCTTTGGAATATCCTACTTGATAAAATTGATTTTGTATGCTTAAGACCTTGGGCCACACTGAACCAATGTAATCCAATGGTTTGTGCTAAAACAGTGATTAATGTTGACTGCCTGGTTTTGTACTGGGGAAGGGAGACTGAAAGCTCAGTAGCTGAGGTTATTCATATAGGTTCTGCTTGCCTACATGACTGACTCCCAGTAAAAACCCTGGGTTCCCAGGCTCCAGTGAGTTTCCCTATTGGCACAACTTTACATGTGCCACAGATCATTGCTGGGAGAATTAGTTGTATCTCTATATGACTCTACTGGGATGGGAAGCCTGGAAACTTATACCTGGCTTTTCTTGGGTTTCACCCCATGTACCTTTGATCTTTACTGAATTTAATCTGTTCTTTTATTGTAATAAAATATAGCTATGAGTATAACAGCTTTTCTAGTACTCTAAGTCCCTCTAGTGGATCACTGAGCCTGAGGGTCGTCCTGGAAAACCCCAGCACAAAAGTGATTCTTACTTAACTCTGCATATTTTTAAGTGACTAAAATGCCCAAAGAGTTCTCAGATCATAAAGACAGGTTTGTTCATTTGGTTACAAAGTAGTGGTTCTCAAAGTGTTGTTCAAGGACTCCTGAGATCTCAGAGAAACTTGCAAGGAGTTCATGAGGTCAAAATTATTTTCATATTAAATATCAGACAGCTGTTTGCTTTTTCACTGTGTTAACATTCACACAGATGGTGCAAAGCACTGGTGGATGAAACTGCTGAAACCTCTTGCCATGAATAAAGGGAATGGCACCAAGTCATACCAGTATTATTCACCAGCACAAGCTATTGTATAACATGCTAGTTTCACTGAAGGTTAACCTTGGTGAAATAGTAAAATTTATGAATTGAGTATACATTTTTTAACATTCTGTGTAAGAAAATGGCAAGGCTGCCTAGGACATTTCTGCTACACACTGTATACAGTGGCTGTCTCAAGGAAAAGCATTAGTGCCATTGTCTGAGTTGAAAGTTGAAGTGATTTTTTTTTCATGAAAACCATTTTTATTTACAAGAATGAATGATAGACAAGCTATAATATTTAGAGTTGGATACCTACCAGACATTTTCTTAAAAATCAATAAAGTGAGCATGTCACTTTAAGGAAAACAACTCACAACATTTTTTGCCAATGATAAAATTCAAGCTTTCAAGAAATATAAAAGTTTGAAACACTTAAATTGGCCATGGGGAACTTGACAGCTTACCAATACTTAAAGAGTTTTCTGATGATATCTGTGGTAATATTAACAAATGTGATTTTTTTGGATATTGTATAATGAAATGTGTCAACATTTGGAAGACCTCTATAACTCAGTGAGGAAAGATTTTTCTAAATGATAAATGCATGATGTTACAAAATCAAAAGATATGTTCAAAGTGCAAGATAGACCGATGGACTTTAATGGAACAGAGTACAAAAAGTTCACTGGTATAATTTCAGATTCTGCCTAAAGATAACCTTTAGAAACTACTGATTTTCAAGTTTTGGTGGAGTTTCAGTCTGTACTTATCCAAAAAGGGTACTCAAATACTTTTTCCGTTTTCCAACTATATATATTAGTATGAGGCTACAGTTTCTTTATATACTTCAACCAGAACGTTGCAACAGGTTAAATGCAGAAGCAGATATGAGAGCCCAGATGTATTTTATTACACCAGACTTTAAAGATATTCTTCAAACTAACACTCTTCCACTAAATATTTTTTGTTTTAAATAATTATTTTTCATTAAAAATGTTACTTATGTTATATGGTAGTTTTATTATTATTATTTTGAAATAAATTAATAAGTATTTTTAAATTCCCAATTTAATTTCTAAAATGTTACAGTTTGATACCTGTAATTTGCATAATTTGAAGCTATCAGTAATTTTTGTGACTATAAGGAGGTACAGGCACCAGAATTTGAGATGTGCTACTATAGGTCTTAGAGGGATGACCTGGTCTTTTCATTGGAATGCTCCTAAATGTTATTACTTGTAGATGCATTTTTCTGAAATTGTTCATTTTCTCCCAGAGAGGAATTCCTCATTCCTTGACTTTGGGCTATATGGTGGCATTTTGGGAGTGGGTCAGAGAAAGGGGGTTGCATATCCCTTAGTTCACTAGTGTACCTTGTCATCCTCTGGTTTTATCCTATGCCACACTCCTCTCCTCCATTCTGTTTCGTGGCCATAACTGTGAGGCCTTTTTGACTTTATTTCTCCAGAGAATAACCTCTCCTCTCCTGTCAGGTTGGGAGAAAGACAGTAGATAAATGCAGTGATAAGTCACTTTTTGTTAATATTCTTTCTTCCTTAAGGTTTTCCACAGTGATTGCATCACTTTACATTCCCACCAACAGTGTGAAAATGTTCCCTTTTCTCTGCATCCTCATGAACATTTGTTATTTGTGGTTATTTGTGTTCTTTTTAATGATAGCCATTTTGACATGTGAGGTGATAGCTGATTGTAGTTTTGATTTGCATTTCTCTGATGATTAGCAATGTTGAGCTGCTTCATCTATTTTAATCATCTAAAAAGTCCTTTCTTAAATACTGTTGATCCCTCTCTTCATATCTTTTTAGGCATATAGTAGGGTAAATAATGGCCCCCTCAAAAGATATCTGTGTCCTAGTCTCTGGAAACTCTGAGTGTTCCCTTACATGGTAAAGACTTTGCAGGTGTGGTTAAGTTAAAAATATTGAAATGGGAGACCATCCTGGATATCCAGGTGGGCCCTAAATATAACCACAAATGTCCATTTAAGAATGAGGCAGAGGGAGATTTACTACAGACAGGAGAAGGGGATGTGATTATGGGGGCAGAAATTAAGATGATGCAGCCATAAGCCAAGGAATTGTGGCAGCCATCCAAACTGGAGGAGGCAGGAAGAGCTTCTTCTCTAGGGTCTCCAGAGGCTGTGCCAACACCCTGAATTCTACCCAGTGATACTGATTTCATATCTCTAGATTCTAGAATCATAAGGGAGTCAATTTCTTTTAAGTCACTGAGTTTGTGGTAGTTTGTTATTGCAGCTTCAGGAAGCTAACATAAGACATAGTTGTTTAAGTTGGCTTAAAACTCAACATTCAGAAAACTAAGATCATGGTATCCAGTCCCATCACTTCATGGCAAATAGATGGGGAAACAGTGGAAACAGTGACAGACTTTATTTTCTTGGGCTCCAAAATCACTGCAGATGGTGACTGCAGCCATGAAATGAAAAGACACTTGCTTCTTGGAAAAAAAGCTATGACAAACCTAGACAGCATATTAAAAAGCAGAGACATTACTTTGCCAACAAAGGTCCATCTAATCAAAGGTATGGTTTCTCCAGTAGTCATGTATGGATGTGAGAGTTGGACTGTGAAGAAAGCTGAGTGCCGAAGAATTGATGCGTTTGAACTGTGGTGTTGGAGAAGACTCTTGAGAGTCCCTTGGACTGCAAGGAGATCCAACCAGTCCATTCTGAAGGAAATCAGCCCTGGGATTTCTTTGGAAGGACTGATGCTGAAACTGAAACTCCAATACTTTGGCCACCTGATGCAAAGAACTGACTTATTGGAAAAGACCCTGATGCTGGGAAAGATTGAAGGCAGGAGGAGAAGGAGACAACAGAGGATNTTGAGAGTCCCTTGGACTGCAAGGAGATCCAACCAGTCCATTCTGAAGGAAATCAGCCCTGGGATTTCTTTGGAAGGACTGATGCTGAAACTGAAACTCCAATACTTTGGCCACCTGATGCAAAGAACTGACTCATTGGAAAAGACCCTGATGCTGGGAAAGATTGAAGGCAGGAGGAGGAGACAACAGAGGATTGAAAGGTTGTTGCTGAGCCACAAAAGAGGCCTGGTCTTGGCCTCCGGAGGAGAAGAATTCAATTCAGGGCCAGAGACAAGGCTTGATTGCTCAGAGCTTTTGTGCAATAGAGTTTTATTAAAGTATAAAAAGGATAGAGAATGCTTCTGACATAGACATAAGAAAGGGGCAGAAAGAGTACCCCCTTGTTAGTGTTAGCAATGAAGTTATATACTTTTAATTAGTTATTACAATTAATCAAAATAATGTCTCAAGTTTGTGAAAATTTTACCAGACCCACTCTCACAGTTTACATTTTAGGATAACAAGATTAAAATTTAACAATAGAAAGAACCCCCAGACCCACTCCCATAATATACATTCTAAGATATCAGGATTCATCAAAAGGTTTTCAGGAAGGAGAAACGGTCCTCTAGCCAGATACACTGTTGTTGAATAATTCCTAGTATAGAGTTTAAACTGAGTTGTGTAATTGACTAAGACTAAGGAATGCAGAGGAAAAAAAAAAAAAAGTTTGTCCTTTTCTCCTCGAGAATTCCAGACCCCCAATCTCCACTTTGAGAGCCCCAGACCCCTTTCTCTTCCTTGGGGACCCCCAGACTTCTTATCAACCTACCTAGGAATTGACTCTCTCAGGATGAGATAGTTGGATGGTGTCACCGACTCATGGACATGAGTTTGAGTAAGCTCCAGAAGTTGGTGATAGACAGGGAGGCCTGTATGCTGCAGTCCATGGGGTCACAAAGAGTCAGACACAACTGAGTGACTGAACTGAACTGATGCCATTTTAATGGGATTTTGCAAGTTAGGCTAGGTAAATGCATGTGGTCTTCAGCTATAACCAGAAGCTTTGCAATAAGTTGCTAACTGCCATAAAGATGAAGCAAGCAGGGGAGGATTGAAATTTTGCTGGACTAGATAACTTTCTGATGTTTTGGAATGACTCAGCTGCCTCCAGGGGGTAGGGTTGGGAGTTGGGCCTTAGATTTCAGTCACTTGCTTTTTTGGATTCTCAAGAAAGGAAGCACAACCAAATGACTGTAACCTATCTGGGATTTTTAAAATAACCAACAACAGACATGAATTCTTGATCCAGCCCTAGAACTAGGAAGCCTTTGGAATATAATCAGGTTGGAGTAGGGGAATGAATTACTTTCCACATTTTCTGTTGCCTGGATGTGAGAACTTTTACAACTCTCCATTGAGACATATTACTTCTTTCTATGTGACTACCTTGTGAGCCTTTATGCAGTTTAAATAAAGAAAGGGATTGCAGCTTCCTCGCCTTTCCCTGTATTTGATGTTAATGATGCTTCCCATTACATTGTCTGCATATGAGCCAAACAGCACGGAAAACTGAAAGGGAATAGTCATTAGGGGAGGTGAGAGCTGTAACAGCAGAGTGTAAGCATCCTGAGGTCAGTGAAGGGACTGAAAGATGGACGTGGGCCCTGGAAGGGGTGTCTTCTTTTCACAGTCAACAAGTATTTAGGTAGCACTCACAAAGCGTAAAAATCTCAATAAAACAGCCTCTATGGAAGCAAATAGTAACCTTCACCTTATCTTTGGCTCTTATTTTACTGGGGTAATCATAATACATAATGTAATGCATTTGTATGGTAGGTACCTGAAGGAGTATTTTCCAAATGACTTGAGTTTCTGGACATAATGAGAAAGCAAAAACTTTAGCATCCAGTATTTACAACATTAAAACCTGTGAAAAGACTGTTATTCAAATTGTCTTGATACATTATTAAAGAAATTAATCTTAGAATTTATAACAAAGTTGGGACTCAGATATTTTGTACAAAATAGATTTTTCTTTTCTTCACATGATTAGAATTGCTTGGGAATTTTTAGTGATAGATATAGGTCTTTAAAGAATAATGATGAATAAAAGATGATAAATAAAACCTAAATTGACAGGGTAAGCCAAATAAACAGAATTATATTAGACAGAAGCCAGAACATGACCATTTTAGGCAGTATGCCCACTGGGCTGTAATTAGGTTTAATGCTGGGTTTTTTTTTTTCTGATACTTCAAATGCTGCTGGGGGTCAGTGAAAGTTTAAAATAATCAGAGACATATTCTGCAGTAATAAAGTTTATTTTTGCTGTACAGAGACATAAATACAAATAGTCAGTCAACTCATTTGCTTAGTTGTGTCTGACTCTTTGCGACCTTATGGACTGCAGGACTCCAAACTTCCCTGTCCCTCACCATGTCCTGAAGTTTGGTCAAACGCACGTCCATCGAGTCAGTGATGCCATCCAACCATCTCATCCTCTGTTGTCCCCTTCTCCTCCTGCCTTCAATCTTTCCCAGAATCAGGGTCTTCTCTAATGAGTCAGTTCTTTGCGTCAGGTGGCCAAAGTATTGGAGTTTCAGCTTCAGCATCAGTCCTTTCAGTGAATATTCAGGACTAATTTCTTTTAGGATGGATTGGTTGGATCTTCTTGCAGTCCAAGGGACTCTCAAGAGTCTTCTCCAACACCACAGTTCAAAAATATCAATTCTTCGACACTCAGCTTTCTTTATACTCCAATTCTCATATCTATACGTGACTACTGGAAAAACCGTAGCTTTGACTAGACACACCTTTGTTGGCAAAGTAATGTCTCTGCTTTTCAATATGTTCTCTAGGTTGGTCATAACTTTTCTTCCAAAGAGCAAATGTTTTTTCATTTCAGAGCTGCAGTCACCATCTGCAATGATTTTGGAGCTCAAGGAAATAAAGTCTGTCACTATTTCCACTGTTTCCCCATCTATTTGCCTTGAACTGATGGGACCGGATGCCATGATCTTAGTTTTCTGAATATTGAGATTTAAGCTAGCTTTTTCACTGTCCTCTTTCACTTTCATCAACAAACTCTTTAGTTCTTCTTTGCTTCCTGGCATAAGGGTGGTGTCATCTACATACCTGAGGTTATTGATATTCCTCCTGGCAATCTTGATTCCAGCTTGTGCTTCATCCATCCTGGCATTTGCATAATGTACTCTGCACATAAATTAAATAAGCAGGGTGACAATATACAGCCTTGAAATACTCTTTTCCCAATTTGGAACCAGTCTGTTGTTCCATGTCCAGTTCTAACTGTTGTTTCCTGACCTGCATACAGATTTCTCAAGAGGCAGGTCAGGTGGTCTGGTATTCCCATCTCTTGAAGAATTTTCCACAGTTTGTTGTTCCACACAGTCAAAGGATTTGCTGTAGTCAATAAAGCAGAAATAGATGTTTTTCTGGAACTCTGTTGCTTTTTCTATGATCTAATGGATGTTGGCAATTTGATCTCTGGTTCCTCTGCCTTTTCTAAATCCAGCTTGAACATCTGGAAGTTCATGGTTTCATGTACTTCTGAAGCCTGTCTTGGAGAATTTTAATCATTACTTTGCTAGCATGTGAGATGAGTGCAATTTGATCTCTGGTTCCTCTGCCTTTTCTAAATCCAGCTTGGACATCTGGAAGTTTATGGTTTCACGTACTTCTGAAGCCTGGCTTGGAGAATTTTAATCATTACTTTGCTAGCATGTGAGATGAGTGCAATTGTGTGGTAGTTTGAGCATTCTTTGGCATTGCCTTTCTTTGGGATTGCAATGAAAACTGACCTTTTCCAGTCCTGTGGCCACTGCTGAGTTTTCCAAATTTGCTGGCACATTGAGTGCAGCATTTTCACAACGTCATCTTTTAGGATTTTAAATAGCTCAACTGGAATTCCATCACCTCCACTAGCTTTGTTTGTAGTGATGCTTTCTAAGGCCCACCCGACTTCACATTCCAGGATATCTGGCTCTAGGTGGGTGATCATACCATCATGGTTATCTGGGCCATGAAGATCTTTTTTGTATAGTTTTTTCTGTGTATTCTTGCCACCTCTTAATATCTTCTGCTTCTGTTAGTATTATCTGAAATATATATAATATTGCCTAGTAATTAAAAAAAAACTGCTTCCCCCAAACAAATGACTCCCCTTAACTAATATGTCCCAGTTTCTTGACAACATTCAAAGAACTACCTAATATCAAGAACTGCATTGTTTGAAAACTTACCAAACATTGGATAAGCTGGATAGTTGCCGGGTTCCAGCCCCGGTAGATCCAGGGAATTCAAAGCAGGGATGGAGTCAGCATCCTAGGAATTAATTGTTTAATTAAAGATATGGAGGGAGATTAGAGAGAAATAGTGTAGTAGGAAAATAAGTGGAGAAAAAGGGGCCGAATAACTTGGTTTATGTGGAAAACCAATAAAACTCCAAGACAAGGAATTTGCACCATCTATGTAGGCCACCAGCACCTGCTTGAATAGTGGAAGGTGCCCCACCTTGGACTCCCTCTCGTGTGGGTCTTAGAAGCCAGGGCAAGTAGGTAGACATGGTGAGCCTCCACACTCTAGATGGGAATTCAGCCAGAAAAGAAGAGAATGAGAAAAGACCACACAGGGGAAACCAGTCTTTCCAGGAACTGGTCCATTTTCTTTATTTTCAGTTTCACTTATATACTTTTTGTTATACATAGAGACAAATGGAAATTTTAAAGTCATGCAGGGGTCAGCAGTCCTTTATCAAAATCAGGTGCTTCATATAAATGTATACAAAAGGTCTTAGGGGTTTTACATCATCTTCTGAACATGAGGCCTGCTGACATTTTATAGCCCTTTCTGATAAGGGTCAGTTAACCAGAAAACTTATATTTTTCCAGGGGTGATTTTTTCTTAAATCAGGCGCCACCCTCCGAAGGTACCAGATAAAGCTGCATTCCTATAGAGTGAGGGTGCAGGGGGTTATAATCAAGAAAGGAATTTACTTAGCCTAAGGTTTAACATGATTAATCTTAAAGGTTAATACTTATTTCTCTTATATGCTAGTTGTATTCATTAATGTGTATAAGGACAGGGGATATGGAGGCTTAGCAGCAAATATTGGCCCAACAAATGAAAAACCCTTCACCAATATAATCCTAATCAACCCACTATACTATACTAATAATTTTCTAACTTCTCAAAAGAATCTATATTTAGAAAGTTTAAAGCATCTCATGCCTCTCATGGTTGGGAGGCTGTAAACAATCACATGTGGCCAGACGAACCTGTTCAGGCAGGCTAGGGAACCTTCAGAGGAGTTTGTAAGTTGAAACACTCTTATCATGCCCAGGGATTTTTATTGACTGGAGCTACAAGTTAACTCCTTCTCCGAGAGAGGTGGTGGGGGACAGCCCTTTGTAAAGTCAGAGGTGTAGGTGAAAGCATAAAGCAGTAAAGTAGGTAGACTCTGGTTTTGGGGGTAGATGCTCGGGAACACGGGGTCTCCTGAGGCTAGATCCTGCCTTTGTGTATGCCGAGCCTCCTTCCTCATGACCTTTGCCATGGGCTGAGTTCCTCACTCTGGCTTCTGGCAGATAGTGTTCCTGATGAAAGTAGGGAAGAAAGATCAAAACTTCAGGGTTGGGGGGATCACGGTTTAATAGTGTGTGGAGTAATGAGGGCATATGTTAACAGATGACTATATGGAGGAGCCTGGTGGGCTGCAGTCCATGGAGTTGCTAAGAGTCAGACATGACTGAGCATCTTCACTTTCACTTTTCACTTTCTTGCATTGGAGAAGGAAATGGCAACCCACTCCAGTGTTCTTGCCTGGAGAATCCAAGGGACGGGGGAGCCTGGTGGGCTGCCATCTATGGGGTCGTACAGAGTTGGACATGACTGAAGCGACTTAGGAGGAGGAGGAGAGTACTGAATCCTTGACTTAGAAAATTCAGGGTTTCTTTCTTCTACTGTCTACTTGTTACAGATTTTATGTTACCAAATAGTTCTCTCTGTGTGTGTATGACTGCATGACAGTTGTGGGGGAGGGGATGGAGAAAGAAAAAGAGATGGGGAAAAATGAGAACACGAGAAAGCAAAGTGATGTAAGTTTAAAGGAAATGAGAAGTGAGCAACACAAAAGCATGGATATTAAAATGGAGCAAGAAATAACATTAATAATAATAATAAGTTAAAAAGTCAAGCAGAAAGGTCTACAAAGGCCCTTATATTTATGTCTGATATTTTAAAAGCTATTCAGAAAAGAGGCCAGTTGTACATAAGATGCAAACATTTGTGGCTCCAGGGGTACAGATATATCCTTGAGGTTGGGGACAGGCAGGAGAAGTTTTAATGGAGATGGCATCTTGTGATGTAATGAATGATATTCTCAGCAGAGTTCTGTGGTACTCTGATACATTTCTCAGGGTTGTTAATTATCAGTGGCTTCATAACCAACAGCAGTTCAGCAAAATCACTCCTACCAAGGGCTGTTACACTATAAACCATGTATACAACTAGATAGAAGAACCAGAATCTGCTTCTGAAGCTGTTGTGCTCTGAAAAGAAAGATGTAGAGACAGATGAGCCTGCTCTGCTTTTGTGGCCATCTGGACTTCTTTGGTGCTTAAGCGTGATGAAGGAACTAAATGTATTTACTTATGTGGAGAAGGAATGACTTTCTGCATAAGAAGAAGAAAAATGGAAAATGCTCATTATATACATTTAAGCAACCTAGAACTTCCTCTTTCTTCTTCATTAGTTATATAATTCCAGATGTGGACTAGACTGGAATCTTTTTCCTTTGGATGAGTGGCTCATAGAGTATGGATAAAATATAAATAATTTTTATGATCCATCTTATGCTCCCAAGACAAGACCCGGTGGTCCAGAGCCACCATATTGCACAACTCCACAGGGCATGGCCTCATCTAAATGGAGGTTGTGTGAATCACGTCCAGTTGTGCTACTTAGATGTGCTAGGAGGACCTTTGTCAAAGGAAGAGTAGGTGTAAAGGTTAATGTTTTTCTCCATTTCAAGCAGGTTATAGAGCACATTGGAGAAGGAAATGGCAACCCACTCCAGTATTCTTGCCTGGAGAATCCCATGGACAGAGGAGCCTGGGGTCTCAAGAGTCAGACACAACTTAGTGACTAAACCATAAGGCANAAACATTTTCAGACATTAGATTACACTAGACTTACTGAATTAGAAGTACTAGTCCAGTAATCTGTTGAGCGAGCCCTCCAGGTAACTCTGATGCAGGCCACAGTTTGAGAACTGCTGCCATGCACCCTGTGCTTATGAGCTAGTCCCAGCTGTCCTCTTTATTTCCTACAGCTAACTCTGCTCCCTACATGCATTACTAATTCTTTACCAATTTATGAAGTCCATCTACTGCTGTGTTAAGATCTACTCATTATAGTGAGTTTAGTGGTGACCCAAAGAGCAGATTTACATGTAGGAGGCATTTTGGTGTAATGAGGTTATGAGATCCCTGTTTCAGAAAGGGTTTAAAAACTGGATAAGCAACCACCTATTTTGGGTAATTTAAATATAGATACCAGCAGCAGAGGGCTGGCCAAAATGACTGAAAATTTTCAGTTTCCTCGCGGCAAACTATTTGAGAGACCAACTAATAAAAGAATTTCCTGATTGAAGAGTAACTGAGCAGGATTATCCCTTGAAGATTCAGCATGCAGAAATATGTTGAAACATATTTTATTTTATATTGCATGTTGCATCCCTAGTACATTTTGGAAATAATAATGGCTACTTATACATGCTTCATAGATATTTTTATGCTTTTAATTGGTTGGAATTCTGGTGTCATATATCTATCTTGATAGCAAAATTGTTTAAGGTGTTCTGTTTTTTCTGCCACTTGCCTCCTACTGTCTTCATAAGGGTGACATCAGAATTCCCTTTATCTGTCAGCAGTGTATTCTCTCACACAAAAGTAGGTTCAGTCTTACAAGTGAGAACTCAAAGGGCCTAACAGAAACTACCCATTTGCTCATAAATCTGTCCTGGAAAATTAGTAAATGATATCAGATCATATAAAATTCAGTTTCTAAAATCCCCACATGATCTCTTGAAATTCCCTTTCCAGCTTTATGAATCTAAGCAAACAGAACATGTGGGACCCATTACCAACATGCCCAAAAGTTTTGTTATAGTTCCATTAACGTAAATCTGATTTGCTTGGCTTTCATGAGAAAGATCATAAGAGTTAACCCACAACAGAGATGCATAGTAAGGAAAATATAATTGTCAGCATGTGTGCTTTTGGGCTGCACCGTTAATGTTGACCTAAAAGCACATGTGCCATAAGAAAAATGCAACAAAGAAAAAAAAGAGACCTAAATTTAGATAGCACTCATGCGCATGCTCAGTGGCCCAGTTGTGTCCGACTCTTTGCGACCCCATGGATAGTAGCCCAGCAGGCTACTCTGTCCATTTCCCAGGATTTTCCAGGCAAGAATACTGGAGTGGGCTGTCATTTCCTCCTCCAGGGGATCTTCCTAATCCAAGGATCGAATCTGTGTCTCCTGTGTCTCCTGCATTGGCAGGCGGATTCTTTATCACTGAGCTACCTGCAAAGCACTATATTGCCTGAAATTAAAGAGGGAATAATCCAGGTTAGTATAAATACTAACACATGAACCATAAATGCTTCCTGAGAATGTTTCCTGTTTCTCACAATACTTGCGAATCACTCACTTTCATTAAGCAGAATTGTTTTTATGGACTGCTGAATTATTCCTTGCAGTACCATATTTTGTTGCTTCTGAGATTGGTTTGGAAGGGAGCAGTCATTATCTTAAATATTACCAGTGTTCATCCAGGTTTCTGTGGTAATTTTGTTGAGATTTTTCAAAAGCTGTTCAAAATATGAATATCCAAATACGTGCAAAGTACACAAATTTTTTTCCTTTCTCCATGAAGGCTTGCTCTTGGGAGGGCTATTAAAGAAAACTTCTATTAGGGGAAACTTCTCAGTTATTGTTTCTCCTATTCACTTTCCAATTCTGGTATCCATGCTTTTTTGATCTGGAGACTGTTCAACACATCAAGTTGTGGAGAATTACTTTAGCTCTTTAGTTTAAGGGAGCTTTTAGTTTGGCTTGGTAGGCATGCAATACCAGAGAAGAATAAATGCAATTTATTCTCAGTTGGGAGAAGTGGTCTGGCCATATCTCCATTAAAATACGGAGAAAGATTTTTGTGTGACATAACCTTGCTAGGTTAGGTATACTAGCTGTGGCATGGTGCTTTACCTAAATGCAAATCCTTTAGTGTCATTTGGTCTTGTCACTCACTCCAGCCTGGCTCAGATCTGCTCCCAGGGCTCTGGTGTTCTTTCATGAAGGTCTTTCTTTTTAAGTGAACCTGGAAACCTTCCTGGTTGGATGATGCTACTATACACTTCGTGTGTGTGTGTGTGTGTGTGTGTGTCTTTCCTCTTTCCATGATCCTGGCTGAGGATTCGGATGCAGCTCTTTGAGAATTCCTTTGCTTTCTATCCCCAAAGGCAGAACACAGGATCTTTTTATTTTAATGGTTTAAGAACTAATCATCACAAGGGGGAAAGAAATGAGATAATACCATGAACAAACTCCAAGAAGTTGAAAGTATTTAAGAAATCTGATGAAGTTTCTTGGCTCCTGTAGGCCCTTTTGTAATTCTTTATTTTTCTTTTTGAAAACCAATTCTATGACAGCAAGTTTGTATATATCTTATGTACTAAGAACCCAGAAAACAAATCATGATGTAGCAAAGGAACAAAAGATGTTGGTTACAGAATACATTTTACTAAAAACAAGCTCAACCAAAGGGCAGAGGGCTCACAGATTTGGCTATCAAATTAATATGTATTTTTGATTTGGAGACTGTTCAACACATCAAGTTGTGGAGAATTACTTTAGCTCTTTAGTTTAAGGGAGCTTTTAGTTTGGCTTGGTAGGCATGCAATACCAGAGAAGAATAAATGCAATGATATTGCTACTCCCTCTCAGTTGGGAGAAGTGGTCTGGCCATATATCCATTAAAATACGGAGAAAGATTTTTGTGTGACATGACCTTGCTAGGTTAGGTATACTAGCTGTGGCATGGTGCTTTACCTAAATGCAAATCCTTTAGTGTCGTTTGGTCTTGTCACTCACTCCATCCAGCCTGGCTCAGATCTGCTCCCAGGGCTCTGGTGTTCTTTCATGAAGGTCTTTCTTTTTAAGTGAACCTGGAAACCTTCCTGGTTGGATGATGCTACTATACACTTCGTGTGTGTGTGTGTGTGTGTGTGTGTCTTTCCTCTTTCCATGATCCTGGCTGAGGATTCGGATGCAGCTCTTTGAGAATTCCTTTGCTTTCTATCCCCAAAGGCAGAACACAGGATCTTTTTATTTTAATGGTTTAAGAACTAATCATCACAAGGGGGAAAGAAATGAGATAATACCATGAACAAACTCCAAGAAGTTGAAAGTATTTAAGAAATCTGATGAAGTTTCTTGGCTCCTGTAGGCCCTTTTGTAATTCTTTATTTTTCTTTTTGAAAACCAATTCTATGACAGCAAGTTTGTATATATCTTATGTACTAAGAACCCAGAAAACAAATCATGATGTAGCAAAGGAACAAAAGATGTTGGTTACAGAATACATTTTACTAAAAACAAGCTCAACCAAAGGGCAGAGGGCTCACAGATTTGGCTATCAAATTAATATGTAAAAATCAAATCTCTATGTAGTAAGATTTCTTAATTAAAGCAGAGCCTAGAAAATGTAAAACAAAACCCATTTCTTACTGAAACTGAGCAGAATGTAACCTCGGTTGGTAGCTAAAAATAAAAAGGAATGAGGTGATGACTGAGGGTGTCTTTGTCGATTTCAGTGCCATCATAACTAAGATTTACAAATGCCACATTCTATATTGCCCCAAGGAAACCAGGATTATCATCTTCCTGTCTGTTCCACTGTCCTTCTGACTTGTGTAATTTGTATACTTGTCTACTGTAATTATCTATCCTTTCTCTCCAGCCAGTACAGTTTCAATGGCTCCTGGAAGGAAATAGATTTCTCTGTGACTGTCTGGCACAGAGCGGTATGTCCTTAAAGCCTCATACTGTGCTCTTCCTTAGGAAGAAAACTAATAATGCTAACTATAAAGTCAGCTATAGCACAGTAAACCATTGACATTTTATGGTTCTGAGCTTTTTTTCTTGGCAGTTGAAATATGCTTGGTAGTTAATTTTACATCAGGCTGCATCCCAAGAGTTTATGTGTGACAGCTTTAAATAGAGAAAATGAGTATTTTTAAAACAGCCCAGCAACTATTGGTATGAATCAAGTAATTTTGGGATACAAATGGATAGTGAATAAAATCTGTTCTATAATTTTGTTGAAACTACCTGCATCTGACATGAAAAGTGGGCACTAAATATGGAACACATTTTCTTTGGCTCTGAGGATGCCAGTGGGACCTTTTCCTCACTAAAGGATATGCTGCGCTAAGCTTTTCTTTGGATTCCTAAAATCCCCCTACTGCCCAAGGTAGTGAAGCAGGAGGAGGCACCAAAGACTAATTTGACTTCCTGATCTGGGCATAAAAATAGAAGCTAGCCTGTAAGGAGTTGTTTGGATTAAATGAGAAATGTGTATAAAACACACCACGGAGCTGGAGCAGCCTACTTAGCAAATGTCCTAGACAGGCTTGTACCAGCTCTGTCCTTGGGCCATTTATGTAAAGTTTCTGAATCTCAGTTTCTTTACCTGTGAGATTTAGAATGTGTGAATCATACTGAATCATTAGGTTTTAAGGCCAAAGGGCCCACATTGGGTGAAAGTGCTGTCAGTCCTCACCATCTATTAATTCCTCCAGTCCCAGAGAGTGTAGCTGTTCTGTGCTGGTTCCAGAAATGTTGCCATTCAACCATTTCATTGGTAGGATAATAGCAGAAGCAATTTCATTGCATTATGTATTTTCACCTTGTCCTCCTGCCCTTTTTGTCTTACCTCCCTTTTCTACTCTAGGAAACTGCCTAGGACAGATCTCATCATTTGCATTCAGACATTAGAGAGTCTCATTTTCAGCCATTAGAAAGTCCAATCTTGTCTAAATGCAAACATCTATCTCTCACTCTGAGAAACTTGTATGCAGGTCAAGAAGCAACAGTTAGAACTGGACATGGAACAATGGACTAGCTCCAAACTGAGAAAGGAATATGTCAAGGCTCTGTATATTGTCACCCTGCTTATTTAACACATACAGAGTACAGCATGCAAAATTCTGAGCTGGACGAAGCATAAGCTGGAATCAAGATTGCTGGGAAACATATCAGTAACCTCAGGCATGCAGATGACACCACCCTTATGGCAGAAAACAAAGAGGACTAAAGAGCCTCTTGATGAAGATCAAAAGAAAGTGAAGTCGCTTAGTCGTGTCCGACTCTTTGTGACCCCGTGGGCTGTAGCCCGCTAGGCTCCTCTGTCCATGGGATTCTTCTGGCAAGAATACTGGAGTGGGTTGCCATTTGCTTCTCCAGGGGATCTTCCCGACCCAGGGATTGAACCCGGGTCTCCTGTACTGCAGGCAGACGCTTTATCCTCTGAGCCACCAGAGAACCAAAGATCAAAGAGGAATGTGAAAAAGCTGGCTTAAAACTGAATATTCAGGAAACTAAGGTCATGGTGTCCGGTCCTATCACTTCATGGCAAACAGATGGGGAAACAATGGAAACAGTGACAGACTTTACTTTCTTGGGCTCCAAAATCACTGCAGATGGTGACTGCAGCCATGAAATGAAAAGACACTTGCTCCTTGGAAGAAAAACTATAACAAACCTAGACAGCATATTACAAAGCAGAGACATTACTTTGCCAACAAAGGTCCATCTAGTCAAAGCTGTGGTTTTTCCAGTAGTCATGTATGGATGTGAGAGTTGGACGATAAGGAAAGCTGAGGGCTGAAGAATTGATGCTTTTGAACTGTGGTGTTGGAGAAGAGTCTTGAGTGTCCCTTGGACTGCAAGGAGATCCAACCAGTCCATCCTAAAGGAGATCAGTCCTGGGTGTTCATTAGAAGGACTGATGCTGAAGCTGAAGGCTCAGTTCTTTGGTCACCTGATGCAAAGAGCTGACTCTTTGGAAAAGACCCTAATGCTAGGAAAGATTGAGGGCAGGAAGAGAAGGGGCAACAGAGGATGAGATGTTGGATGGAGTGATCGACTCGATGGACATGAGTTTGAGTAAACTCTAGGAGACAGTGCAGGACAGGGAAGCCTGGTGTGCTACAGTCCGTGGAGTCGCAAAGAGATGGGACACGACTGAGTGACTGAGCAACAATCTCTGTCAATTAAAAAGTTTCTCCTTTCACAGCTTGCTCTTGTGAAACCTACAGTAGGCAAGGGGAGCACAGTCTGACCAATAAGGTTATGCTTCCTCAGCTTTCCACAGGTTTATCCCTGTCCTCAAGGTTGTTTATGCTTCTTCCCCTGTGAGGGGGGTGGATGGGAATGGACACGGAATCTGAAGGGCCAGAGCTGCCCGGCACTCCTCTCTCTTCACCCTGGGGAGTTCCTCGGAAGCCTCACCGCAGGGAATCTTCCCTCTGCACTTCCTTGGTACAGGGGGGCGGGTTTTCTCGCTGATGCCTTTAGGTTCCCCTCAGGTCCAGTCCTTGGGGGTCCTCTGCAGCCTCCTTTTGGTATAGCACCTACTGCCACTGGTGGATGTGTGCCTGCTCCCATCAGCGGCTTTGCTCACCCGCAGTCAGGGCCAGCTGGTGTCCTCAGGTGAGAGTGGTCATCCCAGCTCTGAGCCCCTGGTTCTGCAGAGGATAGCCAGGTTCTCTCACAAGCTCCTTCCCACATGCTGTGCTGGAGACCGTGGAGCCTCTTGACCCCGGTGCTGTGTCCCTGGGGTCCTCACCTTCCCCCATAGACTGCTGGAAGGAAGGTGGTGGGGGGTGGCTAACCGGGGATTACAGAGCCCCGATAGCTCTGTTTAAGTATATCAACTCTTAACACTCTGAGTTATAATTCTGATTAATGTTCTTCTTTTAAGTTATATAGTTTTCTTAGCAGCTTTATTTGCTCTGGGAGGTCACAATTAGATCTGTTTTGTGCTTATGTCTCCTAGTATGTTTTCAGTGTCCAAAAGGGTGGTATTAATACACTTTTTCTCTTTTGCCCCTCAATAGCTTTGCATTGGATTTGACCTAGATCTTTATCTGTTGCTCATATTTATGTGAAACTAATTTTCCTAAGCTTTTAGAAGTTATGGCTCTATTACTCAAGGTACTTTTCTTAAGTTTTAGTGCTCCCTTTAGTTTTATGTTTTGGGAGTGTGAGGGCATATACTCACTTGCTCTCTGAGGTTTCCTGGCTCTGTTTCCCTTTCCCTACTTACCTGGGTCCTCTCTTCCATGTTTCTACAGTGCCCAAATTTTTACTGAATTTTTACTTTATTCCAAGAAGTTTCTGCCTATTGTGGGACTTTCAGAGGGAAATTCTGGCTGTTTGATCTTGACAATGCATGTGACCCATACTGCTTCAGTCTTTTTCAGACTTTACTGTAGGGTCTCTGCAGCAGTCATCAGCCATTTATAGTTGTTGTTGTTGTTTTTTACACTGCACTGTATCTTTGTTGTAGCACATGGGCTTAGTTGCCCCACGGCAAGTGGGATCTTAGTCCCCGACCAGGGATAGAACCTGGATCCTCTGTATTGGAAGGCAGATCCTTATTGGAAGGCAGAACCACTGGACCACCAGGGAAGTTCTCATCCACTGTTGAGTTGGTCAAAAAGCTTCCAGTTTTGCGTGCTGTTTTCAAATTGGTGGGTCCTGCTCCCCAGGGAATACCTGTACACTGTTTTGCTCTTTCATTTTTTAGACCCACAGACACCCCATTTCTTCTCTCTGTCTTCTCCCACACAGACACTGATGACATGCAGATCTTGTGGATGCTGTCACTTTATTGTTACTGCTTTATTTAAGGATGTGGGGGTCTTTTGTGGGGGTCTTTTTGTGGTTTTGTTGCAAAGTTGTCTTGTTCTCCCATCTAGTTGATTGCTCTTTTTACATGAAGATTCTTTACAAAAGCAGTTTACTATATAAACATGAAATGATAGCCCTAGTAAAATAACAAATTGGATTCTTTTATGAACAATAAGTTGTGTTATTCTTCTGTCTTTAAAATCAAGTGTTGTGATTCAATGGAGAGGATAATGTTAAATTATTTATTCCCCAGTTCAATAGCCAGTAAGAACCAATGCCTAAATGTTTCTTTCATTAAGTCTGTTCTATTATAGAATTATGTAAGTTGTCAAGAGTAGCGCAGGAGCCTGAAGCTAGGAATAGTGGAACTGTTACCATCCCTAGGCTGGAAGCTACATTAGCAGGGTGTGTGTGTTGGTGGTGGGGGGGAGAGTGGGTATTAATACTTCTTGAGAGAACCAGTGACTTTCTTTTGAGGGACACAGACAAGTTGAGGTGATTTTCCAAGGGGAGAATTAGGGACACAATATCCTGACCATATTGTCTTCTCTTTTCATTTTCTGCTTGAGCATCCTTATTGGCTGAACACAAAATGTATGAGTGCTCATGGGGTAAGACTAGGTAAAAGGAGAGATAAGGTGCCATATTAAGCAAATATAAAATAACCAGTATACTATTTGTCTCATTGGATAGAACTGCCTCAGGCTAAACTTGAATTTGTGGCTTATAAATATGTCATGTTGATTTAACAATATATCTTCCCGCTACTGAAATAGAAATCACTCTTCTTACCTGTATACTTGGCTGTTAACTATTGAGGGTGAACTTATATTTTTAGCCCCATTTTCTCTCTCCTTCAAATATTATTCATTAAAAAATTAACCCAGGTATTTGGAAATAAAAGGTAAATTCAGAAAACCCAATTATTAGTTTATGAAAATTTTAAAGATTTTTTTATCCACCAGTTTATATACATGCTAATTTATGTGCATAGCCAACTATGTCATGAACTTATTCTAGTATTGAAATGATAATACTTTACCCCAGCTCATTTTTGTTGACCATAATGATGACATCAAAAGGCCTTGCATCTATTACCATGATGATTGCTTAAGTGTATATATTTCTCAAGATAAGTTGGGTTATACAGCTGGTACCAGATCGCTCCAATCTCAGTGGCTTAAAACAGGAATACAGCCAGTGAGGCCCAGCAGTAGACCTCTGCTCCTCACAGTTATTCATGGCTCGAAAGTAAAGAGTGCACTACCATCTCATGCTACTTTCATTTCATAATGTGTTTATCTAGTCAGCACAGCAGATGGAGAACTCTGAAGGGCCTTGTGCCAATAATTAAATATTCCTGCCTGGAAAAAGGCATGAACACTTCCACTCATAACATTGTCTAGAATTAGTTTTTAGACCCTGCCTGACTCAATGGATATGAGTTTGAGTAAGCTCTGGGAGTTGGTGACGGACAGGGAAGCCTGGTGTGCAGCAGTCCATGGGTTGCAAAGAGTCAGACACGACTGAGCAATTGAACTGAACTGAACTGAATCCCAAGTATGCCTGGAGGTACAGTATTATGTGTCCAGGAGGAAGACCTGGATACTAGTGATCATTGATAATGTCTATCAAAGTATGAGGTTCTCTTATGTTGCAGGAGATCAAGACATCTTGTGAACTGCCTTTTTTTTTTTTTTTAATTTTTTTGTACATTCTCTTTGGATACTCAGCCTCTAATCTTAACCCTTTAACACTTGGTACCAAATTTCTTTCTTCCCCAGGTCAGCTATGGTGGAACTTTATTCAGAGAGCATCCTAAATTCTGAATCTGTCTTAAGATGATCACATACTTCAACTTGAAGACTAAACATGAAACAGACTACAAAAGACAAGGACTCCTTTACTCTAAACATATAAGTGAGGTTTGAATGAAAATGACTGTGAAGTATAGTAATCTAGCAACTATGAGAGATGTCACCCAGAAGGTGAGAATGATTTAGAAATGCCATATGTTGCTCTTCTTCATAGAAGACACAGAGGACCATCCAAAGTATGCATTCAATACACACACCCCTAGGAAGAGGAGGAGGAGTAGAAGGAGGATTGGAGAGGAGATGCATGCTCAATCATGTCTGACTCTCTTTATGGCCTCATGACTGCAGCCAACCAGGTTCCTCTTTCCATGGAGTTTTCCAGGCAAGAATACTGGAGTGGGTTGCCATTTCCTTCTCCAGAGGATCTTCCCGACCCAGGGATGGAACCCACAACTCCTGTGTCGCTTCATTGGCAGGTGAGTTCTTTACCACCACACCACCTGGGAACCCCCTTATGCACACCCCTAAATGATCTCCAAATTACAGACAATGGGTTGTTGTTAACTTCAGTTTCTTTGAGTCATCACTGTGCTTCTCAGCATGAAGAAAATTAGATCCTCAAGGAACTTTGTCTCTGAAATAATTTGTGTATTGATTGGGAGAATTGGTTACTGTAGTATTCCAAGTTCCTTTCATCATTTTTATTATTGCCTAGGCTGTGAAAATATTAATATGAAGGGGCGTGAAGATTAATATGTATAAGTCTATTTAATATATTGTTTATTATGTAGAAGTCAATACTAAATTGGATATTTTGGTACTGAATCAATGCTTGGAAAGATTCAAAAATTTTAAGTCAAAGGTGAAAATCCTCCTCTTCATTCCACTGAGCAGGGATACTAATTCCTAGGAAACCTTTTGGTGATAAGACATTTCCAAAGTGTTAATTAAGGAGCAGGCCCGTCCAAGTAAGTTCTTTGATTTTTAGTTGTATTGGAAACATCACAAACTATCTTGATGAAAACAACTTTCTTTTGCTTCCCCAACAGAATTCTTAGATTTCTGACTTGGCAAAGTGCAATCATTTTCATTACTTTCAGATCATTATTTATATAATTCTGTGCTAGCTTTCCAGCATTTCTTGCCTAATGGTTCTTAAAGTCAACAATCTGAGCAATTTGGGGAGATATTGTGTCAGTGTTCTGTGTTGAGGAATTAAGCTTTGATGAAGACCATTCCATTTTGTATTTTTACAGTACATGAACAAAGAGAGTGGAATGGTCACTACTAGGGTGGAAATCGGAAATTTTATCTATAGGAGCTCTAGATACGCACTTGACGAGAAAAGCTAGCAACAAAATCAATATAGAAATGCTATCTTTCTAAGCTTGCTTGCAATTTCATTTTACTTTTGAAATATTAGATTTCAAAAATAATATTTTCTTATTATTAAAAAGTTAAGTGCTATGCAAATATTTAACAGTAAGTGAAATTCCCATACCACCTCATCGTTCAGAAGTAACTGTCATTAATAGTTTGTCTATGTTCTTTATACTCTTCCAGAATTTATTTTTTATGAGATTCTTCTCCTCCTTTTCCTCTTCCCTCTCCTCTGATGTCCTCCTCTCCTCTTCTTTTTCTTCTTCCTCCTCCTCTTCACTCTCCTTTCCTTACTCCTCTTCCCTATATCCCCCATTCTCATTCCCCGCTCCTCTTCTTTTCTTTCTGTCCTCTGAATTAATGCCTGTAATATTGCTGGTTCAAAGTTTCTGAACTTTCAGAATTTTAGTAGACTGTCGGTAAATGTTTTTCCAATTGATATATTATTCTTACTCTGCCAAGTAAAGTTGTATTCATTAATACTGTCTATAATCTATCATTGGTCTTTACTAATCTTTGTTAATTCCGTTCTACTTTAAATTTCTTTAATTGTTAGGTCCAGCTCCTTTTTATAAGTTTATTGGCCCACAGAATTTTTTCTACAAGTTGCCTGTTGATATGTATCTTTTCCCTATTTGGTTATTTGTCTTTTTAAATACAGACTTCTATATAATGTTAATAGGCTTCCTAGGTGGCGCTAGTGGTAAAGAATCTGCCTGCCAGTGTAGGAGACACAAGAGACACAGATTGAATCCCTGGGTCGGGAAGATCCCCTGGAGTAGGGAATGGCAACCCATTCCAGTCATCTTGCCTGGAAAACTCCATAGACAGAGGAACCTGGTGGGCTACAGCCCATGGGGTTGCAAAGAGTCTGACAAGACTGAGCACACTATATATATATTAATTTGTTAATTAATATATTAACAAATATATTATTATATAATATATCATATATATATTAATCTGTTAATATATGATATATTAACATATATGATATATAAATATGCTACATATATTAATGTACATTAGAGATGTTAGACTTCTGTCTTTTCTGTGTGTTGTCTGTACTTTTCTCTGATCACTCTGTCTTCTTTATCTTGTTATGGCTTCTGCAAGTTTCAAATTTTCATGTGAACTTATGTGTCTATTATTTTATTGCTTCTAGATATCATATCATGCTTGGAAATACCTCCTGAATTCTAAGTTTATGACACATATTAACCATTGCTTCCTTTAGATTTTTGTGAATTTACTTTTTTGCCTTGTGTGTAAATTATGGATATAAGTCATGGATTCACTTTTCCAATTTGCTGTCCTTTTCCAGATGACTGGATAATTGTACAAGCCTCTTCTTTCAGTAGTCCATTTTTCTCTCCACTAATTTGAAATACCATCCTTATCAAATACGTTTACATGTACTTGAGTCTATTTTCTTTTATTCTGTCTATTTCTGTGCTGATCCTGGGATGTTTTATTATTGTCACTTGAATATATTTGAATATTTAAAGGGCCTTCCACTTCCTTTTGTTCAAGTTATAGACCCAAATCTAAAAGTACAATGGCAATATTGATTTTTATAACACTGATTTATCCCTGGTGGCTCAGAGGTTAAAGCATCTGCCTGGAATGCTGGAGACTCGGGTTCGATCCCTGAGTCAGGACGATCCCCTGGAGAAGGACATGGCAACCCACTCCAGTACTCTTGCCTGGAGAATCCCATGGAGGGAGGAGCCTGGTAGGCTACNATATTGATTTTTATAACACTGATTTATCCCTGGTGGCTCAGAGGTTAAAGCATCTGCCTGGAATGCTGGAGACTCGGGTTCGATCCCTGAGTCAGGACGATCCCCTGGAGAAGGACATGGCAACCCACTCCAGTACTCTTGCCTGGAGAATCCCATGGAGGGAGGAGCCTGGTAGGCTACAGTCCATGGGGTCGCAAAGAGTTGGACACGACTGAGCGACTTCAGTTCACTTCACTCACTTTGATAAAAAAAGATATCTTCAAAGGTAGAGTAAAAGATTGAAAGAGAATTCTTGAAGACACCTGGAAAGTAGAATTGATGAATATTATCCTAGTGTTGAAGAATGAACTTAAAGTTTATCAGCTCTTTAAATTCACTAATGTAGCTCTCATTAGTGAATTAAAACCTAGGTTAATAAATCAGGTTTGCAATATTTGAAAACAGGGCTGGAGAATAGGTAGTATACTATTTGTTTTTGCTACTATTCTAATATAGCCCATATACCAACAGGAAGGTAGTAAGAATGGTGATTTTTAAGTATTCTAGAAGAGACCAAGCTATGTATAAAAAGACTATTTGAATAATATGAAGCTAAGAATTTGTTTCTGTTTATACCAAAAGTGGAATAAAATTGGGCTTGAAAACATAGCAGGGGAGGTCTTGAAAAACAAATACTGCCATATTATAGCCTTACTGACTCTCAGTGAAAATCGAGTTCAGTTAAATTTGATATTAGAGTAGGATTTCTCAACCTTAACACCATTGATATTTTGGCTTGATAATCTTATTGTATATAAATATACTATATATATACATACACAATAGTATATATATATAAAAATAATAATATATAATATATATACAGTATATAATTGCAATATATAAATAATAATATATATACTATATATACATAATCCCCAATAATCCATATATATATATATACACCAGTCTGTTGTTCCATGTCCAGTTCTAATTGTTGCTTCCTGACCTGCATAAAGGTTTCCCAAGATGCAGGTCAGGTGGTCTGGTATTTCCATTTCTTGAAGATTTTTCCACAGTT